>CM033390.1:24376419-24882949 GCA_019426215.1 Buddleja alternifolia | reverse complement strand
TGGTAAATATCTTCAAAAAAATATGCCCCCCTTCCCAAGATTGTAGTCAGCATCAATCGTCGGGTCGCCTACGGAGGTAATTGCATTATAAGGACGAAACGACATATCTCTTGAAGCTCGTTCCTCCGGAGTGGGGTAAATTAGGCTCGAAATGTCCTAAAAATAGAAAGTACAATATAATATATTAGAGAACCAATTATGCATATTAATTGCAAAAATAAAATACTAGGGGCACAGTGCACAAATATTTTAATACCAACCTTCGTGCGTACAAGCAATTTAAGCAACTGCTCAAAACTCGGAAACTGTTTCTTCACTTTAGGCTTCGTTGTCCACTTGCACATTCGGGGCAAATTGGGATTCACATTCTCCCTCAATTGCCCAATATCAGGTGAAAGTGCGGACATCAACTCAAACGGAAGAAACTAACAATATTAAAAAACAACCAATCATTAGAAATATACATTTCCACAAATAATGACCAAGGTATGCAATATAGTAAAACAACATTACATAAAAAATATTTCTTACCATCAGAGGAATGATAAATCCAGGACATTTGAACTGTGGGTTCCTTGATAGCTTCTTCTGCGCCATGTCCAAGCTCGTCAATTGCTCGATCAAAAAACCATAGGACCGACGACCCCAGGGATAGGTCTTGGCATATTCTAGATTCTCTACTATTTGGATTAGCGAGAAATCTATTCTTGCATTTTCATTCCCCGAAAAAAATAAAATCGAGCTCAACAAATAGAGCAACGACAGTTTCAACTTGTCATCCTTAACCATCTCTCGGTCTCCTCGCCTAACACTACCTATACTACTATCACCATCGTCAGTGGAAGGCTCAACTTCTTCAGGGATTTTAACTTTTGGAAATACTTCCCTAATACTCGCTAATGTCATTTTTTTGCCCTCCAAATATCTTGAACAAAAATTATCATCTCCCATTGCGGGGATAGATTCGTTCGGGTAGTTATCACAATTTAACCCACACATTAATGCATGCTCTATCAATGAGTACCGAATTGGGATGCCGTTTAACACAAACCAAACCTCCGAATTCTTTGGAGACTTCACTTTTCGGCTTAGAAGAATCCACAAAGGCATCAAGATCATGTCCGTGTGAGGAGCGGCGTCAAATAACAGACCAAACTGGGAATCCATCAACCAAGCCATCCCATCCGGATGGTCGCTCAAACATTTTTCTATAAATTTGCATTCTTCTGCCATTTTGCAGTAAATGTTGATTTTACCTTTGAAATTACATTCTTCAAGGCCCAAATACAAAGTGGGGACCTGAAATAAGAAATTTATAACTCATTCATATAGATATGGCAAGGTTTCAAACTCATTTTTATAGTTATAGAAATATGCATTCATTTCGGATAAATAAGACAAATTTCAACTCATTCAGTTTGAATGACATCGATATCATCAACTTAGACACCAACTATTGATGCCAAATCCCACACAAACTTATATTGTTTCATATAAATCATAATTGTCATATTTCATGTGAATTCACATTAAAACAAGTATCGCAATAAATCTATACTAAATCTCATGCACCCGTTACACTTAAAATCTGTATTATGCACAAATCTGTCAAGTGTAATACAAATAATGGGAAAATTAGTATATTTCTATTCTTTCAACAACACATTTTAACTTACAGGGAGTATTGTTGACTGTTGAACCACAAAGCTAAAAATATTAACAAATGGGAACACATTTTAACTTACAGGGGGTATCGATGAAGTAGAAGGCTCGTTCTCGATGCCTGCTGAATACTCAAGACGACGGGGACTAGTCATTGCCTGCAAATCCAAGATCAAAGCCATTAATGAAAAAAAATAGTTATTGAACCGCAAAATTGAAATATGCATTAAACCGGAAGAGTACTAACATCATTCGCGTCAATATCATTCTAACAGAGCCTTCTATTCTATCTAGTTCAAATCTAAAATGAGGCTTTTTCCTTTTAATTGAATGCGGCATTCCTTTTCATTGACGGGATACCAAGTGCATGGTTTAATCTTGCCATCGTTCAAGCCCGAGTTTAACATTTTCCGGCACGTGTTTTCCTATGTTGTATCCAACATTCAATAATCCAAAGTGTATTCAATAAATACAGCTCCTCCATCTCTATACCATTTCAAATGATAAAGTGAATGTTCTAATAAACTAGTTCCATGTACGCGTGTTAACGGTTAATCGAATAAGTTACATTTACACAATAACTCATTCAAATTTCAACAACAATCATCACTCCTCACCTAATACAAATGCCAACAAATCCAACCAAACCTCCACCACACAAATTATCTACCATTCAAAAGTCATATTTAACGCCAATTTAACCCATCAAACCTCCATCACACAAATGATCAACAAATATCACAATTCTTTCAAATCAATTCAAATTTACTCACAAAAATCCCCAAATCCAAAAACCCTAAATTTCAATCAATTCTCCCATTTCTATGTAATGAAGAGTGAAGAATGATTTAAAGATGAAGAGTTTAGCAAATATGCTTCAAAGAGATCAAAATACCTTGGTTTGGAATGTCTATCTCTTGCTCTTGCTCCGGTGGTCTCTCTTGGCGTCGTTACAGTGCTGGCGTCGCTACAGTGTGCTACTCTTCCACCGGTGGTCGCCTCTTGCTGGGTATGCGGTATCACGATATGAGGGGGTGTATTGAGGAGAAATGGAGAAGATGAAGTGTGAGTGTGGGGCGGGTGTTTGGGGGTAGAAGTGGATCTTGGGGATATTTATGTAATTACCTAAAATAAACAAATTAAAAAAAAAATAACAGGAGAAATCGCATTTCAGAAATGCGATTCTATAAGTAGAAAAGGCTGGGGGTTTTTTTTGTAATTTCTCTCTCTCCATTTACAAAAAAAATAGTAGGGGTCTATTTCCTTCTTTGCATGTGCAATTGGGCCCATTTTCCCCAACATCCCAACACCGACAGGAGTGTGAAAACGAGGAGGTTCCATGAGAGAAATTGAGATTTATATTTTGTTCTGAAATGGTAAATGAAGGGGCTGAAATGTGGTTTATATAGTGAACTTGGGATGATGAAGGAGCTGGGTCATCTTCTGAAATGAGTTGCATGGATGCCATGTCAATTGCGTTGGTGTCGTTCTCACTTGTGACGGTGAAGGAGTAATTTTATATCAGTCGACGGCGCAACACAATCATGGGCATCAAGTGTCGGTGTTGCAGGGGATGTGGGAATAGAAGGCTGGGTTGGTGGTAGGGAAGAAGACAACGGAATTGGGGCTTGAGTTAAAGATATTATTTGGTCAAAATTTAAGTTGTGGTCTTTTTGGATTAAAAAATTAGGACTAGAAGATGGGCTAGATTGGTGGTTAGCAGAAGAGTTAAAATGTGGTGGGTCAAGGGGCAAATCAAGCTTATTGGTGAAGCAGGTTGGTGGGCTTGTGGGATAAGGCTTAGGGGAATCAGAATTAGATGAAGAATTAACCAAAATGTTACCTGGGTCAGCGAGAAGGGGTGCAAATTTATTATTGGCTAAGGAAGAGCTGTAAGGTTTTGGCACGTTATGCTGTTTCGGTGTTCAGATGCGGGAATGGGATGATGTGCTATCCAAAAATTGAATTACAGAATTATCTGAAAATTGACCTGATCCTTTGGTATTAGAAAATTTACGAATATCCGAAGATTAACACGACCCTTTGGGATAAGAAAATTTTGGATTATCCGAAATTTGAGTCGATCCTTTGGGATTAGAAAATTTTGGATTATCCGCAGTTTGACTCAATCCTTTGGGATTAGAATATTTTGGATTATCTAAAGTTTGACCCAGTCCTTTTGGATTTGAAACTTTTGCCGGGGGATCGAGACAAGGAGGGGATTTTTTTTTGAGACGATGTGAAATAACGTTCCAAGAAAAATGGGATGGAGGTTATAGGACTTGAGAAGGATCGAGTGGGGTCTTATCAGAGGAAACCTAAGATGTGGAACTCGGGGGTAAAATGGAACACTGAGATTGTGGGTGGCCAATCATACCGCATTTAAAGCAAAAAAGAGATTTTAATTCATAGCAAACTTCTTGAACACGATTATTAATACGAATTTCTGGAGGGAGAGGCTTGGCTAAATCAATTTCAACACAAATCCGTGCATAGCATCCTCGAAGAAGTTGATTAGTATGAAAATCCACTTTAATTAGTCGTCCAAGTAGCGTGCAATGCGAAACAGAGCCGATCTTTCGTAATATTCAATAGGCAATTCAAGAAGTTGCACCCACATGATCATGCGGTGGATGTTGGCTTCTTTGGGTCGGAAGTTTGGGGTCCATTGCTGGAGGTGTAGGTAATGGTTAAACAAAAACTAGGACCCACCTGCAAGGGCAAGAAAATAACCATCAGGTGACGAAAAACGAAGAATATAACAATTGGATCCAAGATCTGTGCTCTGTAACTGCTGAATTTTCCAAAGTTTTTCGAGGAAGGAGTCCAAATTAGGTAATGAATGGGAAAATTCATTAATCTGAAGAATAATAGCTTTCTGCCACGATAGTCGTAGGGACGAAAGATCATCCAAGGAAAACCCGACATTTGGAATTGATTGATCAATAGGGAGAGATTCGTCCATGTCAGAATCATGATGGTTGGAATCAAAAGTGTCCAGCCAAGTTGGAAAGTAGTGGTGAGTAGAATAATTAATCAACTTGGCTTTGTATGAAGGCAGAGAGGGTGGTGGATGATCGCCAGTGATTGGAGAGGAAATATTAGAGCACCTCCATTGGGGGGTGCTTGGGGAAGCTTTTTATTTTTTTTCCAATGGGGGGTGGGGTTCTTGCTGAGGTGGCAGCAATTAAAAAAGTTGGGGTTTTTGCAGAAGAACCCCAAAGGAACCGCTTAGCTGGCACTTTTGCCTTTTTTTTCTCTTTTCTCTTTTCTTTTGCCTTTTTTTTTTTTTCCAATCAGCTCAACGCTTTTGTCTTTTCTTTCTTTTTTCTTTTTCCAACAACTAAAATGTAAATAAAATGAGAATTAATTTTATCGAAGATGAGGGAGATAAAGCTATTAATTGGAGCAATGAAGAAGAAGAATCTCCAATTACGGCAACACAAGGGCCCGTGGGAGGTTTTAGCAGTTACCTACAAAGGTTCGCGGATATGCGTCATAAAGAAACACATCACGTACTTCGCGTAGACTTGATGGAGCATATTTGGGCACGATTTGGAGGGGATGAATTTCCAAATTAAGTTGTATTATTTTTCTAATTTTTCTTGTTCGATGATTGTAATGTTTACAATTATATGCCTTGTTAAGTTGGTGCAATAATAAAAAAAATTATCTTAAATTTTCTATTTTTTAATTAATAATTGCATAATTATTAATTTTTCACAATATATTTAAATATATTTAATTTATTTATTTATTAATTCTAAAAATTATTTTTAAATTAATTAATTATTTTTGGAAAATAAAAGTTTTTATTTAATTATATAATTGATTATTAAAAAATAAATATAAATTGGGTATTTTCAGAGAGGTTCTTTTGATGGGAAGAGAGGTTCTTGGAAGGGGTTCTATGCTGATGTGGCAAGTGCAGAAAGTTGCTTGTGATGGGAAGAAGGGTGCTTGGAAGGAGAGGTTCTTGGAGTACTGATGTGGCAGTCCAAGAACCCCTTTTGGGGTTCCACCATTGTGGATGCTCTTAGGAGCCGGAGGAATAGGGCTGTGAGGGGGGAGGGGGAAGGCAAAATTGAGAGAGAACTCATTTTTTCAAAGTGGGATTACTTCGTTTAGTCTTTTTAGTGCACTTTATTGACATTATATATTTTGTACAACACTTTATCATCAAAATAAACATTGATGATGTATATTTTAATTAATTAACAACTTTATATTCGTAGAACTAAAGTTTTTCAAAGGCATTTGCATTAGTGGTAGTTCTTCAAAAATTCTTTAGATCTTTTTTCTCTTTGGACTTTCTAGAAATTTAATCATATATGATTAGCTAATCTTTGAAAATGGGAATTAAATTACAATATGATGCAGGTATAATATATACATTGGACCAAGGTGAATAATTGGGTCGTTTATATATACATGATTAAGTATTTGGGCTCGCGTTCTTGCATCGAGCCGAACTAAGACTTGTGCTTGATATATGTTTATGTCAGGGTTAGACAATATTGAGACGTTTATTGGGGTGAGTTATTATGTTATTAGATGATTGTGTTATGACTCGAGCCCCAGAAGTTATATATTAGGGTTCTTGTCATATGTCATGGACGTTTATAAATACCCTTATCATTAGGGTTTGATGGAGGCTTTTGGAGATACAACATTCAAAATATATTTGCTCTTTTCTGCATATTGTTTCTGACTTGAGAGTCCGAGGATGAATGTCAGGGAAATTCTTGGCGGGTCTAATGTTTTATTTTTTTGCAGGTCCCAGAAGAACACCAGTAAAATCACGGAGTAGATCTTAAAGACTTATGGTTCAAAACATACCCGTATCATCCTGGCACCGTCTTTGAGAATGAGGCCATGTGTGCCCCACCTAAGCCCCCCTCGTCTAAGGGGCTGATGATGTGTATGTTATTATTGCCCCACATTGAATGGAGACGAGGGGTTTGGGAGATTTATAATCCCAAGCTCTCATCTCTCTGGTGAGGTGTCTTTAAGGACAAACTCATGCAGCGTTGGTCAAAGCCGATAATACCTCGCACGAGGGCGTCCGGTGTGCTAGAAAGAAAGTGTGTACGATATTATTCTATAATGATGTAGGTATAACATATACACCGGGATGTGAATAATTGAGTCATTAATATACACGATTGAGTATTTGAGCTCAGATTCTCGGATTGTGTCAAACAAATACTTATGGGCTTGATATATGTTTAGGTCAGGATTAGACCACTTGGGTTTATTGGTACCTTTATTGGGTTAAATTATTACGATATTAGATGATTGAGCTAGGACCCATACCTAAGAAGTTATATTTGTTTATTTTCCAGGGAATAAAATCCAAATTGGAAATCAGATATCTAGTAATCAAATTTTCAGTTATTTTATATGATTCCATTATAGTGCTTGGTTGTGTTTAGAAAACTGAATGAGAATTTTCTTAATGTTTAGTTCATGCACATTTACATAAGAAATGAAATTCACAATTGAAAACTTTCATCAAATTAACCTTATTTTTTAATTAATTTATTTGTATACATTATGTGATACCCGAGGTTTCGTAATACTAATATAATTACTAAATCAATGTCTGGTAGTATAATATATTGAAGAGTACATGATTAAATATGTATTAGTACCTATTTTCATTGATAATAACTTTGGCTTGATACTACTTATAATAGGCATATTCGGGCCAAGTTTTATCTCATATGTATAGAAGCAGAGTATGAGATGAAATAATATTGTAAGGAATATGGAAGAAAAACAAAAGAAATAAATAATTGCACACAAGACCTCATGGTGATACTATATACCTATACAAGGGTTTCATCTCCCCTTTACCATAAACTTCAATAGACAACCAAAAATAAAAAACCAGACCTTTCCGCACAGCAATTCCAGCTCTGGAAAAGTTTCTATTCTCAAATTTTGAGGGACCAAATGATGTCCAAATCGGATTTTTTTAGCTCAAAATCTTTCCAAGAGGACAAGGAACAACAATATCAGATTGGATTATTCGAATATGCTACCCAAAGTTTCAGAATCTCCCCAAACTGTGCATTAAGCTGTTCAGATTTTAATTTTCAGAATTGTGTTCTGTTTTTCTTGGCAAGAAACAACACTTTTGGTGGTTTGATCATACATGCAAGACCATCTATGGAATCCTCTATGAGTGTATATTCTATTACTTGTAAGTGGTTTGAGAAATTGTTAAGGAAACTTTTAAGAGTTCTTATTCAAAGAATCACCGCCAGTAATCTGTTTCGAGTTCTAGAATATGTGTTTCATATTCATTTGCCCAAAAACGCCTCTTCCTATTCTTTGACCGTACATGTAAAACCACCATTAGAATCCTTGTCGAGTTTAGATATCACTTCTAGTCAAGATTCCTGAAAAATATTATCGAAATAATTCATAAACGACCATCAAAGAACCTCTAGCAGCATGCCATTTTATTTTCCAGAAACTATGATTCGAATTTATTTGCTCCGAAATAACCTGTCCTGTGGTTTGATTGTGAACTCAAGACCATAATTGGTACTGGTAATTTTTGCCAAAATAGACGGTGTAATATGGTCACAAAGTCGATTTTATTATGAGGTGGCAGGATGTGTCTGGATTTGGCAGTTTTGAAATGTTAACTTTGGAGGCCCTAGTTACCCTTTTCTAGTCCGCTTCTTGATATGGAATCCAGAATCTAAGAAATATGAGTTTATTGGGTATCTATGGGTGCTAAGTTTAGTTGATGATTAGAAGGATAAAGGGATAAAAAAAAGGATAATGACGGAGACGCGTGACGATCCACGGATGCGCTCGGTGGAGCTAACTTAAGTAATCCTGTTCTTGGATAAGCAACGAAGGTTAAAGTTTATTGTATCCAAGTTATACATTGCCTTGAAGGTGGGTAATTGTTGGGTGTTTTGGCTAGGCCTTAACCTTTGATTTTCGTGATTAAGTGTATCATATTGGCAATTAGGATTAGCGAATGACTTGATGATGTGAGCGTGTTAATAATTACATTCTTATCTGGAATAAGTACTTACACTCAAATTCTGGACTTGAGGTTTGGTATTTGGTCTGACAAGGTGAGTTGTCTCTCAAAATTATAGTTATATGTCTTTCAAAAATAGAAAGAACACGTCGTATATATATCTATGTACTTTTGTCATGCTTTGAATACTTGACATGAAAATGAGTTTCAACACTTTCAAATCAAATCATGGACTCATTTTGCATTAACCATTTCTTGGCACCAACAGTTACCTGCATGAATGTTTTCAAAGACATATCATGCGAGAATAATTTTTCAGGCATGTTTTGTGAAAATGATTTCAAGAAAAACATTCTTTTAATGATATTCTGAAAAACTATTTGCTCGATTCAATATTCTATCGTGAGCTAAAATGCTTCACCGCATCATTCGTGACATACGTGATTGCATACTTGTTTCAAATGCATAATTTTTACAAGAATGATTTCAAAATAAACATCGGTTTTATGAATTTCGTGAAATTACTCCATCATTTGGTTCTTGTATTGTGATCATACATCATGACTACATTCAAGTGATACGTGTTGCATGTTATGTGGTTAAGTGTCGGGCGTGGATAGGGCAGGGTTCGGCTGGTCAAGCAAGGGCTTGAGGTCTTAAACAGTTCCTTCTATCCACGGCTAAATCCCAACACCTATAGATGGAGTGTTCTAAGGGTGAGTAGGTACTAGATCGTGTGGCATACCCGAGATATGACCAAACAGGCATCGTGAGCCTGCTTGGGGAGGCATAAGGTGATGGCTTTCAAGTCGCGTGTTCAAGAGTGATAAGGAAGAAGTAGTGGGACCCAAGGAGCCATGAGCAAGTCATTGGACGCGATGGTATTGCTAACATGGCCCCTCCTGCTTAAGCGTACCATGTACGTGTTACTTGCATTGGACTGCCTGCTATTTAAATACATGTTTTGAAACTTGATTATCATGCCACTTATTGTTCCATTTTTATCATGAACGTAATTCTTTTTTTCACACATGTTTGAATGATCTTTGAACAAAACCTTATCATGCATATACTAAGATCTTGGTCTCATACTAGCTATTGCTTAAAATGTCCTTCCGACTCATGATTTCAATGATCTATTGAAAAAACAAAAACTATTATTGTTTTCACCTCAATAATTTGTCTTTTTGGGTCTAAAAACTATTTTAAGCACCTTGCACACGAATACTGGCACTCACTAAGCCTTTGCTTACATATTTTCTTTCATTTCTTCCTTCCAGCTATAGGTGAGCTGAGCAGTGAGACTAGCTTGGAGGATCACAAGTATAGACGTAGACAATCCTAGAGGTAAACATTGGTAGTTTTATTCAAGGATATTAAGTTACTTGGTGTGATTGATAGTTTCAGGGTTGGGACCCTAGGATACATTGGTAAATTGGGCCCAGATTTCGAATTGAACTACTGCAATGATAGACTTACATATTCAAGTTGGGTCCTTTTATGACTAAATTTTGGGGCGTGCCAGAGTGGTATCAGAGCTTAGGCTAGTGCCTGAGCTACACCGGGATAGGGTCCTCGGACCGTGAGTTAGGTTTGAGTGAGAGTTCGAGATTGTGATTTAGTTGGGGATTTAACATTTTCAGTGCTTAAATTATGGTAGACCATTGTTTGGGAATAAAGGATTGCGAAGAGACACTTGAGTTGCGAAAGGTCTAATAGAATAAAGGATGACTATTCCTTGTGAATAAGAGGATTTACATTAATTACTCAACCTCATACTTATGAGAAAGCGAGTGGTAAATTAGCTATCATGTACTTTATTGAGTACAATGATAGTTTATTGATATTATATGGAATGATTCCAGATGTAATACAATAAAGGTGATTATAAATGACTAGTTTCCTATTTGATCTTAGTATAAAAGTGAACTTAGAAGTTACTACACCAATGGATAGAGGCATGTCACAGATTAAGTGGTTAAGTCTTGTAACATCATGATTAGTGGAAAATCTTTAACAACTGGTCTTATTGTGCTCCTTATACTGTTAGGTATATGCTCTAGATGCAAATGAGGACAAATACATTGTATAGGGTATTCAATTATGTTGTACAAACTGATAATTAATAAAAGGCAATTATTTTTAGTTCATGTAAATCTTTATGGCATCAAATAAGTATTGAACAAATAGTCCTTGTGTAATGAGGTTGACTCTTCGCCCTTTATGGAATAAAGATATGGCAAGGGGAGAGTCTTATTCCTGATCACTAAAAAGAGGGTTCGCAAGTCGAAGAATCTTAATTGGGCATTAAGATTCGACTTGTATGACACATGTTCTGACAAGGAGTGCCAGTCGAACACTATGGGATAGTGAGACACGTGTCATAGATATATCAATGAAATTGATGTATTCGAACACGGCTCGCAGTAATCCGATCACATGGGTATTTACTCTGTGACTGTTAATGATTGGATTACTGACCATGATAGTATGCATGAGCCTTATACCTGAGGGGTCATGAGCAATGTACTTGTGTTGTTGAATCTGTTACTAGAGTAGTTAGGCCCAATTCACCCTTTGGTGGGGCCGACCTTGAAGTGCGATCTCAATGAGTCAAGTAGCAGTTGTTCAGTGATTGCCAAGATGGGATTCACTATCTCGATAGTACACGGGAAAGTATCCTATGCAATCATATGTATATGAAATTATAAGTCTTTGGCCAAAGCAATGAAACTAACTCATGTGGGACATGGAGGGTAGTTTGGTAATTTCATCATGATATGATTACATGCACAACATCGAGTTCAGTGAATTTGACATAAACCATGACTCTCACTTGATCGGGATACAAAGTGAAGGGCTTATACTCATATGGTACTGGTTAGGTGACACTCACATCCTTTGGTATTTCCTCCCATTGCCAATTGAAGCGAACCTAAAGAGTCGCACTATAAGAAATGAACGGGAGGTCTTGTGTGTTAATCTTTTGGAAAGATGTAATTAAAAGAAAGCATTGATTTATTGGTTAAATCAATGAATTAAATATTTAATTTAATAGAATTAAATTAAATTATTTAATTAAAGATTAATTAATTAAGAATTAATTAATTATTTAATATGTATTGTAATTTAAATGGGATTTAAATTAAATACATGATTAAATAGGTGAGCTAAAGTCGAATGGGCCAACAAAGCCCACCCACATCCTTGGGGAGCCCTGGGGGCGGCCACCATAAGGAGTGGAAGACTCCTTGACTTGTTTCCAAAGTAATAAAAGTTACAAGGTAACTTAAATACTTAACAAGTCATAACAACTAAGTAACTTAACCTAAGTACATAACACAAGAGAAAAGAAATTCTCCCTCACCCATTGCTTGCCCTAGCCGTCCACTACATCAAAGAGGAAGCATTGGAAGAACTTTTGAGGGTTCGTTTCGTGTGCATCTTTAGAGACAGGAGCTTGGGGAGTTGCTGTTACGCGAATAAATATACGAAATTGAAAAGGTAAACAATTTCGTTTTAGTTTTTAGAAAACTATTAAAATCGTTAATTCGTTAAAGTGATCCGAGATTTGGAATCCGATAAAAAATTTATTCTGTTGCGTTTTTACCTGAGGATTCCTAACAGTGGTATCCGAGCCGACTTTAACGCAACAAATGATTTTCGCGTTTGAGATTATGTTGGTAAATAAAAATTGGATTTTCAAAAATGGATTTTATTGGTTTTTGTATTGGATGTTAAAACCTGATTTTTTGGAAAATTTATCGCCCCATTTCGTCACCCCGATTTCTCCGGCGGTGAAGCCACAGATGATATGAAAAAGTGGTGGCGCCGCTGCGCGTTGGAACGCGCAGCAGTGGTGAATAGTAAAAGCAAAAAAAAATGGCACTGCCCAGCTGCCGGGCCGATTAATTATTATATATATATATTTATATATGTATAATTATTAATAATTATTGGGTTTGACCCAATACACAAATTTGACCCGAAGTTTGTCAAAAACTCTTTTTCCTAATGAATAAATTTGTTTTTCTGAAAATTAAATTGGATTTAATTAAGTTAAATTGGATTTGACTTTTGTAATTAAATAGGATTTAATTACATCATAAATCAAAATTGGGATTTTTTTTATGATAAGTGATGATTAAATAAATAGGATTTATTTTGGGCTAGATTTAATTTTTTTAAATTAAATAAGAATAATTTAAGAATAATTTTTCAAATTAAATTAGATTTATTCTTTTAGATTGTAATTAAGCTTGAATTTATTTTCCATTTTGAAAATAGAAACCAACATAATGTTGAACAGTTTATTTACATGCTTTCATGTATGTTGTGGTGGATGCATTCATGGACTTAGAGTTTTACCGCTTTTGTATTATCTGGGTTGTATTGGGCCGAATAATGCCCTGTAGTTTGTACTTTTATTTTCGGTAGTGTAATGTATAGGGCGCTTCAATAATATGTAACTAGAAAGCTAGGACCTTAATATAGCTTGGAGCCCGGAGCATATCAAGATTAGATTTGATATAGGTCCCTATTCCCCTGATTGATCTATTGGCTTAGATCAATCTAGAAAGTCCATGGATAGCATGTTGATACAAGAACTAGGTTTTCTATGAATGCATGCTTTATATATAATGCCACATATGTGCAAATTGGATTAATGTGCAAAGTGAGACCTTAATTAATTAACAAATTCTCCCATGAAATCATACTAAGTAAGTAAGTAAGGGGTATTGGATATCCCGGCTTTCCATCAAACTTAAGAGAGATAGAGTTATGAGTTGTGCATGGCATCATCCCGACTAATGGGGGTTATGCATAAACTCATAACTCGAAGATCTTTAAGTACCATCAGTCGAACCAAATCTTATCCCATACACCGTTACAGTTTACAAGATAAGATTCAACTGTTAGATCGATAGGAGTTGATGGGAAAGTACTTAGATGGATCACCACCGATATTCTGTTACAGGCTGAGTTAAGTGATCCATGAGCGAAAAGGGGATTGAACCATCAGTTGAACTGATTGGTGTGGCACGCCACTTTGAAATTTTTAGTGAGCCATACATCGTTATAGATTGCAACTCATTGAAATTTTTTGAAGAATTCAATCACTCACTACAAAATCTTTCCAACGAGATTTTCGTTCATTGTAGTGGGAGCGCAATGGTTTGAAAAATGTAGTGGGAGCCAAGTTAAAATTAAAGTCCTGATTTTATTTGGGTACAACATAATTATCTAATGAAATCTTGGTTTTTTTTTCTGCAGTCTATAGAGTCAACCCACTAAAAGTTTTGCTTGAAAAAAGTGTTTTAAACGGCCATAATTTCTCTGATTGGAACAGAGCATTGAGGACGGTCCTCAATGATGAAAATCTGGAGTACATGCTGAAATTAGATCGACCGCTTAAGCCTGGGGTTCAAGAGGATGATTCAATTTACATAGAATATTCGAATTGGGTATCGAATGCTCATAAAGTAAGGGATTACATGTTGAACTCCATGTGCAGCGAATTGAGACGCACTCATGAAGACATGGATAGTCCCAAGTCAATCATGAGGCACTTGGAGGATATGTTCGGGGAAACTGGGAAATCTATTCGATATTTCATTTCCAAGGAACTGTTCAACACAAAGATGATGGAGCATGAGGAAGTTGAGGATCATGTTTTGAAGATGATCACCATGTTAGAAAGACCGCGGTCCTTGGATTTCTACATGAATTTCCACTTCCAAGTGGACCTCATTCTCCAATCACTCCCAGGATCTTTCTTGGACGTGATCAATTTTGACATTGATAACATTGAAGGATCGCTCTCAATACTTATAAGTCAACTGATTAATGAACAACAATGTAACCGGACGAAGTTTGATGCATTCCCAATTCCAATTATTTCAAATAATACTGAATTAGCTGGGAAAATCAGGGAACCCAAATCGACTCCAACTCACAAGAAGACCAAGGGTCTAAAGAAGACAGATGTATGTTTTTACTAACGTGAGATGGGACATTGGAAACGCGATTGTCCCAAGCTGAAAGCGGGGATTGCTTCAGGTATAGAACTTAATGTTTTGGAAACAAATTGTTCTATTACTGTATTTACTTCTTCCTGGATTCTAGACTCTGGGGCTAGTGCCCACGTGTGTGTTTTGAATCAAGAGCTGGAAAGAAGTAAGAAGTTGGAGCATGGAGAAGCGATAGTGGACATTGTGTAGCAGCCAGACAAATTGGCACCACTTCCATTAGATTATTTACTGGACATTTATTATTGTTAGACAATTGCCTTGTTTTGCCCAATGGGCTTAAGAATATTGTTTTTATTCTTGTTTTGGTCAGGAAAGGATATTTATTTTCCTCTGTAAACAAATCTTGCAACATTTATTTAGGAAATGAATGTGTTGGCAATGCGTCTTTAATAAATGGTTTATACTATATTATTGTCGAAAATAATTATAATGTCAATGCTGTAACAAGAAAACACGGTTTGTTTGATACAAACCTAAGACAACTCTGTCACTTAAGACTGGGTCATGTCGGGAATCATAGACTACACGAGTTAGAAAAGGACAGAGTCATAAACTCATTGGGATCAGATCCCCATCCCACTTGTGAGTCTTGCATCCAAGGCAAGATCACCAAGTCCCCCTTCACAGGGAAATTTGAAAGGGCCTCTGCAGTCTTAGGATTAGTTCATACAGACGTGTGTGGCCCTTTTAGAAATGTGGCCCGTAGTGGTTTTCAGTACTTCATCACTTTTACCAATGACCATTCAAGGTATGGCTACGTGTATTTGATGAAGTACAAGTCTGAATCATTAGAAAGGTTCATTGAATTCAATACTTTGGTCGAAAACCAAACTGGGCTCGTATTAAGGCACTTCGGTCTGATCGAGGTGGCGAGTATATGAGTGCCGAATTTGACCAATTCTTAAGAGACATGGTATAGTGTTACAAGTAACTCCTCCAGCTACTCCACAATTGAATGGCGTAGCAGAGCGAAGGAATCGAACTTTGTTGGATATGGTACGATCCATGCTCAGCTACACGGACCTACCTATTTCATTGTGGGAGCATGCATTGCTTACAATTGCTCACATTTTGAACAAGTGTCCCTCCAAGTTTGTTCCTAACACACTGTATCGATATAGTGTGGAAGGAAGCCTAATCTGAAACACATAAGGATATGGGGCTGTCCTGCCTATGCAAAAAAGACCAAGGCCGAGAAGTTGGAGGGTAGGTCCTTGAAAGGACGATTCGTTGGATATCTCGAGGATTCCATGGGATACCTTTTCTACCCGTATGATGATCAGAGGATCATCGATGCCTTACATGCAATCTTTTTTGAGGAAGAGTTCATTCGAGAAGGAGAAGCTGGTAGCAGTATTGTTCTTGAAGAACAAAATGAATCTCTTTCGGAAGACACTATTCAAGGGACCCAACCCGAACTGGGAATGAAACAACCATCAATGCGCAGGTCATCTAGAGTATCTCAACCATCTGAGAGATATGGTTATCTACTACAGGAAGAGCATAATATGTATGCAGTAGCAGATGGGTACCATGGAGGTGATCCCTCTAGTTATGACCAGGCAATGATGGATATGGATTCTGCTAAATGGCATGAAGCTATGAAAGTGGAAATGGATTTGATGTATTCGAACCAAGTCTGAACTCTGACCGATCCACCCAAGGGTACTGTATCCGCTGGGTGCAAATGGATCTACAAGAGAAAGATTGGTCCGGATGGCAAGGTGGATACCTAAAAGGCCAGGCTAGTGGCGAAAGGGTATAGTCAAAAGGAGGGCATTGACTATGAGGAAACCTTTTCGCCAGTAGATATGATCAAATCCATTAGAATTCTACTTTCAATTCTGCATACCTGGATTATGAAATCTGGCAAATGGATGTGAAGACTGCGTTCTTGAATGGATTCCTCGAGGAGGAGATCTATATGGAACAACCCAAGGGTTTCATATCTAGTGCAGATTCTCATAAGGTCTGCAAGTTGAACAGGCCCATTTATGGACTTTAAATAGGCCTCTCGCAGTTGGAACATTCGTTTTGATGAAGAAGTACGGGGCTACGACTTTTTCAAGAACGAGGATGAACCATGTGTCTATCAAAAGGTCAGTGGGAGTAAGATCATATCCCTGGTGCTATATGTAGACGACGTTATACTTATAGGAAATGATGAAGGATTGCTAACTTCTGTAAAGACATGGTTTTCAAGCAAATTCTCCATGAAAGACTTGGGAGAAGCTACCTACATCTTGGGAATTCAAATCTACAGGGGTAGATCGAATAAGATGATAGGACTCTCTCAGGCCCTCTACTTAGAGAAGGTCCTCAAAAGGTTTGGGATGGAGAACTCTAAGAGAGGTCTGTTGCCTATGAGACACGAAATTTGTCTCTTCAAAAAGATGAGTCCTCAAAGTGAGGAAGATCGAAAAGAGATGAGTGCGGTCCCCTATGCCTCGGAAGTAGGAAGTCTCATGTACGCGATGTTATGCACGAGACCAGATCCTGCCTACGCTGTGAGCGTGGTGAGTAGGTTTCAAGCTAACCGTGGTAAAGAACATTGGATCGCCGTAAAATCTATCTTGAAGTACTTGAGAAGAACTAAAGATATGATTCTGGTGTACGACATGAAGAATTGAAAGTGGATGGTTATACAGATTTTGACTTCCAGTCAGTCAATGACCGAAAATCCACTTCTGGGTTCATGTTCACTTTGAACGGTGGAGCAGTGTCTTAGAAAATTTCCAAGCAAAGCACAACTACTGATTCGACCACTGAAGCTGAATATGTGGCGGCCTCGGAGGTAGCCAATGAAGGTGTTTGGATTAAGAAGTTCATGACCGAACTTCAAGTTGTTTCTAGTGTCGAGCTTCCGTTGCCACTATGGTGTGACAATAATGGAGCTATTGCGCAAGCTAGGGAACCAAGGTCTCACAACAAATCTAAACACATAGAGAAGGGATATCATATAATTTCAGAAATCGTTGGAAGAGACGACATAGCCGTGCAGAAAATAACCTCAGCGAAAAACGTGGCTGAACCACTCACTAAGTCATTGGCTCAGGCGGTGCTAGAAAAACATCTTGAGAAGATGGCTATAAGATACCATAGCGATTGGCATTGAGTGCAAGTGGGAGATTGTTAGGTATATGCCCTAGATGCCAATGAGGACAAATAGATTGTATAGGGTACTCAATTATGTTGTACAAACTAATAATTAATAAAAGGCAATTATTATTCAGTTCATGTAAATCTTTATGGCATCAAATAAGTATTGAACAAACAGTCCTTGTGTATCGAGGTTGACTCTTCGTCCTTTATGGAATAAAGATGTTGCACGGGGAGAGTGTTATTCCTAATCACTAAAAAAGGGGTTCGCAAGTCGAGGAATCTTAATTGGGCATTAAGATTCGACTTGTATGACACATGTTCTGACAAGGAGTGTCAGTCGAACACTATGGGATAGTGAGACACATGTCATAGATATATCAATGGAATTGATGTATTCGAACACGACTCACAGTAATCCGATCACATGGGTATTTACTTTGTGACTGTCGATGATTGGATTACTGACCATGATAGTATGCGTGGGCCTTAGACCTGAGGGTTCATGAGCAATGTACTTGTGCTATTGAATCTGTTACTAGAGTAGTTAGGCCCAATTCACCCTTTGGTGGGGCCGACCTCGAAGTGCAATCTCAATGAATCAAGTAGCAGTTGTTCAGTGATCGCCAAGATGGGATTCACTATCTCGATAGTAAACGGGAAAATATCTTGTGCAATCATATGCATATGAAATTATAAGTCTTTGGCCAAAACAATAAAACTAACTCATGTGGGACATGGAGGGTAGTTTGGTAATTTCATCATGATTTGATTACAAGCACAACATCAAGTTCAGTGAGTTTGACATAAACCATGACTCTCACTTGATCGGGATACAAAGTGAAGGGCTTATACTCTTACGGTATTTATGGTCCAGAGGTTCGTAAATGATTTGTTCATTTCGTACTCAATTGGGTTACGATGGAGTTCACGGGATTGGCTAGGTGACACTCACATCTTTTGGTATTTTCTCCCATTGCCAATTGAGGTGAACCTAAAGATTCGCGCTATAAGAAACGAACGGGAGGTCTTGTGTGTTAATCTTTTAGAAAGATGTAATTAAAAGGACACATTGATTTATTGGTTAAATCAATGAATTAAATATTTATTTAATAGGATTAAATTAAATTATTTATTAAAGATTAATTAATTAGGAATTAATTAATTATTTAATATGTATTGTAATTTAAATGGGATTTAAATTAAATACATGATTAAATAGGTGGGCTAAAGTTGAGTGGGCTAACAAAGCCCACCCACGTCCTTGGGGAGCCCTAGAGGGCGGCCACCATAAGGAGTGGAAGACTTCTCGACTTGTTTCCAAAGTAATTAAAATTACAAGGTAACTTAAATACTTAACAAGTCATAACAACTAGGTAACTTAACCTAATTGCATAACACAAGAGAAAAGAAATTCTCCCTCCTCCATTGCTTGCCCTAGCCTTCCACTACATCAAAGAGGAAGCATGGAAGAACTTTTTAAGGTCGTTTCACGCGCGTCTTTAGAGACAGGAGCTTGGGGAGTTGCTTCTACGCGAATAAATATATGAAAATGAAAAGGTAAACAATTTTGTTTTAGTTTTTAGAAAAATATTAAAATCATTAGTTCGTTAAAGTGATCCAAGATTAGGAATCCGATAAAAAAATTTATTCCATTGCGTTTTTACCCGAGGATTCCTAACATATACAAGATATGACATTATTCTAGAAATGGATTGGTTCTTATCACCATGCGCTAATAGATTGTCTTACAAGGGTTGTGAAGTTTTATGCACCTGGTAAGTGGATTATAGATCTAGTAGGAAACACAAGGATTGTTTTACCATCTATCATTTCAGTTGTTATAGCGCGAAAGACACTTTAGAGGGGAAGCCAAGCCTAATTAGCTTCCATGATTAACAAGCCAAAAGATAAAGTGAATATTAAATAAGTATCCGTGGTGCCTGAATTTTTAACCTCTTTACCAACAGATAGGGAGATGGAGTTCTCCATCAAGATTTTACTCGGAACCACTCCAATATAAAGAAAGCTTAGCTACAAAAGTTGTGGAGATAGGATTTATTGAACCTAGTACATCTCTATGAGGAGCTCTAGTGTTATTTGACAAGAAGAAAGACGGATCATTGAGGTTATGCATAGATTACCGGGAGTTAAATAGTGTAACCATCAAGAACAAGTATCCTCTTCAATGAATTGAAGAATCGTTTGACCAACTCCAAGGCGCAAGGGTGTGTTTTAAGCTTGGTTTGCAACAAGGGTATTACCAGTTAAAAATCCATAAGAATAATGTGCCTAAGACTGCTTTCTAGACTAGATATGGGCACTATGAGTTTGTAGTGATGTAGTTTGGATTGACCAATGCCCTAGCAGCCTTTATGGATCTTATACATAGGGTATTTCAGCCTTATTTGGATCAATTTGTGGTGATATTCATAGATGGCATCCTCGTCTATTCTAAGACTAAAGAAGATCATAAACGACACTTAAGGATTGTATTACAAGTCTTAAGAGACAACAAGCTCTACGCAAAATTTAGCAAGTGTGAATTTTGGTTAACCAAGGTTGCTTTCTTAGGTCATATGATTTCGGGTATTGGAATTTGTGTCGACTCCTCGAAGGTAGAATCTATTTTGGAATGGAAAAGACCTCAGAATGTCACAGAAATAAGAAGTTTTGTCGGATTAGCAGGATACTATCGGACATTTGTCAAGGATTTCTCTAACATAGCAGGATCATTAACCAGACTAACTAAAAAGAAGATGAAGTTTGAATAGAATGATAAGTGTGAGTCAAGCTTCCAAGAGTTAAAGAGAAGGCTCACAACAACACCTATTTAGAACTTCATAATGGAAATGATAATTTTGTGGTTTACAGTGATGTCTCCAAGGAGGGACTTGGATGTGTGCTTATGCAAAATGGTAAAGTGATAGCATATGTATAACATAAACTCAAGACCTACGAACATAACTATCTAACTCATGATTTGGAATTAGCTGCCATTATTTTTGCATTAAAGAAGTGGAGACATTACTTGTACGGAGTATGATAAGAGTCATTTTTACGTGTTTTTAAGCCCTTACATTTATGTTTTAGATTCATTTATCGCTTGATTTATGCCACATATGCGTATAACCTATGTGCTTATTGAGTAAAGGTGAAAAATCACTGCAATCGACTTAAAGTGCACGAAAATACAGTATTTTAGTATATTTTTCAATCGAATTTGAGGATGTTTTCTTCTATAAAGTTGTATATCTCCGTCTTGGCTTCACGTGGAAACTTGAATCATCCAAATCCGAGGTCCGTGGAGAATGTTATGAAGAAAACACGATTGCTGCACTGAAAAACAAGAAAACTGTTAAGACTTCGCACTGTGGCGCCTAGGCACCACCTTATCCGCGCCTAGGCGCTGGTCAAGTTATTCCCCAAGACACTTAGGCCACCTGGACCATGCCTAGGCACCACTTAGGCCATGCTTGGGCGCCGGTACAGCAGTTTTGAAGGTATAGAGGCCAAAAATAAAAGGAATTTCGGGGGGTTCGAATTCGAAAGGAATTTTGGGGATTTCTTGGGATTAGGACCACACTTTTCATCACTTTAGAAGAGAAAAAGAGAAGGGAAAGAAGAGATTCAAGCCTCCCATTAAAGATTCGATCATCAATTCAACACAGGGAGTTTCTTAGCTTTAGATTCATCTTTGTCTATGATATACTTAGCTTTTTCCTTATACATTTTATGAGCTAAACTGTTGAACTAGGGCCATGAGAAGGCCATGTTGTTAGTATTGTGATAATAAGATCATTTTCCATTTCAATTCGTATATTGCTATGTGTTGTGATTTTTTGGTTGAATGTCTTACATATGCTTGATCACCATGTGTTTGACATCATGCCTAGGTGAATTATTTGAGAGAAAGTTGACTTAGGGTGCAAGAATTTCACAACATCACCGATCAAATAGGAATTGCCCTAAACATAGGTAAAGATTCCCGGGTAAAGTCGTTCGATTTTAATCGAGAAAGCTCTAGCTCTTTAATGCATGCTTAGTGGTTAGATTTCCGGGTAGACATACTTAGGAAACCACCAATTAAGTAGAGGAGTCTATGATGAGACATCGGTTATTCTTTACCTTAGGAGCTTTCACCATAGCAATGTATGTCTAATGAATTGGGAATGATCTTAGGATAGCAATACGCAACATGTGCCCGAACATGAGCCTTAGTCACCCATCCACCTTGGAAGTTTAATCCCATTTTACTCTCGTTTTAGTTCTTCTACCTTCTTGCTTAGTTAAATCTCTATTTTAATTCATTTTCTTATTGTCAATCATAAACTAAAATTCAAGTCTTTGTGGTTCGACAACCCGGACTTACCATCCACTTCTATTACTACACACGACTAGTGCACTTGCTATAAAAGTACGTTAGCTTCTAGCGTGTCAGAGTATCTTTCATAATTTATACCGACCAAAAGAGTCTTAAGTATTTGTTCTCTCAAAAGGATTTGAATTTGAGACAAAAAAGGTGGATGAAACTTCTTGAGTGCTATAATTGTTCGATCTAATACCACCCTAGGAAAGCTGATGTGGTAGCGGATGCGTTAAGTTATAAAGAAAGTGTTGCATGATTAATGTGAGCTTTTAGAATCCAAGGGAATCTGGGTTACATATTTTGTGTGTTAATATACCGATAGAACCCATGTTCTTGAAAAGATCAAAGTTGCACAAGAGCAAGATCTTAAATTTAGAGCTTAAGAGAGAAGATCCTTCAAGGAAATAGGCCTGAATTTCATATGGGGGACGACGACCTGATACAATTTAGAAATAGGGTGTATGTACCAAATGATGCTAGTGTGAAGAAGTTAATACTTGATAAAGTTCATCACTTTAAATAGACCATATACCCTGGAGGTAATAAGAGGTATAAGGAGCTAAGAAATATTACTAGTCAATCAATTGAATAACCAAGTCACTAAGTATGTCCCATGATGATTTACATGTCAAAAAGTGAAACCAAAACATCAAACATCAATGACTTATGGAGTTTTACGACCTTTACGAATACCTAAATGGAAAGGGGAATATATAACGATGAACTTTGTAACTGATTTACCACGAGCTATAAGCGGCCATGATTCTATTTGATAATTGTGGATAGGCTCACAAACCCATCCGGAAGGTAGATCCTTTCTAAGTTAGCTTGATTGTATGTTAAGGAAATTGTGAGATGGCATGGTGTTTCAGTTAACATTGTCTTTGATAGAGACCCAAGATTCATTTCACGATTTTGAAAAAGCATACATATTGCATTAGAAACTAAGCTAAGCTTTAGCACATTAGCTTACCCTCAGTTGGATGGACCATTTGAGATAGTCATTCAAATAATAGAAGATATGTTGCGAGCATGTGTTTCAATTTTTTAATGAAGTTGGGATTAATGTCTAGCTTTAGTAAAATTCTCGTATAACAATAGCTACCATGACACGATCGGAATGGCACCGTATGAAGCATTATGGGAGAAAGTGCAGATCACTGATTCCTTAGGAAATGAAGATAAATGGACTCCTAAGAGCAAAAAATAAGGAATAATCAACATTTTCAAAATTGAATTTGGTACGAGAAGCTATAGATAAAATCCGACTCGTTTGAGAGCAAATGAAAACAACACAGAGTCGTTAGAAGATTTATTTTGACTAAAGAAGAAGAGACTTGAAAATTTCAATTGGAGATGAGGTATTCTTGTGGTTATCTCCACAACGAGGCATTATCCAGCGTAAAAAGGATGGGAAGTTAGGCCTTAGATATGATGGGCCTTTGAAGTTTTTTGAAGGAATTTGGAAAGTAGCGTATCAATTGGCACTCTCACCAGCACTTTCTAGAAAGCATGATGTCTTTCACGTTAGTAGGCTAAACGAATACCGACTCGGTCGCAACATATACTCAAGGTGGATGAAATACAAGTTCAAGGCAATTTGACTTATGTGGAAGAATCAACGAGAATTTTAGATCGAAAGATTCGTGGATTTAGAAAGAAATGAATGTCATTGGTCAAGGTGATATTGAAAAATCACAAGAAGTTAGAAGAAGAAAACTAGAAAACTAAAGAATACATGCGAAGACACCATCCTCGACTTTGTTTTAGGTGAGAATTTGGGGACCAAATTCTTTTAAGGGGGAAAGAGTGTGATACCCGAGGTTTCGTAATACTAATATACTTACTAAATCAATGTCTGGTAGTATAATATATTGAAGAGTACATGATTAAATAAATATGTATTAGTACCTATTGTCATTGATAATAACTTTGGCTTGATACTACTAATATCCATATACGGGCCAAGTTTTATCTCATATGTATATAAGGAGAGTATGAGATGATATAATATTGTAAGGATATGGAAGAAAAACAAAAGAAATAAATAATTGCACACAAGACCTCATGGTGATACTATATATACCTATACAAGGGTTTCATCTCCCCTTTACCATAAACTTCAATAGACAACCAAAAATAAAAAATCAGACATTTCCGCACAGCAATTCCAGCTCTGACAAAGCTTCTATTCTCAAATTTTGAGGAACCAAATGATGTCCAAATCGGATGTTATTTAGCTCAAAATCCTCCCAAGAGGACAAGGAACAACAATATGGGATTGGATTGTTCAAATATGCTACCCAAAGGTTCCGAATTTCCTCAAACCGTGCGTTAAGTTGTTCAGATTTTAATTTTCAGAATTGTGTTATGTTTTTCTTGGCAAGAAACAACACTTTTGGTGGTTTGATCATACATGCAAGACCATCTATGGAAGCCTCTGTGAATGAGTGGTTTTAGAAATTGTTAAGGAAACATTTAAGAGTTCTTATTCAAAGAATCACCACCAGTAATCTGTTTCGAGTTCTAAAATATGTGTTTCATATTCATTTGCCCAAAAACCCCTCTTCCTATTATTTGATCGTACATGGAAAACCACCATTAGAATCCTTGTCGCGTATACATATCACTTCTAGTCAAGATTCCTGAAAAATATTATCAAAATAGTTCATAAATGGCCACCAAATAACCTCTGGCAGAATGCCATTTTATTTTTCAGAAACTATCATCTGAATTTATTTGCTCCGAAATAACCCGTCCCGTGGTTTGATTGTGCACCCAAGACCATAATTGGAAAGACCTGTGTTTGTAGATGTTGATATTGGTAATTTTGACCAAAATAGATGGTGTAATGTGGTCGCAAAGTGGATTTTTTAACGAGGTGGCTGGATTTGGCAGTTTCAGAATATTGACTTTGGAAGCCCGAGTTATCCTTTTCCAGTCCGCTTCTTGATATAGAATCTAGAATCTAAGAAATATGAGTTTATTGGGAATCTATGGGTGCTAAGTTAAGTGGATGATTAGAAGGTTAAAGGGACCAAAAAAGGATAACGGCGGAGACCGTGGCAATCCACGGATGCGCTCGGTGGAGCTAACTTAAGTAATCTTGTGAATGGATAAGCAGCGGAGGTTAAAGTTTATTGTATCCAAGTTATACATTGCCTTGAAGGTGGGTAAGTGTTGGGTATTTTGAATAGGCCTTAACCTTTGATTTTATGGGGAATTAGGATTAGCGAATGACTTGATGATGTGAGTGTGTTAATAATTATATTCTTATCTGAAATAGGTACTTGCACTCAAATTTCGGACTTGAGGTTTGGTATTTGGTTGGACAAGGTGAGTTGTCTCTCAAAATTACAGTTATATGTCTTTCAAAACTGAAAGGAACACGTCGTATATATATCTATGTACTTGCGTCATGCTTTGAATACTTGACATGAAAATGAGTTTCAACACTTTCAAATCAAATTATGGACTCATTTTGCATTAATCATTTCTTGGCACCAATTGTTACCTGCGTGAATGTTTTCAAAGACATGTCTTGCGAGAATAATTTTTCAGGCATGTTTTGTGAAAATAATTTCAAGGAAAGCATTTTTTTAATAAAATTCTGAAAAACTATTTGCTCGATTCAATATTCTAACGTGAGCTAAAATGCTTCACCGCATCATTCGTGATATACGTGATGCATAGTTATTTCAAATTTGTAATTTTTACAAGAATGATTTCAAAACAATTTTTTACAAGAATGATTTGGCTCTTGTATCATGATCATACATCGTGACTACATTCAAGTGATACGTGTTGCATGTTACATGGTTAAGTGTCAGGACCAAGTTTCGGGCATGGATAGGGCAGAGTTCGGCCGATCAAGCATGGGTTTGCAGTCTTCAACGGTTACCGCTATCCACGGCCAAATCCGAACACCTAAAGACGGAGAGTTCTGAGGGTGAGTGGGTACTAGATCGTGTGGTATACCCAGGATATGACCAAACAGGTATCGCGAGCCTGCGTGGGGAGGCATAAGGTGATGGCTTTCAAGCCGCGTGTTCACAGGTGATAAGGAAGAAGCAGCGGGACCCAAAGAGCTATGAGCAAGTCATCGGACGCGATGGTATTGCTAACATGGCCCCCTCTTGCTTAAGCGTGCCTTGTACGTGTTACTTGCATTGGATTGCTTGCTATTTAATTGCATGTTTTGAAACTTGAGTATCATGCCACTCATTGTTCCAGTTTTATCATGAACGTAATTCTTTTTTTCACACATGTTTCAATGATCTTTGAACAAAATCTTATCGTGCATATACTAAGATACTGGTCTCATACCAGCTATTGGTTAACTGTTACTGTGATAACAAATATCTTTCTTACTCGTGATTTCAGTGATCTATTGAGAAAACAAAAGCTATTATTGTTTTTACCTCATTAATTTGTCCTTTTGGGTCCAAAAACTATTTTAAGCACCTTGCACACGAATACTGGCACTCACTAAGCCTTTGCTTACATATTTTCTTTCAATTCTTCTTTCTAGCTATAGGTGAGTTGAGCAGTGAGACTAGCTTGGAGGATCACAGGTATAGACTTAGATGATCCTAGAGGTAAACATTGGTAGTTTTATTCAAGGATATTAAGTTACTTCGCGATGTGATTGATAGTTTCAGGGTTGGGACCCTAGGATACATTGGTAAATTGGGTCTAGATTTCGAATTGAACTATTGCAACGATAGATTTACGTATTCAAGTTGGGTCTTTTAATGACTAAATTTTGGGGCGTGACACATTATGTCGGCCAAACTTGTGAAATTTTTATATTAAAAGCGTTAATATTTTTTATACTAACTATAATTTGTACTAATCATAATTAATATTTAAGTATTAACTATTAAAATAATAAATTAGTTTGACTAGGACACATCAAAATAATTAATGGGTCCAAATATACTCAAAATGTGAAGTATAAATAGTGGATTACTGTATAAATATTATATGTATATATATTTATATAAATATATATTATGTAAAAAAATATAAATTAAATTAAATTATATGATTATATATATAAATATATTATCCATAAATATATGTAGATACATACACATACATTTACTATATATATATATATGTGTGTGTGTGTGTGTGTATATATGTATATATATCTTATCATGTGAATAATATATTTACATATTGATGTGGGTCGAAATAGGCTCTTGGGCCAAGCTGGTAGCCCAACATGATTAAGGGCCCAAGCCCAACAGCATAACGAACTCGGACTCCTTTAAAAGACATTATAGTCAGGTCCGCCCCTCCAGAGGTTCGCCCTATCCCGACCTGTCTAGATACAGCATTCTATATAAGGCAAGCCTGGAGACAAGGATCAATCAGGGGATGCACTTACCATATCCGGACCTTCGGAAATCATTCTAACTGATCTGCCAATTATACCATAAAAGAGATGGCTCAAGATGGAAGGATTAGGATTTATTCTACTTTCCATTGTACATTTAGGAATAGTTGACTTACCTTATTAGATACCCCCTCATAAACATGTATATATATCAACTCCAAAAACTAATAAAGGATCGACTCTTTTGCCCCGTGGACGTAGGTCATATTATTGGCCGAACCACATAAATATCTCGTGTTCTTTACTTATAATTCATGCTTTATATCATATTTTCATATCATATATCGCATATTATCATTGGTGTGCTTCCCACACACATCAATTGGTTCCGTCTGGGGAAATTCTGAGCAAAATAAGACGTGAGGTAAATCTATTTTTCGCAAAAAAAAATTCTTTAACATTAACATCTTGCAATGGCAGTGGAAGATATGTTAATGATGGAGAATGTAATCGAAAGTGGCGGAAATGGGAAGAAGACGATGTTCTCCCCATCTGGGGTTGAGCAGGCCACACCTGCAACTCCGGTCAACCTGGTGAGGCGATTGGAGGATGACCTGCAAAACCAAGTAAGAGACAACACTCTAGGAGAGCAAACAAGCGGGAAGGATGCCTCTCCTCAAAGTGTACTTGATCTGGAGCAATTGGTGGGAAAAATCGAAGGTGTCATTGACAAAGTTGTCAATATGGTAGTAAGTTCTAAACTTGCAGGCATGCCAGATCTGATGCAGAAGGATGATGTGACTCCACTCCTCCCGAGGGGTACACCCAAGGTAGGAAACGTGGAGATGGGGGGTAATAGTAACGTTATCCCCGATGGCAATATAGGCAAGAGAGTAGAACGACCGGAAGACCTCAAACAAAGCGGAGGAAAGGATGACGACGTGCCACCAAAAAAGTTCTTAGCGCCAGAAGGACGCTATATGTGTCGCTTGGACCTGGAAGAGGATGGGTCCACCAACCTAACTTGCGCAAGAAACAACTGCATGAGAATAAGTCACATTTGCAGGTGCATCGCTCACATAGCAACGCTCTGGAAAAGGAAGACCTGCAGAAGCAACAGGCATGGATCCGCACCAAAAATGACAAAGAACTCGAGGATGATGCCAATAGTTTCGTTTCCTCCTGATCTGGATGGGTAGATCACGATGTGAAGGAAAAAGCAAAAGCCAAGTTAGAACAGATTGAAAAAATAGCAAGACGAAAGGAAGACCTGGAGCGTAAGATGATAGGAGGACGGACCTCAGCAAATCAAGGCATTCCATTTACAGATTTCATTGCAAATGAGGAACTCCCACGGGATTTCAAGGTCCAATCCATTTCACTTTATGATGGAACCACGGATCCAGAAGACCGTCTATATACCTTTTGCAATTATGCTCTGTTGCACAGGTACTCTGATGCCATCAAATGTAGGGTGTTCTTGTGTACCTTAGCCAAATCCGCGCAACAGTGGTTCAACCAACTACCGGCTAGATCCATTGGATCTTTCTCGGAGTTTAGCTTGAAGTTTTTGCACCAATTCGCCAGCAGCAAGCGGCACGAGAAAACTCCTTTAAGCTTATTCAACATCAAATAAAGAGATGACAAAACCTTACGTGCGTATGTCAAACGTTTCAACACGGCAGCACTTGAGACGTCAGCGGTAATATCGGACTTGAAGGCAAGTGCATTTACGATGGGCCTGAAGGAGGGCGACCTATTCAAATCATTGACTAAAAGGCCCGCCCTGAGCTTTGATGAGTTACTAACCCGAGCTGAAAAATACGTCAACTTGGAGGACGCACACATGATGAGGAGAGCCGAGCAAAAGAAAGAAAAGCAAGACGATGGCAATAAAAACAGATCTCGAAAAGACGAAAAAAGTGGATGGATCCCCAACACAATTCGGGTGGCACCACCCGCTCCGAGTGCGCCCAGATCCAGACGCATACCCATGAGGAGAAATTGGAGCGACCATTTGATGGCTGTGGAGGTCAAGAACCTGATCCAATGGCCCGAAGGTGCAGACCAGGAACCCAAAATCCCACCCAGTGCACTTTTTTGCAGGTACCACCGCGAGTACGGTCATGATACAGATGAATGTCCACAATTGATTGATGAAATCCAGCGATTAGCAAACATGGGTTACTTGAAGGAATATGTGATAGACAACCGCAACACAAGCAACGCGGCCCCAGCACGAGGGGGTCATACCTGGAGAGGTCGGGGTAGAGGATGGCGAGGTGGAAGGGCCGGACCTGGAGGCAGAGGAAATTTTCCTCAACAAATCAATAAGACACCCGTCCAAGAGGTTACACCTAGAGAGGTCGACAACCACAACCGAGCAACCATTCATATTATATCGGGTGGCATAGCAATAGGCGAATCAAAGTGGAACCTAAAACAGCAAGCGAGAGCTATAGAAACCCAACCAGCGTTCTTTATGAATGTCAGCTAGACCCGACCTAGGAAGGAAATACAGTTCGGACCTGAAGACGCCCAAGCCATACAAACACCACACTACGACGCATTGGTAATAACCGCTGTCATAGCAAACTATGATGTACAGAGAATCTTCGTTGATACCGGCAGCTCGGTAGACATCCTCTTCTACCAAGCATTCGAACAAATGAACTTGGGAATTAGCAAATTGGAGGCCGTGCGCACTGCATTGTTTGGATTCTCAGGGGAAGCGGTGAGACCTATGGGTATTGTTTCATTACCCCTCTCCTTAGCGGAAGGATCTAACAAGGTTACAAAACTGACCAAATTCTTGGTCGTGGACACTCCCTCTGCTTACAATGTGATACTAGGTAGGCTGGCACTAGTTCTGTTTGAGGCAGTAGTCTCAATACCGCATATGGAGAGAAACCCAATGAAGAAAAGAAGCGCAAGCCCGAACCTATGGAGATAGAAGATAAAGAGAGCGCTAAGAAAATAGTACCATCGCACGTGGAGCCAGTAGGTGAACTGATGAGCATAGAGTTCGTACCTGGAGACAAAGAGAAGATAATCAAGATAGGATCGCACTTGAGTCCCGACCTAAAAGAGGAACTAGTAACCATGCTGAGGCAACACGCGGATGTCTTTTCTTGGTCCGCAAATGACTTGGTAGGAATTGCGCCAATAGTCATACAACATCACCTGAACGTAGATCCAAGTGCAAAACCGATCAATCAAAAGAAAAGGCACTTCGGCCCGAAAAAAGATGCCATCATCAAAACTGAAATCGATAAACTACTCAAAGCTAAGCACATTGCAGAAATACAGTTCCCGGAATGGATATCTAACGTAGTCTTAGTACCAAAGGCGGGGCAAAAGTGGAGAATGTGCATCGACTTTCGCGACCTGAACAATGCTTGTCTTGAAGATCATTATCCCCTACCTAGGATCGACCAATTGGTAGATGCTATAGCTGGATACGAATTACTAAGCACTATGGATGCGCAGAGCAGGTATCATCAGATACCCTTGGCTGAGGAAGACCAAAGGAAGGTCAGCTTCATCACCTCCTTCGGCACCTTCTACTACATAGTCATGCCCTTCGGCTTAAAAAATGCCGGAGCCACATACCAAAGACTGGTGGACATAATGTTCCAGGAGCAGAGGGGAAAGAATATTGAAGTATACATAGACGACATGGTGGTTAAAAGTCGCATCGCCAGTACCCTTGTACAGGACCTACAAGAGACCTTTGAAACACTTCGAAGATACGGGATGAAGCTGAACTCGGCCAAATGTGCATTTGGAATCAAGGGAGGAAAGTTTCTAGGATAGATGATAACAGAAAGAGGTATAGAGGCTAACCCCGTGAAGATCAAGGCCATCCAAGATATGGTAGCACTTAGGAATATGAACGAAGTACAGAGGTTAAATTGGAGAATCACAGCCTTAAGTCGCTTCATATCCAAATCCGCGGAGAAAAGCTTACCATTTTTCAAGATCCTACAAAAAGTTGATAACTTTAGCTGGACTACCGAATGCCAGCAAGCTTTCGAAGACCTGAAGACATACCTGAGTAAGGTGCCGCTAATAACCAAACCTGTGCAGGGCCAGCCTCTGGTGGTCTACATAGCTGTGGCTAACCGAGCTGTCAGCACAGTCCTAGTTTGAGAAGAAGATAAGACGGAGAAGCCTGTATATTACGTCAGCAAAGTCCTCACGGACGTTGAGTCGCGATACTCGAATGTGGAGAAAACGGCGTTGGCACTGGCTGTCACCGCATGGAGACTCAAGCTTTACTTCCTGACATATAAGATCATCGTGAAAACCAGCCAACCATTCAAGACTTTGCTAGGAAATGTTGGAGCATTAGGTCGACTTGTCAAATGGGTTGTAGAGCTTGGGGAATTCGAGATAGAGTACACATCCCGAGCTACGGTTAAGGCCCAGGTCCTGGCAGACTTCGTCACAGAAATGACCCGACCTGAACAAGAGAAGGAAGAAGATGAAAAAGTGTGGCTCTTATATGTGGACGGATCATCCACGCAAAGTGGGAGCGGGGCAGGTGACTACTTGTCCAAACTTGGTAGCTCAGTCGCTGACTGCCAAACCTAGCACTGAGCAAGAAATCTTGCAGATAGAAGAAGGTGAAGATTGGAGAACGAAGATAATTCAGTATCTCACAAAGGGAACACTACCTGAAGAAAGGAGAAAACGACAACAGTTAGAGACCCGAGCTACCAGGTTCGTCATGATCGATGATGTACTATACAAGAAGTCATTCGTACATCCCCACCTGAGGTGTACTTCGAAAGAAAAGGGAGATTATATATTAAGAGAAATACATGAAGGAGATTGTGGCAGCTACATAGGTGGGGCAGCCCTAGCTGGGAAAACGGTAAGGGCTGGTTACTTTTGGCCGACCCTGAAGGATGATGCAGCCAACCTGGTAAAAAAGTGTGAGCAATGCCAGAAACATGCCAGTCTCATTCATCAGCCAGTGGAAGCAATGCGCTCCATGAGTGTCCCTTGTCCCTTCGCCAGGTGGGGGATGGACATTATGGGCCCATTTCCCATAGCAAAGGGCCAAAAGAAGTTCTTACTGGTGCTGGTCGATTACTTCAGCAAATGGGTAGAAGCCGAAGCCTTAGCCCGGATCACGGAAGCAAAAATCATTCGTTTTCTTTGGAAAAATATTGTCTGCAGGTTTGGCATACCCAGGGGATCGTGGCTGATAATGGAAGACAATTCAGCGGAATCAAGCTAAGGAGGTGGTACGAAGAATTAGGAATTTAGCAGTGCTGAAGCCTTAGCCCTGATCACGGAAGCAGAGGTCATTCGTTTTCTTTGGAAAAACATTGTCTGCAGGTTCGGCATACCCAGGATGATCGTAGCTGATAATGGAAGACAATTCAGCAGAATTAAGCTAAGGAGGTGGTGCGAAGAATTAGGAATTCAGCAGAGGTTCAGTGTCGTTGCCCACCCTCAAACAAACGGCCAGGTCGAGGTAACCAATAGAATAATAGTCCAAGGTCTAAAGACCGGGTATGTCCACTAAACATCTTGTGAAACACTCGCGCTTTCTTTCTTCACATTCTTGTCCTAGTCAACTTGTTTATTTCTACATCCCATTTTCTAATAAGTTCGCGTGAATACCCAAACCTCGGTCATAAAGACTAGAGGGAGTGGGTGGGAATTGGGTAGAAGAATTATTACCAGTACTATGGTCGTATCGTACTACCCCGAAATCCACTACAGGTGAAAGCCCATTTCATTTAGTGTATGGAGCCGAAGACGTCATACCCACGGAGATCAGGGTGTAATCCCATCGGGTAAGATACTTCGAGCCAGAGCAAAACGAAGAATGGCTAAGGGAGGAGCTGGAGTTAATCAACGAAGTCAGAGACAGGGCATGCTTAAGGATCGAACAATACAAGCAGCGTATTATGAAGGCTCAAGGAGCAAAAGTGAAGGCCAGATCTATCCAGGTGGGGGATCTGGTGCTAAAGAGGGCAGATGCAGTGCGAACGGTGAAGAAATTGGACCCTAACTGGGAGGGCCCGTACAAGGTTACCAAAGTGTTAGTTGGAGGAGCATATGAGCTGGAAGATGGGGAGGGCAGCCACTTCCTCGCCCATGGAATATGCAAAACCTAAAGAAGTTTTACGTATAACTGCGAGGGTTGCACTATTCCTTTTATTTCCGTTTTTAATATCGTTCGTGTCATTTCGTGAAGAACTCAATTTTCCTAATAATTCCTTTTGGAAGTTGTGGTTGTCATGATTTTCAGGTACGACCTAGAGATTGTGAAGCCTTCTTTGCAGGGCCGCATGCAAAGCTCCCATAATGAAGTAAGATTTTATTTTTTGAAAATTTTGAGATTGAGTTGTCCCCATATATAAAATATGTATGATGAATTGTGAAGTAAAGGGGAGCTGGTGAAGTGGAGGTAGCTAGAGGTTAGGATTGTACCATCTGGGTGGGGACCCGAATCTGTCTAGGTAGGGATAATTCCCCTACAGATCAAACGGTCTCCAGGCCAGGGAGAAATATGGAGGGGTAGGTCCTCTGGAACATCTATGGGCCTACCCTAAGGAAGACCGGGGTTTGGAGCGACAAGGAGGAAGGGGCAGTCATAAGGTTGGAAAAGGAATAAGGTGGGAAGGTACAGAGAATGTGGGACATAAGGAAGGATACCTTCGGTATGGGCAGGCCACCCTAGCCCGTTAAGAAATATTTTGGACGGAGGGAGGAAAAAGGGGATATAAGGCAGGAGGTAAATGCAAGTCCCCACGATTGCATAGTTTCGGTGCAAGTCCCCACGATTGTACGCGCCTAGTGACGGGTGTTCGATCCCGTGTGCAAGTCCCCACGATTGCATGGAGGTGGTACAAGTCTCCACGATTGTACGCACCTGGAAAAAGGTGTGCGATCCCGATGCAAGTCCCCATGATTGCATAAGAAAAAGAGAATGAATGCAAGTCCCCATGATTGCATAAGAGAAAGAGAATGCATGCAAGTCCCCACGATTGCATAAGAGAAAGAATGCAATTCCCCATGATTGCACAGTGACAGTGCAAGTCCCCACGATTGTACGTGTCAAGAAGTTACTAAGAAATTGACAGAGTGGTGATGCAAGTCCCTACGATTGCAAAAATGTGTGGACCACCTGACTCAGCTGGAGCTATAGCTCAGTGTAGGTCTGGTAGGTACCACCTGAGAACTAATGCATTTTGTTTTTGCTTTCCTGTGAGGAATGTTAGATAAAAGGTCCTACCCAGATTCTCTGAGGACGTGTTTGTGTTAACAAGAAGGAAGGTGCGGTTGTAATATTCTCATAGAGGTGCCCCTCGGTCAAGGTATGGTCGTGATAACTTAATTCGTTATTTGTCCTAGTGATTATCTCGTGGTAGTTTAACAGTAAAGTTAGATCATTCCTTGGTTGAATTTGTGCAAACAATTACTCTTAAGCTTTTCTTTTATAAGACATAGCAGGTACACCATATGCAAGATGGATATCACACGTCCCAAAACAATGTAAGTAAACGTGTTCGGCATATAAAACAAAATATGCGCACCAAAATTTCAAAACTTAACATGCATAATAAAAAGATGTCAACGGCCCAAACCTGGGCAAGGACAGCAAAACGAGCAAGAATTTGTCCAACGGCAACACAGGCCCATCAAAACAGCAAAATCAATTGATCTTTCTAATAACTAGGGCTACATATGCCTGTCAAAAACCAAGTCTTAAAAAGGAAAGCATCAAATTTTTCAAGGCTTCACGGTGGGAGCAGCCTGGGCATCAACTCCTGCACCACCTAGAACATCGGCCTCAGCTGGAACCTTGGCGCCACCTACCGGCAGATCGGGCGACTCGACAACTGGTTGATCTGCGGCTGGAGGAGGGGATGATCCTGAAGAAGCTGGATCGGAAGCAGCCATGGCATCAAGGAGAGCTGCGTCACAATCCAGGAGATCCGCGGAGACCCCTTCTGGAGGAAAGCCCTTCGCCTTGAATTGAATAACACATCCTTCGAAACCTTTGACAAAGAACACGAAGATTTTGTCATCAGTAAGACGCTCGAATTCTTTAGAAGCCAGAAAGTCAGCCTTAAACTTGGCAACCAAGGCTTGGCCCTCTTCAGATGAAGGCAACTCGGCGATCCAGGTCTCATGCGCCTTAAGTAGAGTGCCCTTCATGGCGACTTCATGAGCAATCTCCATGTCTGAAAGGGTCGCCTCCAAATCCACCTTCTCGGCAAGAAGCTTGTTAAAGTCCTTTTGAAGAGCCTTCAGCTCCTTGTCCTTGCTAGAGCAATAATCCTGGACCTTTTTGAGTTGTTCCTGGGCTCGGTTTAGCCTCTTCTGCAGATCCTCCACCTCTGTGCCCTTGTAGGCACCCAACAAGACTTGACCGGCCAATAGCATACACTACAACACATTTTTACATGACGGGTCACGACTAGCGAAAACAAAAGAAACATAATCAATTCACGCACGTAAGGAACTATGTTACCTTGGGGAAAATGAGTACCGCAGCTTCAGACCTCTTTCGAGGGGACATGTTTTCCAGGTGATGACGGTCTGTGGAGTTAGGGCGCCTCTGGAGGAAATCCACCATAAGTGAGAGCTCGTTGCTGGATAAAGCAGAAGCTGGAGGGTCAGAGGCCCTGGACCTGGTACGAGAAGCCGGGGGATCTGAAGTCTTGAGGGGCAGGACGGGGATCATCTCCCAAATGGCTATGCCCGAGTTGCTGCGCTTTGGAGGACGTGTACTAGAGGGAGTCTCGATGGTCATGGGTCTTTTTCCAAGGACCTTCTCCTGATTAGTGCGCGGCCTGGAAGAGTCACCCTGACCTGAGGGAGGAGAGGTCAGAACGGTAAAGGGGGCATCCTGGGGCGTCGACGGAGGAGGAGGAGGCAGAGATGGTTCTTCTGAGGGGGAGCATTGCTTCCTACGGATCACAAACTCCCGGGCACGAGCTAGATCCATCAGTTTCTCTGCAAACGCACCCAAACAGAGCAAGGGTCAGCATAAGATATGAAGAAGTACAATAAGTCAAGCAAACGCAAGGGGCAAGCCAAAACCAGAAGTAATACCTATGGTGACACCTCACGGGTCAGCCCCCATGGGGCTGTAACCAATGTTGTACAAAAGTCGACTATCAACAAGTTTATTCATAAGGCGAGGGGAGAAATTCAAAAATTGCACCACTTGACAATGGTACTCAGATAACTGGCGGGGGGTAGGATGGTGCTCATCCAGACTCTCAAAGAATGCACGGCGAAAGTTCCATATACTACACCCGGGGGCGGGGCAATATAGAAAAAATTATTCTTCCATTGCTTGTCCCCAGGGTGACCAGAAAGGAAAATGGCAGGACCTCGGGAGGTTAGATAAAAAACCCCACTGTCAGCAACACTGGAACGAGAATGAAAGAGGGCGTAAAATAACTCGGCTGTGAGCTCAATCCTGTGATAGCGAAGAAGAACGGCAAACCCAACCATCATCCGAATAGCATTAGGTGCGAATTGGTTCAAGGGGATGCCGTACCTATTGGCTACAGAAATAAAGAGAGGAGGAATGGGGAACCTAAGACCTTCTTTTAGGAGGGCCACATGAAAACAAGTATGATGAGGAGGGGGACGATGGGCTCTATCCTGGGGAGAGGGAACTATTATCGAATAATCGTCAGGGACGCCATACATGCGGCAGAGATTTTTCAATTTCTGCAGGGTGAAGGAAGAGGGAGTCTCATCCCAATAATTAGGGTTTGGCTCTTCTCCCTCCCCCAATTCAAGGTCAGAAGGTTGTGCACCGTCACCCCCTGAAAAAACCCCAGCATGCCCAGCCCCAACACCCGAAGACGGAGAGACATCAGTGGTGTGTCGGCCGTCGGATTCAGTATCCGACGAGGACAATTCTACAAACTCTCTTCCCCTTAAAATAGGAGACCCACCATACAAATCTCGCACATAAGAGGAAGTATCCCCCACCGAATCATGCTTTAAAAAATTTTGGAGATCCTCTCGATTTTGAGAATCCGAGCATTTTTTGCAAAAAGAGGGGAAAGGGGAAACAGGGACAACAACAGCAAAGTAGCAGCAAACACAAAACAACAAACACACAACACAAGACAATCAAATAAGAGGAAGAGAGGAAGCGCAGTACCTAGAGAAGGGGCGGTGAACGTGGGAGAAAACGGCTGGTAAGAGAAGATGGGGAAAGAATGGAGAAATTCTGATTTTAAACACAAAAATGCAAGAATGACAAAAGGAAATAAAATCTCAAGTTTTAGCAAGTTACTTTTTGAATTTCAATTTTAAAAAATAAACCGAAAATAAATAAGGAAAGGGCAGGCTTCAACCTGGGCCATACACATGCGCAAAGATCATTGGTTGCCAGGACATGAAGATGGCTGCCTTAACTGACAGAAACAATGAGTGGCGCGATTTTTCAGTAAATGACTTCATAACTGCAAGTCTGGGGAAATGCAACCGTCGTTTTAGGAACATGATATCGCCCAGAGATGCACCTGAGAACAAGATCCATATCTGAGAAGGATCTCCACGCAACTTTCTCCTAGGTAGCTCGAGAATACACTCAGCTCGGCCCAAAGATCTATCTTTTCTCAACTCGTGCAGCTTGACTACGTCAAACTGTGGAGTTGGGGGGGACTATTGATGTGGGTCGAAATAGGCTCTTGTGTCAAGCTGGTAGCCCAACATGATTAAGGGCCCAAGCCCAACAACATAACTGACTCGGACTCCTTTAAAAGACATTATAGTCAGGTCCGCCCCTCCGGAGGTTCGCCCTATCCCGACCTGTCCAGATACAGCATTCTATATAAGGCAAGCCTGGAGACAAGGATCAGACAAGGATCAATCAGGGGATGCACTTACCATATCCGGACCTGCGAAAATCACTCTAACCGACCTGCCAATTATACCATAAAAGAGATGGCTCAAGATGAAAGTTTTAATTTTTATTCCTTTGAAAAAGGAATAAGAAACCAGGATTTAGATTCCATGTTTTGGGGTGTGATTCCTTATTTTGAAAAATATGATTCCTTTTCCATAATTTAAGCACTGTTACCAAACACAATAATCTGATGCCAAGCGATCAAATTCCTAGTTTGGATTCCATTCCCTAGCAAACAAACAAAGCCATAAGGGTTTATTTTCATATGAGATTGGCATATATAAATACCCTTATCATTAAGGGTTGATGGAGGCTTTTGGAAATATGGCATTCTTTGATATTTTGATATGCTTTTTCCCATATATTGTTTTTCCGACTTGAGCGCCGGAGGATAAACATCGGGAAATCCTAGATGTGCCTGCTAATATTTTATTCTTTTGCTGGTTAGAAAGAAAACCAATAAAATCACTGAGTAATCCTTAATGACTTATGGTGCAGTAATTACGCATTACATTCGTCGAGTAAACATTAAAATGTCAACTAGCATTTAATGTGAGAATTAACACAAAAAATAGTAGTACGGATGGATGTTTTATTAATATATAATGTATGATTGTGTGTGTCTTTCATTTCTGGCAATTTACATCAAATTAAACTGTCACTTTACAAGGAAAATTGTAAATTTACTATAGTGGAGTGGCAAAATTAGTCCTATATTTTGTGACATTGGCAATTTAGAAACAATATCTTTAGTGATGCGGGGTGAAATTGTATGTATGTGAATGTCATGTGATTTGCCACATGGAGAGAGAATCCCGACCCAACACATAACAAACTAGGCACTAGGTTTGTTTATGTTTAAACTGTACTCGCTATAGGCAAGCTGCCTACGTACCCACAGTGATGGGATCAAGTCTTTTCATAGTTCGATAGTAGAATTACTCTCTAAAGATGCCTATGGAATTCTTTTGGGGAAAGAGTAGATAATGATCTATCATCAACTCCTTCAATATATATATATATATATATATATATATAGCGCTGAGAATGGACTATAGGTTATGGGCTAAAAACATAGTACCAGCCCATTAGAATTTGTCTCTTATACTTAGCAGCCTAACTATTATTATTATAGCCTTAATGGGCTCGATTTGTATTGGCCCGCTAGTCAAGTGGGCCTATTTATATTATTATATCTGGACGTGGCTCTCAAGAAATGGCCCACCTCAAATCGGGGTAGCTTAATTAACGTTGTGCCCCTAGACATTTTTGGCGCACATCATAATGCCCCCCACTCCCTGGTGTATTGTACCGGATACCCGAAAGTAGAAGTTTTTCTGCTTAAGCCGCGCCACATAGCTCCAAGCAGTACAGGATTTAGTGCTTTTAAAAGCTTCCCACCTACTTTTACTTAGGTAGGAGTGGGGTAGTTACTTTCACCTTTGCACTCATTCATATCCTCACTTTCTCAAAATTTTACCTTTGAAAAATTTCTCTCTCTAGGAAACTCTCTCATTCAACTATGGGGAGAACCCACCAAGAACAAGGTAAATATTTTCCACTATTGCTCTTGATATTCATAGTTCAGTGTTAAGCCCTTAAATACCATAGAGGATAGAATGTATAGGGCATATTCATTGTAATTAAATATTATTTATATATAAGGCATTTGTGTTGTTTTCTTATTGGCATTTGTAAGATAAATAAACAACTCTAAGTCCATGACATTAAGGTGGACCTTCTACTTCCTATGGGTTAAAGAGAAATACTCTAAGAGTTTACTTATTGTCTAAACTAGTTCGCAAGTCAAAGAAAGTTCTAGCTGGACATCAGGACTAGATAAGACTTGTATGATATAAGATTTGACATAGAAGTGCCAGTCGAACACTATGTAACAGTGGGAGCTTGTGTCGTAAACATTTCAGTGAGACTGATATGTTCGAACACTACTCGCATCAGTTCTGTCACTTGGGTTTTCACTCAATGACAGTCAATGACAGAACTGATTCATTATGATAGGTACGCATGAACCTTAGACCTGAGAAATCATGTTGAAGAAGTACTTGCGATATCAAGTTCGTCATTAGAGTAGTTAGACTTAATTCACCCATTGGTGGAGTCAACCTCGAAATGCAGCTTGATAGACAAGTAGCAGTCTTAACTAATTTACAAGATTGAAATTTATTCTCTCATAAGTGAATGAACAATTATCCTATGCCATCATGAATGAGTATGGTCAAAAGTCTTTGGCCAAAGCGATGGAGTTTACTAGTGTTAGACATAAGAGTAATCTTATTGACCTCAACTCATTATGTACTTAGGAAAATTATACCGTGACATTCACTTGAGTTTGACTGTACCGTGACTTTCAAATGTCAAGTACTGTGAGTTTGATTGTACCGTGACTTTCACTTGACTGAGATATAAGAATAAAATGTTTATACTCGTACGATACTCATAATAGGAAAGTTTTGAAATGATCCTAATCATTCGTTCTGAATTGAGTTACGCTGTGAGCCACATGACTGGCTAGATGTTACTTACATATTTTGGTTTCCTCCCAATTGCCTTTTGAGACGAACCTAAAGAGTCGCGCTTAAAGGAATTGCAAAGGGAAAAATAGTTTTAGACTTAAAGAGTTTTTCGGTATTTGATATTGATTAATATTAAATAATTAATTTGTCATTTGATGATCTAATTAATTAATTAATAAGTTAATTAATTTCTTGGAGGAATTAATTATATTTTTAACTGATTCATTTATTTAATTAATTATTGGATAAACATATTAAATGAATTGAATTGAATTAAAATCAGAAACAAGCGGTGCACTAGCCCCAAGGCTAGTGCACGGTCAAAGTGGCCGTCCAATATGGACGCCCCATGACTTGGTGTGTTGTGAATCGAACCCGCGGATAATTTTTTTTTCTCAATTCACAAAGCTCGGGTTCAATTCATGTTTTAATAATTTTATTTACACATAAAATCGAAAACCAAGAAGAAGAAGTAATCCAATTACCTTTTTCGATGAATTCTAAAGCCCAGGTTTTGAGAAGCAACGGATCGTTCCTCCCTCTAGATTATTACACGAAAGATGATCTTCAATTCTTGAAGCTCGACCTCCTCTACCTCACACTAGGTTGGGCGACTAGGATTTATGGGGAGGGAGAAAGGATTTTAGTGTTTTACTCTTTTTCACTCTCTAAGATGAAAAATCACATAAAGTTATATTTTTAGTTAAACACCTAGTGTTTAAATAAAAAACTACTCCTTTGATTTAAGGAGAGGGGAGGGGGCGGTCGACTTGACCTAGGGGATGGGCTTACTGGGCTTCATCCAATTCCAAGGCAATTGTTAAGTATTTAAATAATATTTCCAGTGCAATCCTATTGGTAATTAATTAAATACTAAGCTCTTATCATTACTAGCACTTTATTAATCTAAATTAATAATACTATTAATATTGATTGAATAAAAATATTTAATTACAATACTCAAATATATTTATTATAATCAATACACATCCCTTTGATAGTTTCCACTCTGAGTGAAATTACCAAAATACCCTTCATAAAGTAAAACTCCTTTATTTCATCATCTTTACATAGCGCGACTCTCTAGGCTCGTCTTGATCGGCATTGGGAGGACTTCAAGGATATAGTTATCACCAAGCCATTCCTGTGAAGCTATACCAAAACCCAATCACGTACAAGATGAATATTTCATGACGAATCTTTATGTTATAATTACCATATGAGTATAAACTCTTCACTGACGCATCCCGATCAAGTAAGAGTCATGGAACGCAACCTCATATAACTTGATACTGTACTATAATCATAGTGATGTGAAATGACCAAACTGACCTTTATATCCAATACAAGTCAGTCATTAATGCTTGGCCATAGACTTTAATTTCACAACACCTATGACATACACGTCGCTTCTCGTTTACTTTCGAGACAGTGAATTCCTTATTGGCAATCCACTTCCCATTGTCGAACGTACCAATTGAATCGTACTTCGAGGTCGATCCCACCAATGGGTGATTGGGCCTAACTACTCTAATAACTTATTCAATGGTACGAGCACAATGTAAAGGACTCCTCAGGTCTAAAGTTCACTCATACTATCATAACCGGTAAACCTTATCATTGAATGTCACTGAGTAAAAATCCATGTGATAGGATTACAACTAGTTGTGTTTGAATATGTCAACTCCGTTAATCATATTCATGACACCAACTCTCACTATCGAATCAGTGTAAGGCTAGCACTTTTCTTGATAAAGCAAGTGTCATACGAGTTGAACCTAAATGCCCAATTTAGATTCTTTAACTCGCGAATCATGTTTATATGATCAAGCATTTAACTCCACCAGTGCTCCTACTTATCAAATAAGTAGTAGTGGGTACACCTTGATCTTAAGGACCTATTTGTTCAATACATTCAATGCCACAATTAGTTACTATTAATAATGTTCATACAATATAAATAAATTGCCCTCCTAAATTTATTTCCTCAATGGCATAGAGGGCATAACACCTAACAATCTCCCACTTGCACTCAATGCCAATGTCTATTGTATTTGAGTCCCATCTTCTCAAGATGTTTCTCTAGCACCGCCAATGATAGAGGCTTAGTGAGTGGATCAGCTACATTTTCCGTTGAGGCTACTTTCTGAACGGCGATGTCGCCTCTTCGAACGATTTCTCAAATTATATGATACCTTCTCTCTATGTGTTTAGATTTGTTGTGAGACCTTGGTAATCTAGACAGTGGTAATGCTCCATTGTTCTCACATCATAGTGACAACGACATTTCCATGCTAGGAACCACTTGAAGTTCAGCCATGAACTTCCTTATCCAAACAGCTTCATTAAGGCAGCTATGTATTCAGCTTCACATGTGGAGTTCACAGTTGTGCTTTGCTTGGAACTTTTCCAAGACACTGCTCCACCATACAGAGTGAATACAAACCCAGACGTAGATTTTCGATCATCCACATCAGACTGAAACTCTGAGTTAGAATATCCATCTACTCTCATTTCTTCATTTCCATATATGAAAAACACATCCTTTGTTCTTCTAAGATACTTAAGGATAGTCTTCAAAACCATCCAATGCTGCTCACCGGGTTAGCTTGAAACCAACTAACTACACTCACAGCGTAGGCTATATTAGGCCTCGTGCATAACATTGCATACATGAGACTTTTCACTGCTGATGCATATGGGATTTTACTCATCTTTAGTCTTTCCTCATCCAATTTTGGAGTCATAGACTTAGAGAGATGTATTCAATGTCCCATGGGCAGAAGTCCTCCCTTAGAGTTACTCATTTCATATCTCTTAAGGACTTTCTCTAGGTAGAGCGCTTGGGAGAGACCTAACATTTGATTCGCTCTATCCCGGTAGATGCAAATTCCAAGAATATAGGTCGCTTATCCTAAGTCTTTCATGGAGAATGTGCTTGAAAGCCATGCCTTGACTGATGTCAACGAGCTTATGTCATTCCCAGTTAGCAGTATGTCATCTACATACAACACTAGGAATGTCAACTTGCTCCCACTGGACAATTTATAGACACACGATTCATTGTAATTCTTAATGAATTCATAAGATTTGGCTTCTTGATTGAATCGTCGATTCTTGCTGCGAGACGCCTGCTTAAGTACATAAATGGACTTATTTAGCTTGCAAACCTTATGAGAATCTACATCAGATATAAAACCTCTGGGCTGCTGCATATAAATGTCCTCCTCGAGGTATCCAATTAAAAATGTGGTTTTCACATCTATTTACCAGATTTCAAAATCTAGGTTCGCTGCAATGGCGAGCAGAATTTGAATGGACTTAATCATTGCTATGGGTGAAAAGGTTTCCTCATAGTCAATGCCCTTTTTTTTACTACAACCTTTGGCGACAAATCTGGCCTTATAGGTGTCTACCTTGCCATCCGGACCAATCTTTCTCTTATAGATCCATTGACACCCTATCGATTGTACACCCTCAGAGAGATCAGTAAAAGTCTTGATTTGGTTCGAATACATCGAATCCATCTCTGTTTTCATGGCTTCTAGCCATTTTGCGGAATCATTATTAGTCGCTGCTTGCTCGTAGCTAGATGAATCATCTCCATGGCTTGCATTTGCCACAACAAACAAATATTGTTGTTCATGAAGGTAACCATATCTCTCAGGCGGTCGAGATACACTACTAGAGTGTCGTAGCGACGCTTGTGTCTTTTGAGTCTCAGGTTCAGTTCTTTGTACTTTAATTGGTGTCTCCGAAGGGGGATTCATTTGGTTCTTTTAATAGAACGAGTTTCCTACCTACACCTTCTTCTCTAATGAACTCGTCTTAGAGAAAGAATGCTTGCAAAGCCACAATTATTCGATGATCATTTGGTAGGTAAAACAGGTATCCCATGGAGTTAGTGGGAAAACCTATTAATCGACCCTTAAGGGATCTTTCCTCTAGTTTCTCTGCCTTAGTCTTCTTAATATATGTGGGGCAACCTCATATTCTTATATAATTAAGATTAGGTTTCTTTCCACACCACAATTCATATGGTGTTTCGGGAACAGATTTCGAGGGCCACTTATTCAATATATTTTCAGCTATAAGCAATGCATGCCCCCACAATGAAATAGGTAAATCGGTGTAGCTAAGCATAGATCTTGTCGTATCCAATAGGGTGCTAATTCTGCGCTCAGTGACTCCATTTAATTGTGGGGTTTCTAGAAGAGTAAGTTGTAATATTATCTTGTGTTCTTTTGAGAACTCATCAAACTCAGCACTCGTGTATTTGCCAGAATGATCTGATCGCAGTGCTTTAATACTGTGACCAGTTTGTTTTTTAGTCATAGTTTTCAACTCTTTGAACCATTCAATAGTCTCAGACTTATGTTTCATTAAATACACGAGTCTATGTCTACTATGGTCATCAATGAATGTAATGAAGTACTGAAAACCTCCGTAGGCCTCATCCTTTAAGGGCCCACAAACATCTGTATGAACTAAACCCAAAACTTTCTTGGATCATTCAAAATGTCCGGTGAAGGGTGACCTAGTCATTTTACCTTTTAGACAGGATTTAAATGTTAGATATGGATCAGATCTAAATGGGCCGATAAGCCTCGTTTCTCTAACTCGTGAATTTTAGATTCACCGGCATGTCCAAGTCTCAGATGCCACATAAATCTTTGGTTAGTACCATTCATACTATGCTTCTTAGTCATAGTGTTAACCATGCAATGGTTTTGAACATTAATATAATAAAATCCATTAATTAAAGATGTTGAACCAACGTTTTTACTTCTAAAATAAATATCACAACCATTATCATTAGAAGTAAACAAGTATTCTTTCCTGACCAATACAGGAATAGAAACAATGTTCTTAAGCCTATTGGGCAAAATGAGGCAATTATCTAAAGTAATAGAATGTTCAAACATTAATGTAATAGAAGTGCTTACAACGTCTGTAGTCGCAACACTGTGCTCGCTTGCCACATTGATCATCACTTCTTTTTCTCCCAGCTTCCTACGTGTTTCTAGATCTTGGTTCAAAACACAGATGTGAGCACTAGCTCCCGAATCTAGAATCCATGAAGTAGAGAATATAGTCATGGAACAAATAGTTTCAAAAATAAAAAATTTCTATACCTGCTTTTTCAGCTTTCAGCTGAGGACAATTGCGCTTCCAGTGGCCCAGCTCCTTGCACAGAAGGCATATGTCCGTTTTGTTCTTGGAGCCCTTGGCTTTGAACTTAGGAGCCTTTGTTATCTTGGGTTCTCTGATTTTTCCAGCTAATTTTGTGCTATTCGAAATAATAGAAATTTTGAATGCACCCCATGTTTCTCTTTTTTGTTGTTGTGCAGTCATCAACTAGCTCATAAGTATTGAAAGTGATCCTTCAATGTCATCCATATCAAAATTGATGACAAAATTCGAGAATGATCTAGGGAGTGATTGGAGAATGAGATCCACTAGTAGGTGGATATCCATGTAGAAGTCCATAGAACTAAGTCTCTCTAACATGGAGATCATATTCAAAACATGATCCTTTACATCCTCATGCTCTTTCATCTCAGTGTTGAATAACTCTTTCGATATAAAATATCTAATAGATTTACCCCGTTCCCTGAACAGCTCCAAGTGCAACATGATTGATTTAGAACTATTCATATTTCCATGTGTGCACTGCAACTCGCCGCACATGGAGTTCAACATATAACACTGATAAAAAAAGTGAATGCTCAAACCTATTTGGTTGTAGTATTCAAGTCTTGAAATGTAAGTTAACTTTCTAAAAATAGTCTTCGTTAGACGCTTCACGAAAGCGCCTATATTTTAAGTGAACGCTTAAGTCAAGTGTTCAAGCGTCTACTTTTCAAGCGTCCAAAATCCTTTTTAATACGAATCTTTTGAAGTCGAAAAAGACTTCAGGGTCTATTCAACCCCCCCCCCCTTTCTAGACCCTTTTGTATGCCACTTAGGACCAACAAGTGGTATCAGAGCGGTTAAAGTTGAAATTTTAATATTTCCAAGCATAACTGCTTGTTTAGATCATTTTTCAAACATAGTTGCTTTAGATTTTAAACATGGCATTTGCTAAAGTCCCCAAACTAACTGAGTCAAATTTTGACACATGGAAAGTCAAAGCATTTACATATCTCTGTTCATGTGATGATGACATGTGTGATATTATTTCAGATGGGCCAATCAAAATATATAAAGTTATCACAAGAGCGCCTGGAGCCACAGAAGACACTCCAGATGGTTACGTTGAAAAACCGAAACAAGAATGATCTCCAGATGATCGTCGAAGAGCTAATTTGGACAATGTTGGTCGTAACGCTCTATATACGGCTATTGGTGATAATGACAACCTATTCAACAAGATCAAGTCATGCAAAGCCACTAAAGAAATATGGGATAAGTTGGCTACAATTTGTGGTGGTTCAGCTCAGACTAAAGAAAACAAACTTTCCATTGCAAAGGAAAAGTTTAACGGATTTAAGATGCTACCCAATGAAACTTTAGAGCAATTAGATATAAGATTTACAGCTCTAGTTACAGAACTTACATCGTTGGGAATGGATTTGCAGAATCGAAAAATGGTGGTTAAGATCTTTAGAAGTTTGCCAAGTAAATTTCTGATGAAGACAACTACTATGAGAGAATCAAAAATGCTGGATCTCCTAACTTTAGAAGACGCCTTTTCAGAGCTCAAAACATTTGAGTTCGAGTTGAATTTTGCTAGTGATGTTGTGAGTAGTCCGGTGATTGAATCTGGAGTGCTTATATCATCAATCAAAGGCAAATCGGGCAATAAAGGAAAGAATTTAGATATCAATGAAGAAGAGGAGTTGGCTTTGCTGAATAGATTCAGAAAGTTCTTGAGATATGAAAAGAAAGGAAAATGTCTCAATAATCAAGGACAAAGTTCATATCAAGCGCCTTCTCCGATGCAACAACAGCTTTAAGCGCCTCAGTATTCTGTTCCCTCACCCCAAGCGCCTATTCAGTACCAAGTGTCTACTCAAAATCTCTCAGCTTCAGTGGTCTCAAAACCACACATTGCAAGGTTAACAAATGAACAAAAGATGAGAACTAATCTTTGTTATAATTGCAGGAAACCAGGGCACTACCAGGTAAATTGCCCTTATCCAAACGTATCCAAGCCCTCAAGGCAGGATTACTTGGATAGAAACCAATTCAGGAGCAACCTTCGTCAACAAGGTTTGCTAGCAGAATCAGAACTAGCATCCGTACCTGAAGATTTAGAATCATCATAGGAGAGTAGTGACGATGATGAGCCATTAGATGACTCAGTGCTCATATGTCTCATGGCCAAAGATGATGAAGCGTCTCTTGAGGTAATCAATGAATTATCTATTTTACTCTCTTATGATGAATTGCTTGACAAAGTCAAAGAATACTACAATGAATGTCAAGAAGCTGCCAAAATATATCAAAACGATCTCGCTATTATCTCATCACTCACAAGAGATAAAGTAACGCTCAAAGCAGAGTTGCAAGTTCAACAACAGTGCATTGAGAAGAACCAATCACTTGAGAGTGAAATTATTCAATTAAAAAGAGATCTTGATATAATAGTCAAGAGAGAAGTTGATTTGATCGCTAGACTTGCTAAATCAGAGCAGCTCATCTCATCATTATCAAAAGATTCTAGAAAGTTGGATAATGTGACTGAAGTAACTAGATTATTTGGTGAAAAGACCGGTTTAGGATGCGATAAACTCAGTAAACAACCTAACTGTTAGGAATTTCATTGTTAGATGTTTTGATGATTGACAAGATAGGATTTCATGTTAGACCCCAAAAGAATGTAAGTTTATACTTTCATAGAATATTTGTATAAGTGTTTGAAAGTGAATTAGTTTGTTAGGCTTGTAATCTTTATCTTTGTAGATTTTAGACTAAGAATTTAATACCAAGTCACTGATAGAATTCTGAGTGAGTCTATCAAGGATGAAGTTGAAGATCAGCGTCTGAAGTCAAGTGAAGATGAAGATTTGTCTTAAGCGTCTGTCAAACGCTTAAGAGTCTATTTCAGGAGTTATGAATCAAGCGTTCCAGAGAAAGTTCTTAGCGCCTAGCTAACACTAAAAGACTGTTTAAGGAGTGTTGATCCAAGCGCTCATTCACTCAAGCGATTCACCTGAAATACATCCTCAAGTCATCCAATCATTCAACGGACATTTATTTCCAACGGGAAATAAATTCAAATGCATTAAATGCCTGATAAGTGCATTAAATGTGACAAGACAATATGACTTGTGGACAAGCCACCTTTTGACTGGACAGTCAGCTTTTCAAAGTTCAAACCTGCTCCTGTCGAATCGGAATCAGTAGAAATTAAGGAATGTCAGAAAAGAGACTATTTGTGCTCAATTGTATCCAAGGGACAAATCCCAAGAAACCCTATAAATAATACCCTTCAGCAAAACCTTTTGTGTGAGACGTGAAAGAGAGCTGAGAAATAATTTGAGAAAAAAACTTTCCAAACTCCATAGCCAATTGGAATTCAAGAAAGTTAATTCTTTCAACAAGCAGTATTTTTGTGTAAGAGAAGCTTGTTGAAGAAGATCTTTCTTGAAGCTCCAATATCCTTAAAGCTTCTCAAATACATTCCAAACAGTCACCCGATATCTCAAACATCTTCCAAGAAGAACCCTAAACTATTATTGAGATATCCCAAGTTGTTTGAACTTCCCAACATCAAACAAACCTGTTACAATAAACCCTCAACAAACCTGTTCCAGAAGTAGAGGATTGAAGTGGCTTGTAGAAGAAATCTGTGTGACCAAGCATCTCAAGTCATCCACATCCATTGGTTCCTTTGTCCCTAATTTGTAGAAGATTCTGTGTGATTCTTTGAGGATCATTTTAGTGGATTGCTTCCGAGTGCAAAGGAGAAGAAGGACGTAGCTGGCATTACACCACCCAGTGAACTTTACAATTTCTTGTGTCACTTTACTGTTTTAATGATTTACATTGCATTTGCATATTACATCTCTTAAAGGCTTTAAAACAGTTAAGCTACTATTTGCAAAAAGTGAACGCTAAGCTTTCAAAACAGACTTAAGCGCTTCGCCAAGCGCTAAAGCCCTCTGAGCGTTCAAAACCTATTTAAAAGGAAAGCAACGAAAGAAAAACTTTTGTAACGCTAAAACATTTTCAAGAGAAGACTTTAAAATACTTCTGCTGTGCTAACCCTGATTAAGTGATCTAAGCGTTACCCTACTTTGGTAATAGTTGAAATCACTAAGTCTAAGTTAACTTTATCAAAACAGTCTTCGAGTAAGCGACTAGTCAAGCGCCTACACTTGTAAGCGACTAGTCAAGCGATTACTATCCTTAAGCGTTCAAAAGAAATTTTAATGCGAAACTTTTTGAAGTCAAAAAGGACTTCAGGGTCTATTCAACCCCCCCCTTCTAGACCCTTTCGTATGCCATTGTGGGACCAACACTTGGTATCAGAGTGGTTGAAAGTGAAATTTTTAAAATTTCCAAGCATAACTGCTTGTTCAGATCCCTTTTAAAATTTAGTTGCTTTAAAAGTTTTAAAAATGGCATTTACAAGAGTTCCAAAGTTGACCGAGTCAAATTATGACTCGTGGAAGGTCAAAGCTTTTGCTTATCTTTGTGCCTGTGATGATGAAATGTGTGATATCATTTCAGATGGACCGATCAGAATATTCAAAGAAATCACAAGAGCGCCTGGAGCGACTGAAGCGACTCCAGATGGTTATGTTGAGAAGCCTAAGCATGAGTGGTCAGCTGATGAGCGTCGAAGAGCAAATTTGGATAATGTTGGACGAAACGCTCTCTATATAGCCATTGGAGATAATGATAACTTATTCAATAAGGTCAAATCGTGCAAGACGACTAAGGAAATTTGGGATAAGTTAGCCACGATATGTGAAGGTTCAACAAAGATGAAAGAAAACAAGCTCTCCATAGCCATGCAAAGATTTGAACAGTTTAAGATGATGCCAAATGAGACGCTAGATCAATTGGATGCGAGATTTACGTCGCTCATTACAGAGTTAGCGTCTTGGATAAAGAGTTGACCAATAAGGAAATGGTCAAAAAGATTTTTAGAAGTCTCCCGAGCAAATATTTGATAAAGACTATAGCAATGAGAGAATCACAAATGTTGGACATTATTATGCCAGAACATGTGTTCTCGGAGCTAAAGGCTTTTGAATTCGAATTAGGAGAAGTCAGCTACACCTCGTCTTCAGCGACTGAGTCCGGAGCCTTAATCGCTACAACCAATATCAAAGGAAAATTAGTCAGTGAGGTGGAAGCGACAGAATCAGATGAGGATTAGGAAATGGACTTATTGGTCAAGAAATTCAAGAAATTTCTAAGACATGAAAAGAGAAGTCCTGCTTCTCATTTCTGAAGGTACAATTTATTTAAACGCTTAATCATTATGCATCATATTTTTATTAGACATATAATTTAGGGGGAATTCACTTTATTATATTGTCTAAAAGCGTTTTTTTTTAAAAAAAAATGTTACTAGTTATCAAATTTAGGGGGAACCTTAAAATTGTACTTGAACATATGTGTAAGCAACAATGATCAAAAACTATTTTCATATGCATAGATCATCAACGCTTATTGTTATTTGTGCATGATATGTTGAACGCTAAAACATAAAAAGATTTTAATTTCAAGCGTCAACATAAACCTTCCAACAAGTGGTATATGTTAAGCGTTGAAAATTTCCCTTCAACACTTAATATAATATGTTTATAAAATCATGCATAATTTTTTTTTTGAGACAGATATAGTTGGATGTTGATTTACCAACGAGTGGTATCAACAAATGATATCTACTAGGGGTATCAACTGTGGTGGAAATCACTAGAGATTTTTGACTGACCTTCCAGACGTGGAAGCGACCGTGAAAATCGCTAGGAAAATTTCTTTTTCTCACTGTCAGTCTAGACGTGGATGAGATTGTGGACGCTGAGCGGTCGATAGAAGTGGCCGAGAGATTATCCCCACATCAATTTGTCTTCCTTTCCAAGCGCTCCAAAGTCAATCTCCTTGAGTCGCTTGCCAGCAGTACTTTCCCAACAACCAAACGCTTCAAGCAGATTCTACAGCCTTTCCTCTGATAATACAAAGTTGATGATGAATGCCAAGAAGGGGGAAAAGGTAAGAAAAGCAGTTTAAGGGGGAAGTAAGGGGAAAGAAAAAGAAAACAAGGTATGAGTTTTCAGTATAAATCATTACGCTTTCAATTCCATATATATGAATGAATGATTTATCGCTGAAACACCCTGTTGAAGATAATCTAAATTTAGCTAACTGATCTAACTTTCTAAACGCTAACTTATATATTTTGGGCTTTTCTTTGAACTCTTAATCTATAAAAGAGTTATAAGAGTTAAGGTCTTGACATCATCAAAAAGGGGGAAATTATTAGGAATTTCATTGTTAGATGTTTTGATGATTGACAAGATAGGATTTCATGTTAGACCCCAAAAGAATGTAAGTTTATACATTCATAGAATATCTGTATAAGCGTTTGAAAGTGTATTAGTTTGTTAGGCTTGTAATCTTATCTTTGTAGATTTTAGACTAAGTATTTAATACCAATTCACTGATAGAATTCTGAGTGAGTCTATCAAGGATGAAGTTGAAGATCAGCGTCTGAAGTCAAGTGAAGATGAAGATTTGTCTTAAGCGTCTGTCAAACGCTTAAGAGTCTATTTCAGGAGTTATGAATCAAGCGTTCCAGAGAATGTTCTTAGCGCCTAGCTAACACTAAAAGACTGTTCAAGGAGTGTTGATCCAAGCGCTCATTCACTCAAGCGATTCACCTGAAATACATCCTCAAGTCATCCAATCATTCAACGGACATTTATTTCTAACGGGAAATAAATTCAAATGCATTAAATGCCTGATAAGTGCATTAAATGTGACAAGACAATATGACTTGTGGACAAGCCACCTTTTGACTGAACTGTCAGTTTTCAAAGTTCAAACCTGCTCCTGTCCAATCGGAATCAGTAGAAATTAAGGAATGTCAGAAAAGGGACTATTGTGCTCAATTGTATCCAAGGGACAATCCCAAGAAACCCTATAAATAATACCCTTCAGCAAAACCTTTTGTGTGAGACGTGAAAGAGAGCTGAGAAATAATTTGAGAAAAAAAGCTTCCAAACTCCATAGCCAATTGGAATTCAAGAAAGTTAATTCTTTCAACAAGCAGTATTTTTGTGTAAGAGAAGCTTGTTGAAGAAGATCTCTTGAAGCTCCAATATCCTTAAAGCTTCTCAAATACATTCCAGACAGTCACCTGATATGTCAAACATCTTCCAAGAAGAACCCTAAACTATTATTGAGATATCCCAGTTGTTTGAACTCCCAACATCAAACAAAACTGTTACAATAAACCCTCAAACCTTTCATCTGAGTGAGAAAGATTGTTGACTTCCACAAGCAGTTTTTGAGTAAGAGAAGCTTGTTGAAGAAAGGTCTTTATTGGAGCTGAAGTCTGTGTGATCAAGGAGCTCAAGGCCATCTTGGAGAAAATCTTCATTGGAGCTGAAGTCTGTGTGATCAAGGAGCTCGAGATCGTCTTTCCAGAAGTAGAGGATGAAGTGGCTTGTAGAAGAATCTGTGTGACCAAGGATCTCAAGTCATCCACATCCATTGCTTCCTTTGTCCCTAATTTGTAGAAGATTTGTGTGATTCTTTGAGGATCATTTTAGGGATTGCCTCCGAGTGCAAAGGAGAAGAAGGATGTAGCTGGGATTACACCACCCAGTGAACCTTACAATTTCTTGTGTCACTTTACTATTTTAATGATTTACATTGCATTTTTTTTCAACTTTTGAAATCTTTAATGATCTGGAGGTGATGCAAACAAAAATTTGAAATGATATACGTAGAGGTATTACACAATGAAGAAAGGTAATAAATGCCAAAGTATGGACAAAGTAACATAAATTCGCTAGCCGACTGGGAAGCTAGCTCCAACTATAGGGCTACTTGAGCAGAATCTGGGTAGAGGATGGATGGGAACATTAATTCAAGCCCACCGAAAAATATCGTATTTCTCAAGATGACTGGACAGAATTTGTAAAAGTACGCCAAAGTGATTATTTTAAGGTAATTATTTTAATTTATGGTTTCATTTTAATTTATTTGAAACTATATACATTGGCTAATGCCTTGATTATATAATGAACAGCAACTACGTAAGGACAATTCTGAAAGAGCAAAGGACCCTGAATATCCTTACAGGGCATCACGTCTTGGATATGCTCAACTGGAGCATACTGAGGTACGTAGTTCGTTACAAGTTTTAATTCTAATCAAATTTCCTTACAAATTTTCTAATCAAATTTCCTTAATTACAAATTTCCTAATCAAATTTATTTCCTTGCAAATTTTCTTATGTAGAAGCAAAAAAGAAAGGATGCTGGGTCAGATGTCACAGAGGTGACACAAGCACTAGTGTGGAGGGTTGCACATTCTAACAGCCAGAACAACATTGATAATGCCAATGTTAAAAGAGTAGTGGAATCAATTGTGAGTTATTTGCAATTTTAGTTATATAGTATGTTGTATTTTTTAAAAAAATAATTTTAAAATAACAAATTTCCCTAAATTTTGTATTTTTAAATGTATTATTACAGGAAAGCTTATCACAGGAGGGTAGCCACAGTGGACCCGAGAGGACCCACAATGATACACTGGCTTTAGCTTTTAAAAGAAGGAGCATCCGGGTCGAGTTAGGGGTGTAGGCTTTGGGGTATCACAAAAAGATTACTTTTCGGATTCAAAGCCTTCAAAAAATGCGGTGATTGATAGCTTGCAAAGCACGGTTCAAATGCTCACTCAATCACTATTAGAATTGCGACGCGAGTTTGACGAGCATAGGGCGTCTGCGTCGCAGCAACCACATACAGAAGAGGCGGTTTCTTTGAAAGATAGCTGCCCAGAAGTGAAAAACCTACCTCAGGTAATTAATGATATGAATTTGTTTAGTGATAACGTAACTTTCAATCCTATATTCTGTATAATATACAAAATTTCTAATAGAATGGTATATATATATATATATATATATATAGGATGTCTTGCAGTGTCAATTAGCACTTACTACACCGTCTTATCGTTTGGTGGCTAGAGGAAAAATGTACAATCGACCAGAGGATAGAACATTGCATACATGTCCATTAGCCTCCCACCTCGTGAAAGTGACGATTGACATTGCAGTTGAAGATGTTGCACCCCTACCAGTCCCTCTCGATGATGAAGGAGTGTTCACAGTATCCGAGGCTGTGGGATACATGGTTGCTTGGCCTAAGAGTCTTGTCATTTTCAGTGATGCATCGGTACGTAATTATTAATAGCTAGTCATTAATAAATTATAACAATTGTTTAATGTTAATAAATATACTTTCATTGATAACGCCCACGTTTTGAATTCTTTTGCTTCTAGTCTCGTGGAAAATCCAAATCATCAGTAGGAAAAAGTAAATCAGTGACGACGAAGCACTCACATGTCAAAAATACACCTCTAGTGGCCAACCCTCCTTCTCTAGTGGTCAACCCTCCTGCTCCAGTACGCCCTCATTCACTCGCAGTTCTTGATAGGTTCTTTCAGATGATGGCTGCTGAAAATACTATCCGGATAGACATGCCCGTGGAAATCTTCAATATCCCCTTTCCAGAATATATTGGGTGGGAGGAGATCGGTCACTTTCTGCATAAACAACAGATAGGAGCCTCTATCATTTCTGCTTACATCAAGTAAGTTTTTAAATATTAATTAATAAAAAGTAAGCTTTTAATTAAATTATTTTACTGAAGTAATTTGAACTATGTTTATTTTTGTGACACAAATTTATTTATGCTTAATTGTAGGTGTTTGTGGGTTAATCACGTGGTCCCCGAACAAAAACAAAATAAATTCGGGTTCCTTAGCCCACATTCTATATCTGCAGGAGCAGGAATTACTCCCCAGCGTGTTGACCAATCGCAATATATAGCAAATACTATGATAGCTAGTGCACAGCGGGAGGGGAAGTTGTTTATTGCACTTTACAACTCCGGGTGAGCTACTAAAGAGACATTGTTCACATGTCAAAAATTTTTTACGTAGGGATAACTAATTTTAAATCTATCTTTTGAATATGCTGATTAGGGGGCATTGGTTGTTGCTCGTGATTGATCCAATTCAAGAGATCGTTTATTATTTGGATTCAGTGTACGGCGGTGATCCAAATAACCGACGTGATATGAAAGATATGATCAATCAGTAAGTTTTATCATTCAATTAAATGTCCATTATATTTAATATTAAGTTTAAAGTATATATATTATAACTAGATTCATATATATATTTGCTTGATATTGACATATTTCCTTGTTTTTTGATGTTTTCAACAGCGCTGTGTTGATGTTTCGAGCAAATAACAACAACCAAAAGATCAAATCAAAAAACAAGGCCTGTAAATGGAGTTGTATAAAGGTTAGGGTAATTATATTATTTTAATTATAGTTTCAAGAAATTATTCGTATAAAAGTTATTTGTTCTAATACAATTTTGATTTGAATTTAATTTGTAGTGCCCCATTCAATTAAATGAGATAGATTGTGGCTTCTTCGTCATGAAATTCATGAACGATATTATTAGACACGGAGAATCTATAATCCCACCGACGGTATGCATAATCCTAATTAATATTAATCAAATTCTAATGTTCCTTTTAAGTTATTAAACATTTTTGTTGGATTTTAATATTTGTCTTGCAGTACTTTGCTGATTGTCAGTACGCCACTTACACTATAGAGCAACTTGATGAAGCACGTTCTGAATTGGCACAATACATTTTTAAATGCGCTTTTGATATGTCGGCGGTGTAAGTTGTAAATTATTGTAAATTTTTATTTGATTTAAAAGTGGTGATTAGTTTATATTGGTTTATTGTAAATTAAACTCGTTATCATTTGTAATTATTGGAGATTATTATTTCGTGAATGAAATTAATTTAGGATTTTAATTTGTTGTTTCTGTTGAGCAATTGGTTTGTTTTATGTGATTTGAATTTTGAGCTTTTGGGAAGGATAGAGCTAGCTGAAATTATAATAAAAAAAAGAAAAAAAAAGCTCAACTGTTACAGCGGTTCAATAACGAACCGCTGTAACAGAATTTTAAAAAAAAATTAAATTAAAAAAAATGGTGAATTAAATGGTTCCTTTCCGAACCGCTGTAATAGTTGAATTTTTTTAATTATATTATTTATTTTTTTGGTTTGTTACAGCGGGTTGTTATTGAACCGCTGTAATAGGTCGTATTTTACAGCGGTTAAAAACCGCTGTAATAGAGAACTTACCAATTACAGCGATACGTATTACAGCGGTTAAAACCGCTGTAATAGGGTTTAGGGTTTAGGGTTTAGGGTTTAGGGTTAAACCGCTGTAATAGTGAAAAAAAAACCGCTGTAACAGGCCTTTTCTATAGTAGTGACAGTCATAGTTTCCAAGGTTATTAGGGTTCAACCGTCGCCATACCGTAGACCATGGACGGAAAATGATGAAGGGATTCTACTCATACAACGATCGTAACTCGGATAGGTTTTTGCTTTTCATCGTTGACATCTAGGTAGTCGTGGCGACGTTGCTAGACATCAAACCATGACCAATAGATGCCTTGGATTAATTTGGTGAAATTAATTCAAGGTCTAGTTAATTATTTAGAATAATTAATCTAGCCTGTGGGGACTTATTGCTAGCTTGAGAACAAGCCTGAGGGGTCACACACACAACTTAGTGTAGTACCTATTGGCTATTTAATTCTTTGAGAATTGATGGTGGAATTAATTAATTTGATTTAATTAATCAAAGGAAAAGGAATTAATTTAACTGGTTAATTAATGGTCCTATAATCCAATATTAGAATATCCTATAAATATATTAAGTAGAATCCTTAATTAATTAAAGTAACTAATTAATTGGATATGGAAGGATTCTATTTGATATATATTATGATATTATTAGATATAATAATATCTAATTAGTTGGAAGGATTCTAACTAAACAAGGAGAGAGAATAAAAGAAAAGGAAATATACATATACATATATATATATATATATGTACACGCCTACTCCCTATGTTTTAGGGGAGAATTAGGCGTGTACACACCTAAGGTTTTAACCCTAGGTGGACTCTCTCTATATATATATGTATTCCACCTCTTTTTAAAATCGAATGCAAGTGAATGAAAATTAATGGTTTTTGGATTTGAAAATTACATGAGAAAATAAGTTTTCAAAGAAACAAAATTTCTATTAATGTCTCCCAATATTTTCTTTCACATTAATTCTTCAAACTCATGTGTTGAGTGTGAAGAACATTTAAATAATTCCAAACCCTTTTTTCAAAAAAGCCAAGCTTCGATATTCTCCTTGCTAGCACTGGTGGAGATAATTGAGGATACGAGTTAGGGTGTGGATACATCTCACAGGCACAACATATGGGGCACTAGGGAAAATCAATTCAAAGACTGTAGCAGGGAGTAGCTTAAAAAGACGTTGCTGCTTTAAGGTCTACAAGACGTAAACATGAGTAAAGTTTCTCCTAGGATAGTTTTTGAATCTGATGGTACCATGTCGACCTAGCCCTAATTTCGGAGATTCCGCTTGAATTTTTTAGTTATATGTATTCCGCTATGCCTGTATCCCCGGGGGTTGTACACCGATCCCAACAGGGGATGCTCTGCCTACATCAAGAAGACAAAGGTAAAGAAATTGGAAGTTAGGTCCCTTAAAGGACATTTCATCGGTTTTCCAGAGGATTTTATGGGATACCTATTCTACATGCAAGATGATCAAAGGATCATTGTTGCGCTACAAGCGTACTTTCTTGAAGATAAATTTATTCAAGAAGGTGGTGTAGTTAGAAAGATTGCTTTCAATGATGAAACATCCAGGGAGACGAATGTTCAAGAAACACACACTGAACCTGATAAAACACAACCAACATTGCAAAGATTTGGTAGAGTGCCACATCAACCTGATAGGTAATATGGGTACCTGCTACAAGAGGAACTGGGTGTCCACACTATAGTAGTGGGAGTTCATGGGGACGACCCTTCTACTTATGATCAAGCAATGATGGACATCGACTCTGCAAAGTGGCGAGAAACTATGCAAATGGAGGTAGACTTGATGCATTCTAACCAGGCCTGAACTCTGGTAGATCGTCCTGAGGGCGTTGCATCTATAGGGTGCAAGTGGATCTACAAGAGGAAGATAGGCCCGGATGGAAAAGTTGACACATACAAGGCAAGGCTTGTAGAAAAAGGTTACAATCAAAAGGAAGGAATTGACTATCAAGAGACCTTTTCACCTATGGCAATTATCAAATCTATTTGAATTCTGCTTGCAATAGATGCACACTTGGATTATGGGATATGGCAGATGGATGTGAAGACGGCTTTTCTGAATGGATTCCTCAAAAAGGATATCTATATGGATAAGCCTAAAGGCTTTGCATCTGGTCTGATATTCATAAAGGGTGCAAACTTAAGAGATCCATTTATGAACTTAAGCAAGCCTCTAGGAGTTGGAATCTACGTTTTGACCAAGCTGTCAAAGGATTTGACTTTGTCTAAAATGAAGATGAACCATGTGTTTACAAGAAGGTTAGTGGGAGTAAAATCACTTTCCTTGTCTTATATGTGGATGACATTCTACTCATAGGAAATGATGTAGGAATACTAACATTATTCAAAAGATGGCTTTCAAATACATTCTCCATGAAAGACTTGGGAGAGGTAATCTATATTCTAGGAATTCGTATCTACAGAGATATAACAAATAGAATGATAGGACTTTTCCAAGCCCTTTACTTAGAGAAAGTCCTAAAAAGATTTAGGATAGAGAACTTTAAGAAAGGTTTTTTGCCCATGAAACATGGGGTGCACCTTTTAAAGTCTATGTCTCCTCAAAGAGAGGCGAATAGGAAAGAATTGAGTACGATGCCCTACGCGTCTGTAATGGGTAGTCTGATGTACGCCATGTTACGCACACTGCCCGACATAGCTTACACAATAAGCATGGTGAGTCATTTTCAGGCTAACCCGAGAAGAGAACACTGGACCGCTATCAAAAATATCCTGAAGTATCTGAAGAGAACTAAGAATATGGTCCTAACATATGGACATGGAGATTTGAAGGTGGATGGATATACTGACTCAGATTTACAATCTGATGTAGCTGATCGAAAATCCACTTTAGGGTTTATTGGAGAACTTCAAGTGGTCCCTAGTGTAGAGCTATCATTGCCACTTTATTGTGACAATAACGGGGCTATTACACAAGCAAAGGAACCAAGGTCTCACAACAAATTCAAGCACATAGAGGGGAGATATTACATAATAAAAGAAATTATCGGAAGAGACGAGATAGTTGTTCAAAGAGTAAATTCAGCTGACAACATCGCTGACCCATTGACTAAGCCTTTGACACAGGCAATGCTGGATCGACATCTCGAAAAGATGGGTATTAGATACCATAGTGATTGGAATTGACTATAAGTGGGAGATTGTTAGGTTAATGTCCTCAAATGCCACTAGAGGCAGGCCTGTCAATGGGTAGGCATTATTCAGGCCCAGACCCAATTGACATACTCTGGGCCCAGGCCTAGGCCCATCTAATAAGAGGCGGACCCGCTCATATTAATAACTTCGAGTCCGGGTCGGGTCCTTACCCGATTATTACCCGCGGGTCTGTTACCCGATGAAGACCCGAAAAAGACCCGAACAAAACCCACTACCCATGAAAAAAAATCCCTTCTCCCTCACCCTCTGCCCGTGAAATTTGAAAACCCCCTCACTCAGTCCATCAGTTGTGTATTTTGTGCAGCGTACAAAGGAAAACGAAAACCCACCTCCGTCGTCCTCTACCTCCGATACCGATTTTCCTGTCTCCGGCGCCGCCGCCCTCTATCTGCATGCAGCGAACGTCCACCGTTCGGTGCCTCGGATCCGCCTCCTCAAGAGATTCCCGCAGTTTCTCTTTAATTCTTCACTGATTCTCCTTTTATTTTCATTAAATTCCAGACATTTTGTTATCGGTGAATTTAGTTGTTTTCCTTTTGATTTTCGTGTCATCTTCGTAACCCCACACCAGAAGCCTTGCAGTCATACGAATTTGTCTCTGTGAGTGACCATTTTCCTTCTTGTGTTTTTATTCTTTGTAGTTTTCTGTTTTTGTTTTTAAGACTTTGAATTTAGTTCTGTACTATGATGCATAAATATATAAACTTATTTCCTTTGCCTGAATGTTAAATTTTTATGCAATTTTTACTTGTCTGTATTGCAAAAAGCACCACCAATAAAAAATAAAAATAAATAAATAATCCCGGGTCTTACCCGGACCCGACCCGACCCGAAGCAACCGGGTCTGTTGCACAGACCCGGTTTTTGGACCCATCGGGTCTATGATCGGATCGGGTCCGGGTCGGGTAGAGGGACATCCTATGGGTAATTTTAGGGTCTGGGCCAGGGCCTGGGTAATGCCTACCCAATGACAGGCCTAACTAGAGGAATAGAGAATGATAGGACATTATTAATTTGAAACTATTTTGCATTCTATTAATAAAAGGCAATTAGTTGTTTACTATTATATTGGCATTTATATATTGTAATCATCTATAAGTCCATGAACACAAGAGTTAACTCTCTAAGGCACTAGAGGATCTTGATACTTGTGTACTAAAATAATCTGCAAGTTAATGATTTTCAATTGGGCATTGGAAATCATGAAAACTTGTATGATATGAGTTTTGAAGAAAAAGGTATCCGTCAGTCACTAGGAAGTAGTAAAGAACTCACATCATAGGTGCACTGATGGAGATAGTGGCACTCAGACATGACTCGCATCGATTCTGTCACATGGGTTTTCACTCTTTGACAGTCAATGACAGAATTAATTAAGTTGTAATAGGTGTGTTTGAACTTTAGACTTGAGGAATCAAGTTGGAGATATATTTGTGATATTAGGTTTGTCATTAGAGTAGTTAGACCCAATTCACCCTTTGGTGGGGTCAACATCAAACTGCAAACTAATCGGCAAGTAGTAGTCTTAACTGATATCCAAGATGGAATTCGTTCCCTCGAAGGTGAACAAGGAATTATCCTATGCATTTATAAGTAAATTAGATCTGAAAGTCTTTGGCTAGAGCATTAACTGATCTGGACTTATTATAAATATAGCATTGTGTCAAGTTAGTGAGTTTGTCCAAAGACCATGACTCTCACTTGACCGGGATAAGGAAACAAAGAGTTTAAATTCACACGGTATTTACAATGGAAAAGGTAAAAAATGATCCAATCATTTTATCTTATTTGGATTACAATATGGACCACTTGACTGGCTAGGTGGGATCCATATTAATGGAATCCTCCCATTTCCAAATATAGATGAACCTAAAGAGTCACGCTTAAAAAGGAAAAATTGATAGAAAAAATGGAATATTTCTTGTGATAATATTAAGTATTGGATATTTAAAATTAATTAAATAGAGTTAATTATTTGAAGAAATGAGTTAATTCATTTATAATTTAATTAATGTATTTTTTCTTCAAGAAATAAAATTAATTAAACATCCTATCTATTATTTAATTAGATTAATTAATTGGATTGAATTAATTAATTAAACCGAGCTCAAATTGGTGCACCAAAAGGCACACCAACACCAGAAAGGGGAGGCCAATAAGCGTCCATAATAGGCTAAATTAAGCCCAAGGTATTAACTTAAGTGATATAAATATATCACATTAGTTAATATCTAGGTCATAAGTTACAATTAACATTTGAGCCACAAGACAAAAATTCCTCTCTCCCTTAGCCCTAGCCATCGGTCACACTACTAAGCAAGGAGGAGATTTAGAGGCAGAACTTTTGGACTGCTCGGATTATCAAGATATCAGCCGGAGTTATTCGTGAAGAAGTTGAAGGGTTTGAATTTGTGAGATTCTCCAACCACTTCACTACAACAGGTAAAGTATTGTTTACTATATCATACACACGTCTGATAAAACTCCGGGATTGATCCTGTCACGGGGAAATCCAAATAAATTTTTAAAATTCCATTTCCGCTGCGTTTGGTTATTTTTACCCAACAAAGGTAATGTGCTTAATCTTCTTTTGTGCATTAGATGCCTTCATTCGAATCAAACTTCCCCCTAAAAATCAAAAAAGGTTGCAAGGCGAGATTAAATTGTTAGACTGATAAGAGTTGATGGGAATAGACTTAGATGAATCACCACCTATATATTGAAAAAGGTTGTGGTTAAGTGATTTATAAGCTAAAGGGATTGAATCTTTAGATGGTTTAACTGGCACTAGGCGCCACCTCAATTTCTAGATGGGCCATTTATCGAAAAAAGTTGCAACCCATCTAGACATTGAGGACCTCAATCACCCACTATGAAACCAATCCAACGAGGTTTTCGATTATTGCAGTGGGAGTACAATAATTGAGAAAAATACTAGGAGACAAGTAATTGTACAAGTCCTTTAAAATTACTTGTTATAAACAATATAAAACATCTAATTGAATAATCTTGGTATTTTCTGCAGTTTGATAATTATATTCTCTATAATGGTTAACCCACTCAAAATATTGCTTGAAAAGAACATTCTAAATGGACAAAACTTCTTTGAATGGAACAAAGGACTGACGACTGTCCTCAATGATGAAAATCTTGAATATATGCTGGAATTGGATCGACCACCGAGACCTGGGGTCAACGAGGATGAAAAAACTTAACACACTAGAACCTAACGTGCTTTGATAGCAAGTGCACTAGTCGTGCGTAGTAATAAGTGGACTAAAAGTCCTGGTTGTCGAACCTCAAGGACTAGGTATTTTAGTTTATGATTGACAATAAAAGAAAGACAATTAAAATAACGTGCAAGAATTGATTGAATAAATGAAGGATGAAAGAGGAACGAGCTATAGATTAAAACTCACGTATGATAAAATGACCAAGGCACATGCTACAACCGAATCTACTCGTCAATATATATGGTTACTCCTCGAATTATTAGACTCCTATTGCTTTGGTGGAAACTCCTAATTTAACTATTACCCGATGTCTCGGCTCATAATAATCACTACTACAGAAATGACCTATAGCAGCGGTTTTTTTGGGCCTATTACAGCGGTTTTGAACCGCTGCCATAGGTACCGCTACCATAGGTCAAAACCCTATGGCAGCGGTTCCGGAACCGCTGTCATAGGTCACCCTATGACAGCGGTTCTATAGAAACCGCTGCAGTAGGGTCCTATGGCAGCGGTTTCGGCAGAACCGCTGTCATAGGGTCATTTATTTAAAAAAAAAAAAAAAAATTGGACCCTATGGCAGCGGTTCCGGCTGAACCGCTGCCATAGGGTGGTATATTTATTTTTTTTTAATTTTATTTTATCGTTTATAATGTTACCATGTCGGAATAACACGAAATTCACACGGTCATAGCGAAACGGCATTCTGAACAAAACTTTGAATAGAACCGCTGCCAAAAGTCCAATATTTTTTTTTTTTTTTTTTTGACACCCCTATGACAGCGGTTCGGCTCGAACCGCTGTCATAGGTCCAAACCGAGTACCCCCTATTACAGCAGTTTTCAAAACCGCTGCCATAGGTGCGCTGTAATAGGACTTTTTTGTGGTAGTGAATCCTATGATTAATTGACGGTTCTCTAAATATGTCTATCCGAGAATCTAATCAATAACCACGCATTAACGTTCTAAAGCTTCCCCGAATAAATCCGGCTAACAGCACCCGGAAATCTTTACCTATTTCTAGGAGCAATTCCTCATTTGTTTCGGATGATGTGTTAATTCCCTTGAACCCTAACCTATCTTCTCTCGAACAACTAGATTAGGCAAGATAGCAAGCATATGGTGATCAAGCACATGATTGGAATAAAAGCATAAAATTAACACACAAAGCAATAGGAGAATTTATACAAAAATAACTTCATATATATTGAATCATAAATTTGGCCTTCACATGACCTTAGTCTCACAAATTTAGTTCATAATCAATAACATAAAAGAGCCTAACGTAGTCATATACATAATCATAGACAAGTATGTAATGAAAAACATATACAAACTCCCTATATCGCTTGATCGATGATGTATCCGAGTCAAGAGCTTCAATCCCAAGCTAAACCTCATTCTTAGCCTCTTAGAGTTGATGAAGAATGGCCTAAAACCCAGCAAATCGCCTCCAATCTCCCAGATTTCGAACCCCTGAAATGAATTGAAAATTCTAATTTATACTTCCAAAATTCTGTTATCGCGGCGCCTGGGCGCGCGTCGATCGGCCCCTAGGAGCCGCCTACGTGGCGTGTGTTTCTTGGGGCAAAAGCTCAGGGGAGCCCAGGCGTGGAGAATGGAGGCGCCCAGGCGCGGGTGTTCAGGCGCCTATGCATGTCTCTACGAAGCCTGACTTCTATCTGCTAGGATCGCGCCTGGTCACTGGTAAAGTGGTGCCTAGGCGCCTTACTGCGAAGCCTTGAGTAGAGTTGGATATATGAGTCGTCGTCTTTTTGCCCTTTTCTTCGTCTATCGTCGCTTACTACCTGAAATCACTTTACACACATATTAAACGCACGAGTGGCACGAAATAAACTATATACGGGCCTGAATTGTCACTAAAAAGGCCTAAAAACTCATGCAAAAACGACTCCTATCAACCCCCCCAAACTTATCAATTGCTCGACCTCGAGCAAGAAAAGGCATAAGATACGAGATCATTATCAAACACAGGGAAAATAATAAAAAGAAACTACCTAACTCACTTTCGTGGAGTACACGGTTGCATTTAGCGGATGCAACAAGCCTTTGAACCCTTGAGTTACCTCAAAGGACGAGTTATAGTCTCGTGAGGGTTTGCAGACGATATACCCACAAAATTGAAAGATTTTCAACCCCAATCAATCAACGCAAAACAATATGATTAATAGAACACATTGCTATGAATTCACCTGTTTAAGCTCAAATTTACAAATATATACACGTCACACACTTGCTCATGTTACGCCTTAACATCGAAAAGATCATCCTAAGGGTGTAGTGTAATAAATCTCAAGCATTATAGTCGAGTAGCATTCTTACCACTTTTCAAGCATTACTCCCATATATATCAACTTTCGATTAGTCACATGGTACAAGGATTGAATAAAACTTCATATCCATTAAAAATGCATTACTTTAGGCTTTAACTTATGCAACTTTCAACTCAAAACATTAGAGACTAGACCATGTGCAATGTTTGATCCTCTTAGGCTTTCTATGACACCCTTATAACGAGCTTTATGCCAATAACTCCCAAACCGAACGGCTTTAAGGTATTAAGTGTAGAGACACTCCTAAGGGCTTAATCGCTCGAGTGTCAAAGGCCACAAAACCAAACTAGGTCCTTATTAATCTTTACACTTGCATTGGCTTGAGCTTAGCTCAAATTAGCATAATAGTACAGTATTCTAGGCATGGTGCTCTTCGTCCCCAGTATCTATTAAGCCTGACTTTTGCAGTCATACCAATATTCAACCTCTTTTATTATTGTTATGCATACAAAGCTAACATTCTCAAATCATAACACATGTGAAAATTCTAGATTGATATTCCGGGATCACGCCTTTAAGTGTTTCAAAATGGTTACCCACTCAACTCCTCTACCCTCGACTTGTGTGTATATGTGAATCATCTTAAGGTCAATTTCTAGTCTAGTTTAGGGTCCCACAAGCAAGGACGGATGTGTATAGTCATTAAAATCCACATTGATAGAGAAAACATGCCATGTATTCAAATTAACCATTCTCAATGCATCGAGTGAAGGGTCGAAATTCTATCCAATTTTTTTTTTCAAAATTTCACAAAATTGCACAAGCTTCACATGTAGAGGTACCACCCCCCCCCAAACTTAACATGAACATTGTCCCCAATGTTTGAAAAAGAAAAGGGTAAAGTACACATCACCATAGGGTTGCTGAAAACCAAACCCGAGTCCACTAAGGCAGTTGAGTTCAAGAGTGGCAACCACGGTGTCGGCCACGATGTCAACTACTACACATGTAAACATATGCTAGCCATCCGAATCATTAAGCATAGGATAGAAATGACGAAAACACAACGAAACAAGCATAAACTAAAAATTGCATAGATAAAATAACTAGAAGGAAAGCAAAAGAGCATCCAACAGGTAATAATATCTAACAAACCAAACCAAAAGATAAACAAAACTAACAAAACAAAATAGGAAATGGAAAATGAGAGACAAGACTACTCCTTAGTGCCAAAACGGTCAATATAGTCCTCGTCCTCTCCTCCCCCGAGATCAGCCAAATCGAGCATAGGGCTACCCTCGTCATTAGGAGCATCATCATCACCTCCCACAGGGAGTATAGCGCCCGACTCGGGCATGTCCTCGGGCTGATGAGGAGTGGGGCGCGGGTAAGGTGGAGGAGTAGAATAGTCAAACGAGCCCCGGCCGACAAATGTGTCTTACTCGATGAGAAGCTGACGAAAGTATGCGCATGTGTCGGTCATAACCATCCTCATCTCAGCCCTGAACTCATCCCTCAACTGTCCAATGGCGGCGGCATCCGGTGGTGGGAACTATCGAGAACTAGTAGGTCGGGACGACGACGGGCAAGGCCTCTTGGAAGTGGCCTGTGGTGGGGGAGCCTGTGGGTCATCAGCTACCATAGCTAGAGAAGAACCAGGGAGCTTCGTGCGCTCCATGGGAAATGATGGAACCGTAGCATCCTTACACAAAATGGTGATAAGTGACGGGAGAATGATGGGGTTCTTCCTAGTGGGCCCATCACCCTTTTGCTGGGCCATCTCCTTGACGATCAACGGCCCCAACTCGTTCTTCAATTTTCGAAAATGGTCCTCCAAGGACTTGTGAATCACCTGTGCAAAGTCTACAGCTTTCTTGGACATAATGGCATAAATGAGGGTGGCCCTTTCCTTGTTAGCCTCTGACCGGTTGGTACTCGGGATCAAATTAAACCTGATGAAGTCTAACCAAAATGTCCCCTCGGGAAGTAGGGCCCGACGGAGAATATGAGCATCTCCGGGCACCCATTCCCAACCCTCTCGTGTAATGACCCGCAAAATGTCTGATAAGTTAACCCGTAGGTGCCCCGCGTTGTATAGAGACATGAACTCGCACGTCTGAGGGATGGGGGTACCTATGCACTCCCTTATCTTCCCCAACGAAGAGTTGACCTCCGTACTCCGTACCAAAAGTGTAGGCCCTGTCCATACTCGAGTCTCAATCTCACAATACACACCTGAACTGAAAAATTCGAGGACCCAAGGAAGGTGGATGGCCTCGGGCTTTTGGCAGAAAAACTGTAGGTGATGGAAATTTATCAACTCTTGCACAGAGGGCTGTCCCCGGATGATCAAATAATGCTCTTTAATTAGGGTACGAGGGGTGCTCAAACTTTGGCATAGAATCTAAACTTTGGGGTCCTCAAAACGGGGATCGAAGGGAGTCTCGGGCTCGTTAGAGGAACCCTCACCTATTTTCTTCTTGCCTTTGGACTGTTTAGTGGTTGTTTTCGGCATTTTCAAACGACAAATGGGCGTTGTAAAGGCGTAAATTGAATCCCAAGTTCTCGACTCTACCCTAATTCAACCAACCCAACAACAACAACCACAATACCCAATAACACTTCCACAAACAGGTATCAACCCACAATCCAACAACAACAAACCACAATATCCACAAATTTCACAAAAATATGCACCAAATAGATAATGGCTTCCCACCAACACAAAATCCACACCAATATTCGGCTAAAATCGGAGAGAGAAGAAGAAGGTAGCCAAAACTCATCTTTTTCCCAAAAATTGGTGCAATAATTCGGATGTGCAATAATTCGGATGATGGACACTTTGTCTCTCGGTCCATCCAGCACGGCATATGGTTTCAAAGGTTGAGCTTTAGTCAAGAAAGTCTGTCCATTATCCATTGTAAGCTCGACGGCGCCCGATGGATAGACATGGGAAATCAAAAATGGGCCCGACCATCGAAACTTAAGCTTCCTGGGGAAGAGTCGGAGTCGAGATTTGTATAGTAACACCCTCTCTCCCTTATGGAATTCCCGGGGGAGGATATGCTTGTCATGCCACATTTTGGTACTCTCCTTGTAGAGTTTTGCGTTCTCATAGGCGAGGTGACACCATTCTTCGAGCTCGTTGAGTTGTAGCAAACGTTGTGTACCTACACGTTGAGAGTTAAAATTCAGAAACTTGATGGCCCAAAAGGCACGATGCTCAAGCTCAACGGGCAAGTGACATGTTTTGCCAAAAACAAGACAATGTGGGGACATGCCAATTGGGGTTTTATAGGCGGTCCTATAAGCCCAAAGAGCATTATCTAACTTAAGGGACCAATCATTTCTTGATGCATTGACCATTTTGTCTAAGATGCGCTTAATCTCCCTATTTGAAACCTCCACTTGGCCACTCGTTTGCGGGTGGTATGGGGTCAAAATTTTATGCCTCACCCCGTACTTGTTCAATAAAAGCTCGAACTGTTTGTTGCAAAAGTGGGCGCCCCCGTCACAAATGATGGCTCGGGGAGTTCCAAATTGAGTAAAAATATGGTTCTTTAGAAAACGAGTGACGACCAGAGGATCATTAGTGGGCGAGGCCACTGCTTCCACCCATTTGGAGACATAGTCTACCGCAACAAGGATGTATTTGTTTGAACAAGAACTGAGGAAAGGGCCCATAAAGTCCATACCCCATACATCGAACAACTCACACTCTAATATGCTATTTAAAGGTGTTTCATGACATTTAGAGATGTTCCCCATTCGTTGACATCGATCACATGATTTGACATAATGATATGCATCTTTAATAAGAGTAGGCCAGAAGAAACCTGATTGGAGGATCTTAGCTACTGTTTTAGAGGGCCCAAAGTGGCCACCCACCACCATATCATGACAATGAGAAAGGATAGAATTCACTTCCGTTTTGGGTATGCAACGTCGAATTAAGCCATCTGCACAAACTTTGAATAGAAAGGGTTCTTCCCATAGATATTGCTTCACATCAAATGGAAATTTCTTCTTTTGATGAAAGGTGATATCCAGGGGAAGGAGGCCTGTAACAATGTAATTAGCAAAGTTAGCATACCAAGGTGAAATATTGTCAGAAATAGCAATGAGGTGTTCATCCGAGAATTCCTCACGAATGGGTGTTTCATCTAACGGATCATTCGCTAGCTCTAATCGTGAGAGGTGGTCGGCTACTACATTCTCGGTTCCTTTCTAATCTTTTATCTCTAAATCAAATTCTTGTAGTAACAAAATCCACCTAAGGAGTCTCGGTTTTGCATCTTTCTTGGCAAGCAAATATTTTAAGGCTGAATGATCGGTGTAAACTATCACTTTGTTTAGCACGAGGTAAGAGTGGAATTTGTCGAATGCAAATACTATGGCTAGTAACTCCTTTTCTGTGGTGGCATAATTCAATTGTGCGTCGTCAACTAGCATAGTAAATGGTTCGAAATACCTTCTCCTTTCTTTGGCCAAGGACCGCTCCAACTGCGGTGTCACTCGCATCACACTTTACCTCGAATGGTAAGCTCCAATCGGGGGGTGACATGATAGGGGCGGAGACCAAACGTTCCTTCAAAGCGAGGAAGGCCTGCATACAAGAAGAATTGAAATCAAACAGTGCATCCTTGACGAGCAAATTAGACAAAGGTTTCGCAATTTTAGAGAAGTTCAAGATAAATCGCCTATAGAAACCGGCATGCCCAAGAAAATTCCTAACGACTTTGACCGAAGTGCGCGGGGGAAGTTTTTCTATGACCTCAATCTTGGCTTGGTCCACTTCGATCCCTTTTTGAGAAATCTTGTGGCCAAGCACAATTTCCTCCCGGACCATTAAATGACATTTTTCCCAATTCAAAACAAGGTTGGTTTCCTCACAACGTTTTAGCACATTATTCACATGAGCAAGACATGTATCAAAAGTTGTTCCGAACACAGAAAAGTCGTCCATAAAAATTTGGAGGAAATCTTCAACCATATCATGAAAAATCGCCATCATGCATCTTTGAAAGGTGGCCGGGGCATTACACAAGCCAAATGACATCCTTCTATAAGCAAATGTGCCATAGGGACAAGTGAAAGTGGTTTTCTCTTGGTCGTCGGGATCTATGGCAATTTGATTATAGTCGGAGTAACCATCAAGAAAACAATAGAAATCATGCCCGGCTAACCTTTCAAGCATTTGGTCAATAAAAGGGAGGGGGAAAAGATCCTGACGGGTGGCATCATTCAATTTACGGTAATCTATACACACACGCCACCCGCTAAGTATACGAGTTGGGATCAATTCATTATTCGCATTCTCAATTACCATTATCCCCCCTTTCTTGGTCACCACTTGGGTAGGGCTCACCCACACACTATCAGAAATAGGATAGATTATACCTGAATCGAGCAATTTTATCACTTTCTTCTTTACTGCCTCTTGTATTTGTGGGTTTGACCTCCGTTGTGGTTGGCGTGTAGGCTTGGCGGAGTCCTCCATAAGTATCTTGTGCATACATATCGCTGGACTAATGCCTTTGATGTCCACAATTTTCCACCCGAAAGCTCGTTTGTGAGACCTCAACACTGTCATTAGTTGCTCTTCTTGTGGTCCTGAAAGAGACGAAGAAATGATCAATGGTAGTGTCTTATCATCATTTAAGTACACATATTTAAGGTGGGAGGGGAGGGGTTTGAGTTCGAGAGAAGGGGGTTCTTCAATAGATGGGCGAGTGACTCCCGACAATGATCTATCAACTTTGGTGAAGCCTTTTGAATGATAGGAAGATTTTCATTCCAAGCTTAGAACTCTTTCCACTTGAACATCACTCTCCGAGTCCACTTGTATGGAGTTCATAAGATCCCGTTCGAATGAATTTTCAATCTTATTGCCCTGTAAATACTCAACAATCAACGGGTCAAACGTATGAATTCGAAAACACAAGTCATGATCAAGAGGGTGTTTGAGGACTTTGTAGACATCAAAGGTAACCTTGTCGTCGCCCACATTCAAAGTTAGCTTACCATTAGCAATGTCAATCACCGCCTTACCCGTGGCTAGAAATGGTCTCCATAGGATTAATGTCACCTCCACATCTTCCTCCATATCAAGGACCACAAAATCAACCGGGAAATAAAACTTGTCGACTTGGACAATAACATCTTTGATTATCCCCTTAGGCCTCTTGATTGATCGATCGGCGAGTTGAAGGCTCATTGAGGTCGGCTTGGGATTGCCAAGGCCTAATTTCTTAAATAGCGAATACGGGAGGAGATTGATGCTAGCCCCCGAGTCACATAACACTTTCTCGAACGACAAAAACCCTATTGTGCACGGGATTGTGAGGCTCCCGGGATCTTGGAGTTTAGTTGGCAATTTATTGAGCAATACGGCGGAGCACTCTTCAGTGAGACACATCGTCTCATTTTCCTCCCACTTCTGTTTGTTGGAGAGTATGTCTTTGAAGAACTTCACATAATTCGGCATTTGGAGAATGGCATCAATAAATGGAATGTTAATCCTCACCTCACGAAGGATCGCCAAAATCTAAAGAAAGCTCGGATCCATCTCCTTCTTCTTCTTCTTGAGTGCATTTGGGAAGGGGAGACGAATCTCGATAGGAGGAGAAAGCCTTGGAGTTGAGGAATTGAAACTGGGTGAAACAGGAGGTGGCTCCTGGGCGTGTATATCGGCGCCTAGGCGCGGATCTTGTGGCACCTGGGCATGTGATATAGGGCGCTCGGGCACGTGACTGTGAACTAATTTGTCTTGCAGGGGAATGGGTGGCGCCTGGGCGCCGTATGATGGGCGCCTAGGCGCGAAACTGCGAAGTTCCTGTTCGGAGTAGGGGAGATCTGGCGCCTGGTCGCCATAAGAGGGGCGCTTGGGCGCCGATGTACTGGCAGTTTCACTCTCTAATTGTTTTCCACTTCTCAAGGCTACGGCATTGCATTGAGCCTTCGGGTTTTTTTCCGTGTCGCTTGGTAGAGTCCCCGAGGCTCTACCATTCACCGCATTGGAAATTTGACCCACTTATGTTCGCAAATCCTTCATCTCCATAAACAGATCCTTCATCATACTCCGAAGTTCGTTGAATGACGTATCGGACTTCTTCATGTGAGCATCGAGTCTCTCATCGGTTGTGGGAGGTCGCACTTGCACTTGACCTTGTACATTGAAGTTGCCTAGCCTCGGGGGTGGGTTATTGAAAGGTGGCCGTGGAGCTTGATAGATCCCCGGTTGTGAGTTTTGTGCGGGGTTCGGCCTTTTTGGAAAATTTTCGGTTACATGAAAGTTCAACTGGTGTCGATTATGATTCCCAACAAAATTTACATCTACAACCTCCGGTTCCGGGGCAACCACTTCCTCTAACTCATGCACACAAGCAACCCGTCGATTTGGTGGAGGAGGCTCATCATCATCTTCGGAGTAAAGTTCATCCTCCCTAGCCATTTGCTCAAGCTTAATCCACATGGTCCTACTATCAAGGCCCAAAAGGTCACCACCGGCTCCCGCATTGAGTCGGTGTCGAATCCGAGATCGGACTCCATTATAGAAATGTTGAACTTGCTCGTCTCGGGTATAGTTGTGATCGGGACACTTTCGAAGCATACCCTTGTACCTTGCCCATGCGGATGCTGAGGACTCGTTCCTTGTTTGTTTGAACCCCTTAATCTCACTTCTAAGCTCATTGATTTTTTATGGAGGGAAGAATTTGTTTAGAAATTCATCTACTAGATCATCCCGTGTTCCAATTGATTGAGGGGATGACTTGTACCAAAGAGTAGCCTCATCTTTTAAGGAGAAGTGAAATAGTCGGAGGCGGAAGGCATCAAGGTCTCGTGGGTTGAATTGCATAGTAGATATCACATTCTCGAAGTGATCGAGGTGGTCATGGGGTGAGTCTCTTGAGTCACCATAAAAAGGCTCCGCTTGGACCATCCCGAACATGTGAGAAGGAATGTGGAAATGTGGAGTAGCAAAATCCGGGAAGATAACGGGTCCCGGTGTAGTGTGTACCCGGGGTGGTTGATTACCACGAACCAATGGAGGAGGCGGTGGAGGTGCCGGTTGCATAGCTTGAAACAGATTTTGCAACCACTCCCTATTCTCTGGAAGATTCATATCGGGGAAGTTCCCATTCGGATTTGGATTGAGATTGTGTGCCATTTCTCGAGCTCTTCTACTATCCCGAAGAACACGCTCAATCTCGGGCTCGAAATCGTAGAGGAGCTCGTTGGATGAGCGGGTCATGCACCACAAACCAAACCTATCAATTGAGCACAAGAACAAAAAATAGACTAATACGAAAATAAAGGAAAAACAAGAAGATGAACAACAAATTAGGAATTATGAAAACGTAAACAAAAAAATCAAAAACTAAAATAAACAAGTCCCCGGCAACGGCGCCAAAAACTTAACACGCTAGAACCTAACGTGCTTTGGTAGCAAGTGCACTAGTCGTGCGTAGTAATAAGTGGACTAAAAGTCCTGGTTGTCGAACCTCAAGGACTAGGCATTTTAGTTTATGATTGACAATAAAAGAAAGACAATTAAAATAACGTGCATGAATTGATTGAATAAACGAAGGATGAAAGAAGAACGAGCTATAGATTAAAACTCACGTATGATAAAATGACCAAGTCACATGCTACAATCGAATCTACTCGTCAATATATATGGTTACTCCTCGAATTCTTAGACTCCTATTGCTTTGGTGGAAACTCCTAAGTTAACTATTACCCGATGTCTCGGTTCATAATAATCCTATGATTAATTGACGGTTCTCTAAATATGTCTATCCGAGAATCTAATCAATAACCACGCATTAACGTTCTAGAGCTTCCCCGAATAAATCCGGCTAACAGCACCCGAAAATCTTTACCTATTTATAGGAGCAATTCCTCATTTGTTTCGGATGATGTGTTAATTTCCTTGAACCCTAACCTATCTTCTCTAGAACAACTAGATTAGGCAAGATAGCAAGCATATGGTGATCAAGCACATGATTGGAATAAAAGCATAAAATTAACACAAAAAGCAATAGGAGAATTAATACAAAAATAACTTCATATATATTGACTCATAAATTTGGCTTTCACATGGCCTTAGTCTCACAAATTTAGCTCATAATCAATAACATAAAAGAGCCATGTTGGTCCCAAGTGGCATACGAAAGGGTCTAGAAGGGGGGGGGGGATGAATAGACCCTGAAGTCTGTTTCAACTTCAAAAGATTCGTATTAAAAAGAATTTTGGACGCTTGAAAAGTAGATTCTTGAAGTGTCTAACACTTGACTTAAGCGTTCACTTAAAATATAGGCGCTTTGGTGAAGCGTCTAACGAAGACTGTTTTTAGAAAGTTAACTTAGATTTCAAGACTTGAATACTACAACCAAATAGGTTTGAGCGTTCACTTCTTTGATCAGTGTTAGCACAGCGTAATGATTTTTGAAGTCTATTCTTTGAAAGCTTTAGCGTCACAGAAAGTGTATTTAGTTGCTTAGCGTTTGATTAAGTTTTACTTTATCAGTTTATGATATGACAATATGAATGCTGAATGTAAAGTAAAGAACAATATTTGTAAGGTTCGTTGGGTGGTGTAATCCACTAATCCTTCTTCTCCTCGAACACTTGGAGGCAATCCACTAAAATGATTCTCAAAGAATCACACAGAATCTTCTACAAATTAGGGAGAGATGGATGTCGATGACTTGAGCTTCTTGATCACACAGATTTCTGCTCCCCTTGCTTCTTTCACCCAGAAATATGGCAAGTATCCAACTTCGACTTCACACAGATCGCGAGGCTTGGATAGGGGTTCTTCTATACGGTTTGTTTGATTTTGATAAAGTTCAAACAAAGAGAATATTTTCTATACGGTTGACTATCTCAGGATTTGAAGAAAAGCAAAGAGAATATTTTCTTGAAAGTTTTGGCTTTTCTGAGATTGTAAGGAATGAGACTTCAATGCAACAGCAATTCGACTTGATAATTGTTCTCTATATATGGCTTGTTGTTGAAGTCCTATTTATAGGCATTCTTGGAAAAAGTGTCTGTTTGACACATGCAAGAGCGCGTGTCTCTCACTTTCGCGAGTGAACAACTTTTTGTCCTTTTTCCTGAAAATCTGCTGCACAAAAGTTGGTGCTGCAGTCTTTGAATAGTTGACAGTCCAATAGGGTGGCTTCTCCGTACGTCTGAAAGTGCTTATCACATTTAATGCTCTTATCAGCATTTAATGAATTTGAATTAAATGTCCGTTGGCATTTAATGCTTTGAGAATATTTGCATTAAAACTCCTTCTGGACTTAGAAATAAATTTAGGTGAAATCAGTCATTGATAGACGCTTATTCAACCTTGAATCACTTCTATCCTATAAGGTGACGCTTGGTGTAGCAGGTCATTCTAGACGCTTGGAATCTTCATCTTTATTCAGACTTCAGGCGCTTAAGTCTTCAAACTTTACTTCTGATAAACTCACTCTGAACAAATCAGACGCTCAGTCTAAGACAACTTAACCTAACAATCTAGAATAAAAATAAAACAAAGCCTATTACAAATCTAACGCTTCAAAGCTGAAAAACAAACTTACATATTTTGGGGTCTAACAAAAAAGTCCTAATTGTCATCATCAAAACATCTAACATGAAATTCCTAACCATTTCCCCCTTTTTGATGATGGCAATACTTACTCTTTTATAGTTCAAGAGTTAGACAGCCAAAATAAAAGTTAGCGTTGATTAGATAAGGTTAGTTAAAGTTAGTTACGCTTCAACGAGATGTTTCAGCTGAAAAATGCATTTTATATATATCAAAGATTACAAGCATTTTTACAACTAAACAAACAAAATATAAGAGACAAGAATATAGATAATGCAAATCAAAAAGCTTTAATGACTTGATCTAACTTTGTATCGCTTGGGCATTTCAGCTCGGATAGCTTCAGATATCTTCCAAGGTCATCATCGCTTCATGATCTTTGTTGATTATGAGCTTATTTTCTTCTTGTTGTCTCTTCTTGAAAGCAGTAAAGTGTTTGTCCCAATCAGTTGGATCAATACCAATATACCTTAGACAAATTCTGAAAGTTCGGATGAAGTCTGACATCTGCCTTTCTTCAGCTAAAATTTTTGGATCTGAAGGTTCTGGAATAGATGTTCTTTGAAGAGGGATGTCAAACTGTTCTAACATTGCTCTTGTAGGTATTGGTAGATTTGGATGTAGTGCTCTTAGAGGTTCCCTTAGTGTTCTTGAGCTCTTGAACTAGAAGCTTTCCTCTTTTCTCCTTTCTCCTTTCTTCTTCTCTTCCCCCTTATTGCCGTCATCAGACTTCATAAAGTGTTCTGTAAGTAAAATTACCTGATGAGCAATCTGAGACATAGAGTCTGAGATGTCGTCCAGACGCTTGTCGAAGCGTTCCTGCAGTGCAAGAAGCTTGGCGTTGGTAGCATCATTCAGAGATGTCTCTAGAGTTTCGAGGCGCTTTTCTAACTCTTCTTTCATGGCAAGTTGGTGGGCATGAGTAGCATCATGCATTTCTTGAAAAGTTTGTTTGCACTCACCAACAGCCGCTTGAGCTGAGCTACGCATATGAGCAATTTGAGCGCTCATAACGTGAGACTCAATCTTTGCTAAATCTTCTTTAATCTAGTGAAGGGATTCTTCATTCTGAGTAGCATGAGAACTTATATCCTCCAGAACGAATTTGAGCAAAGGACCAAAAGATTGACGCTCATCTGATTGAACCGCTCGAGGAGTCGGTGGCTTGAATCTGGATGAGTGTTTTAGAGAGTCAAGGGGAGCTTGATATGCTGGATCAAAGACAGTACCTCGTACGTCAAGAGAGAGATCCTCAGCAATATCAGCAGCAACCGGTTCAGAAGCGTTAGGAATATCCTCTGGTTGAGACGCTTGAACAGGTTCTTTAGCAGACGCTGGAATACGGACAGCTTCAGAAGTGGACGCTTCAATTGTCTTAGCAGGGGCTTCCTCTAGCGCTGACTCTGTTTGGCGAAAGTCATCGAATTGGAAGTTCCAATTTGCTAAATCGGCAAGAGAAGTGGACGAAGCTTCCAAAAGTTCAGTGAGTCTGGATCTAGAACAGAAAAAACCAGAAATGAATGTGCAAAGAGGATTATCAATGGCCCTGATGTGCATGGGACCAATGATATCAAGCACATGATGCGGAAAGATTTTGGACGACGCTCGACAGATAGAGAAAATGGAGTCTGGAGAGTAATTTCTAGAGAATCCAATCAAGCAGTCGGAGGGAAGAGACTTGAGACGCTGATCCTCAGGTACGTAAGCAGCGTAGTACTCTTCTAAATATGGATAGATCGCTTAAGCTAGTCCCTAATTTCTTTCTAGCAGTGAAAGGACAAACTCATAATGATTGAGTACCTCTTTGCGGATAGAAGGGAGCAGTGGATATCCTCGAAATGAATTGATGACGGAGCCGTTCCATTGTCTGAGATTGGCAGTGAAGATTTTGTCGAAAAGAGATAAGGGAGTCATAATCTTCACCATCAAGTTAAAATTATCTTCGCAGTGGCTGGGACCGAAATTCAGGCTAGTAATTTGATTACTGCCACTAGTAGACGCTTGAGCGTTGAAATGTAGAGGAGTAATGGACAGTCTATGAAGCTCTTGACGCAGACATTGTTCACTTTGATGTCTAATTAGTGGGAGCTTGAGAACAGGTCCAACTCTCTGTTGACGCTTCTTTAGGCAATACTTGGCGAAATGACGCTTCTTGTGATGCATGCCTATGCCGAACAAATGGGGAACTTGAACTAATTCTGAGAAAGTGTACTTGTGTCCTATGTACGCTTCAACCCAATTGACTTCGTTCATGCAGTAGTCTGTGCCAGCGTTGACAATAGCTCTAATGCGTTCATGGTGAATATCTCGGATAGATTCAAAACGATATCTATCAGGCTGGAAGTTAGCATTCCAGACGCTATCAAAATATGCATCAGCTTCAGTCTGGATTAGATCTGTGAGAGATTCGAGACGCTCACCAGCATGAACTGCTTTATTTTTCCATAAGCGAAGTGGATTGACCAAAGCTAGGTTTTCAGGACTATTCGCAATATGAGGAAAGTGTGTGTAGCCTTTTCGGTTCAAGACTGCCTCTGATGGATTGAGAAAGCTAGGGCGAAGTGGCTCATACACACGAATATTGTAGTCTCTGAGAGCAAGACCTGTAGGCTTGTTGTGGTCAGAGTCGAGGTAATACGCTAGATCCACATCACATCTAGGAGTTGTTCCTCCTTGTCTGTCTTGTTGAAGAATGAGAGAGGATGGTATTTGACCAGGAGTTTTTGGTAGTTCAATGGCCCTATAATATTTTCTCTCAATTTCTGTCATCTCAGTGTTAAACACTATATCCCTGATTTTATTGTCGATATCAATCAGCAGGGCAATCTCCTTCTCAGTAGCAATATATCTGTCTTTATTATATCCGGAAGGAATGAAATCTTCTTCGAGTGTTGGAGGCATGTAGTTGATTGAATGATCAATTATCCTCAGCGGGTCCAGTTAGAAGAATTGCCTTGGCTTTGTAACGTCTTCAGCAAAGCTCTAACCTTCTAAGCGTGCCTCTGTTATAGCTGGAACAGGGATTGATGACTGAACCTCTTTGAGAGCAGGTTCCTCAGGTTCAATTGCAGCAGCTTCTGCGGCAATGTCTTTGGCAATCGCCACAACTTCTGTCATCTCAACATCTAGATTGACATCGGTTGACGCTTCCGCAGCAACTGGAACTAAAGCTGTAACATATGAACTATCCTCTATAAGAGCAGGATCTTCTACAGATGTAGGAATAGGAATGCTGTGGGAAGAAATAAACTTACCCTGAGAACTTGTCTCAACAGCAACAGTTTGAGCGCTTGGCTCAACATTCTCAGGCTCTTCAGAAACAGGAGCAGCTCGACGCTTGTCCTGGAATGCTTGAAGATTTTCTTCACGTTGACTCCTTCAACGAGTTTGAGCGCTTGAGTAGGAGGAGCAACAGCTGGTTCATCGAATTCAATTTTTTGATGATTCCTTCCAGCTTCCTCCGCTTGAGAGGTAACTTGTCCTGTGCATCCTCATCAGTTTCCTCATCATTCTTATGAGGAGCAGAAACAGCTTGTGCCTTGGGCTTTCTAGGAGCCCTCTTCTTGGTAGCAGTCGGACGCTTCACGGCTTCCTATGGAGCAGGACGCTCAGCCTCTTCATCAGACGCTTCACGTACAGTCTGACGCTCAGAAAGTGGTTTAGCAGCACCACCAGCTTTGGGAGGATTGAATAGATTGGTCAGAATCCTTCATCCCAAAAACTTGGTCTTATTCAGCGGGAGACCAGATGAGTAAACACAATCTGATCTGTATAGAAGGTCACTCAAAACAAGTCCATACGGTTTATTAGGGGTGTTCAGACAGTCCCTAAACCTTCCAAAGATGTACTCACTCCAGTTGATTTTGATGGAGAGGAGTATAGATGTCATCATTTGAAATTGTGTGGGGTTGACCTTATCGAATGTGCCCACTCTGCATTCAACAATCTTACTGCAGAAATCAGCCAACAGTCTGTACTGAGATACCAGATCTTTCTTTTTAAAGTGCTGGGTGTAGGGTACACCATCGTACGCTCTCATAACCGTCCATGCTTCCTTGATTTCTGCCAGAGTGATACTATCCAGTGCATCACCGTCATTAGGAAGATTGAAGTTTTTTGCAATGGAGTCAGCAGTCAACACAAATTCTTTTGCTAGCTCTTTCTTGGACATAGAGAGGAGGCAAGAGATAGACTTCTTATCCTCCGAGAGTTTTCCAGTCCTCCAGAAAGTATCAACTTCCGTCGGACATAAGTATGAGTACTGTGTTAAGAACTTCTTGAGTCCAGCCTTTGTAACAGTATCCATCATATCATGCAGGTTGATTTGGGGTTGATCATACAAGAATTTCCAATCAATAACAAGGCCTTCAGTAACCTTGATGATAGGCTCGGCAGAAGTAGATGAAGCTTTCTTTGGTGCCATTTTTGAAAGTAGAGTGAACTAAGATTTTCTTTTGCTTTGAGAGAGAGAGAGAGAGAGAAATTTGCAGAAATCTTTGAGTGAGGTGAATAATTTTTCTGCGGACATTGTGTTTTAAATGACACAGTAAAAAATTTTGAAACTTGTGTTCTCTAGTCTCTGTAGGATTTAGACACGTGTAAAGACTTTTGAATCTCAGCCATAAACTCATTAACTGCGGACGCGAGTTTTGTGTAAGAGAGAGAAGTTACATTTGGTAATTCTCATATATAATGATTTGACATCCGAGTTTAAAAAAAAGAAAACGTTTGGTATTTTCAGAGTGTAGTACATGCGCCTGATGGTACACTGACACGTACACAAACACGTGCTATCTCTGAACCGTCATTTTAAAAGTTTTGATTACGCGCCAGTTTGATGTGATAGAAGCGTGCGAGTAGAGTACAAAATAGACTTTTGAGTCTACCCACTACTTCAAAAAGAAACTTGTAAAATTTATGCATGACTGTTAAAAAACATTTTTATATTAAAAGTTGAATGGAATTGGTTCAACGCTTAACTGATACCATTTGACAATTAGACGCTTAGGACTGAAAGGACTTTTTATGTTTGAGCGTCCAATATTTTATGCATAAGTAATACTGAGCGTTGATGATCATGCATCTGAAAATTTTGATCATTAACGCTTGCAGTTATGGTCAAGTATAACTTTAAGGTTCCCCCTAAATTTGATAACTTGTACCAATAAATAAAAACTTCTTTTAGACATAAATCAAGTGGATTCCCCCTAAATTATATGTCTAATAAAGTATGATGGAAAATGATTAAGCATTTAAATCAATCATGCCTAATTCACTTCTCAAAGTGAGAAAACTTTATTCGTTGAGTGCTTTGGTGAAGATATTTGCCAATTGTTTGTCAGTTCCAATGAAGTTCATGGAGATATCTTTCTTTTGAATGTGGTCACGAAGAAAATGGTATCTAATGTCAATGTGTTTGGTTCTGGAATGAAGAACAGGGTTTTGAGTCATGGCTAATTCACTTCTCAAAGTGAGAAAACTTTATTCGTTGAGTGCTTTGGTGAAGATATTTGCCAATTGTTTGTCAGTTCCAATGAAGTTCATGGAGATATCTTTCTTTTGAATGTGGTCACGAAGAAAATGGTATCTAATGTCAATGTGTTTGGTTTTGGAATGAAGAACAGGGTTTTGAGTCATGGCTAGAGCACTTTGGTTATCACAATGAATGGGGATTGGACCTAGGATTATTCCATAATCTTTGGTGGTCCCAAGTGGCATACGAAAGGGTCTAGAAGGGGGGGTTGAATAGACCCTGAAGTCTTTTTTGACTTCACAAAAATTTTCGTATCACTTTAGAAATTTGAACGCTTGGAAAGCTGAGCGCTTGGGTCAGACGCTTCAGAGTAGTTAACTTAGACTTAGTGATTTCAGCCGTTTACCAAAGTAGGGCAACGCTTAGATCGCTTAATCAGGGTTAGCACAGCGGAAATGATTTTTAGCGTTCTTTTAGATAATTTAATCGCTTTGCAATTTTATTTGTCTTTTTCAAAATAATATAATGTGATGAATATAAGACAATAAAATATAAATGACACAATAATTTGTAAGGTTCACTGGGTGATGTAATCACAGCTACGTCCTTCTTCTCCTTTTTCACTGGGAGGAATCTACTATGATCATTATCAAAGAATCACACAGAAACTTCTACAAAATAGTAATGGATGAAAATGATCTTGGGCTCCTTGATCACACAGACTTCAGAACCAATGAAGATTGTCTTCTTCAAGCTTTTCTCACTCAGAAATACTGCCTGAAAGGTTTCAACAACTTTTCTCACTCAGATGAAAGGTTGAGGTTTGTCACTAGGGTTTGTTTGTTTTAGAGAAGATCAAACAATTTGGAATATCTCAGTTGGAGTTTGAATTTCTTCTTTGGAAGATATTTGAGATATTTGTGATTGTCTGGAATGTAGATAGAAAGCTTGAAAGATTTTGGCTATGGGGTTTCTAAGCTTTTTCCAGAAAGAATGTACGTAAGATTTTTGGCAATAATTTCTCGTATATTCTCGTTGTTATATGTTTTGGGTTTTTCTGGAGCAAGGTATTTATAGGCAATTTCTTGGGATCTGTCCGTTGGACAATGTAGAAGCGTGCCTTTCACGTGGCGCGTGATCATACCTAAAGTCTGACATTCCTGAAAATTCGCTGAATCCGATTGGACGGGAGCAGCTAAAACTCTGAAATTTTTGACAGTCTGGTCAAAAGGTGGCTTGTCCACAAGTCACAGTAGCTTATCACATTTAATTCTCTTATCAAGCATTTAATGCAATTTGAATTTATTTCCCGTTGGAAATAAATGTCCGTTGAATGATTGCATTTAAGTCCTTCATGACTTGAGGATTTATTTCAGGTGAATCTTACATCCATCGCTTGAGACAATTTGAGCGCTTGATCCATGTATCCTGAAATAGGTTCCTTTAGTGTTTGACGGACGCTAAGAGACAAATCTTCATCTCTGGTTGACTTCAGACGCTGGTCTTCAACTTCTTTTCTAATAGACTCACCTAAAATTCTACTAGCGATTCAGTTACTAAGACTTAGTCTAAAATCTACAAAAATAAAAATTACAAACCTAAACAAAATTACAACTTTCAAACGCTTAAACAATGATCTAAGGAAAACATAAACTTACATTTTATTTGGGGTCTAACAATGAATCCTACCTTGTCATCATCAAAACATCTAACATGAAATTTCCTAACAATCTCTAAGTTGTTGCCTCATCCATAACACTTGTGCACAACAACTTCCTGCAGCTACATACTCAGCTTTGGTTGTGGAGGTAGCTATGAATTGTTGTTTCTTACTATGCCATGAAACTAACCTATCACCTAGAAATTGACATGTACCACTAGTACTCTTACGATCTATTTTGCAACCTGCAAAATCTGCATCTGAGTAACCAATTAGTTCAAAAGAAGAATCCCTAGGATACCATAAGCCCACATTCTGTGTGCCTTTTAGGTATTTAAGGATCTTCTTGGCAGCAATTAAGTGTGACTCTTTAGGATCGACTTGAAATCGTGCACACATGCATACCGAAAAAATAATATCAGGTCTACTAGCAGTAAGATAAAGGAGTGATCCAATGATACCTCTATAATTAGTGATATCAACTTTCTTTCCACTTTCATCTTTATCTAACTTAAGCGTTTGGCTCATTGGAATTTCTGAATATGATACATTTTCCATACCAAATCTCTTAATCATATCTCTTGTATATTTAGCTTGGTTAATAAATATTCCATTAGGGAGTTGTTTAACTTGTAATCCTAAGAAGAAAGTTAATTCACCCATCATGCTCATTTCAAATTGTTCTTGCATCATTTTCGAAAATTTCTCACACAGACGCTTGTTAGTAGAACCAAATATAATATCATCAACGTAAATTTGGACTAAGAGAATATCTTCGTTATTGGTAATTTTGAATAACGTTGTATCAACCCTGCCTTTTGAAAAGCCTTTACCAATGAGGAAGATAGAGAGAGTGTCATACCATGCTCGGGGTGCTTGCTTAAGCCCATAAAGTGCTTTGTCTAGCTTGTAGACCATACCCTTACCATGATTGTTGATGAATCCTGGTGGTTGCTCCACATATACTTCTTCTTGGAGTTTACCATTCAGGAAAGCACTCTTCACGTCCATCTGATACACCATGAACTTGTTGAACGCTGCATACGCTAGAAACATGCGGATTGCTTCAAGACGAGCGACAGAAGTGTATGTCTCATCAAAGTCAATACCCTCCTCTTGGCAATATCCTTGAGCTACGAGTCTGGCCTTGTTCCTTATCACAATGCAGTTCTCATCGATCTCGTTTCTATAAACCCGTCTAGTTCCAATAACTCCTTGGTGAGTTGGCCTTGGTACTAGCGTCCAAACCTTATTTCATTCAAACTGATTAAGCTCTTCTTGCATGGCTTCAATCCAACTTGGGTCACTTAGCGCTTCATCCACTTTCTTAGGTTCCATTTGAGATAAAAAAAAACTTGCGAACATAGCCTCATTGAACGTAGCGGCTCTAGTCCTAATAGGCGCTTCAATATCTCCAATAATATGCTCAGGTGGATGATCACGCAGCCATAGTCTATCTGGTTGGAAAGGGTTAAGAGGTTGAACAGACGCTTGACGATCAGACGCTTGATTATCCTCTTGCGTAGGCGCTTCAAGTTCACAGATTCTTGTTTGCTCTTGATGATCACTCTCTTCATGATCATCAGCATTTCTTACATTATTGTCCATATTAACCTCACGAGTAATCTTAGGAGGTGGCACTGAGATCTCATCATCGTCGTCAGTATCTTCATCAATAGTAATCTTAGATGCTTGATGACATAGATCTTCAACTCCTACATCATTCACATTAACTTTACTCGGTTCTTGGTTAGCATCATCAAAAACAACATGAATAGATTCCTCAACCTTTGATTTGATATTATTTAGGATGCGAAAATGCTTTCCATTCTTGGCGTAGCCTAGAAAGATTCCCTCATCCGCTTTAGGATTAAATGTCTTTAGACTTTGGGATCCATTATTATGTATAAAGCATTTAGAACTAAAGACGTGAAAATATGAAACATTAGGCTTACGTCCCTTCCACAGTTCATATGGAGTTTTCCCATGCTGTTTGTTGATCATGCAACGGTTTTAAGTGTAACAGGCAATGTTGATCGCTTCGGCCCAAAACCGAGGAGCAAGCTTAGATTCTGCTAACATTGTCCTAGCGGCTTCCTTAAGCGTTCGGTTCCGGCGCTCAGCAACACCATTTTGTTGGGGAGTTCTGGGAGCTGAATACTCATGATGTATTCCATTCTCTGCACAAAACTTCTCAACAATCTTGTTAGTAAACTCAGTGCGGTGATCGCTTCTTATTCTTGCAACCTTAAGATTTTTCAATATTTGAAGTTGCCGAATAATCGTTGTTACTTGTCACATGTCTCATCTTTGGATGAAAGAAATTCCACCCAAGTAAATTGAGAGAAATCATCTACTATCACCAAAGTATACTTTTTACAGCTTACACTGATCGTTTGAATAGGTCCAAACAAATCCATGTGAAGTAGTTCAATTATTCTAGAGGTAGATAGATGAAGTTTTCTCTTGAACGATGATTTCACTTGTTTACCAATTTGACAAGCGTCACAAAGACGATCCTTGTGAAATGGTCCATTTGGTAATCCCTCTACAAGATTTTGACTTATAAGCTGAGAGATTGTTTTGAAGTTGAGGTGATTCATTTTTCTATGCCATAACCAACCCATTTTAGATTCATTTTTAGCAACAAAACATGTTGGGTTGTTATCAAGTGTTGAACCCCAATCTACCAAATATATGTTGTTAGTTCTTTTACCCTTCAATTTAGTTGACTTAATCTTAGCGTCATTTATATAGCAACAGTCACTTGAGAATATGACTTCAAAGCCTTTATCACAAAATTGACTTATGCTTAATAAATTGTGCTTCAGACCCTCAACATAATAAACATCACTTATCATGATGTTCCCCCTATGCACAGTACCTATACCTTTGGTTTTACCTTTGGAGTTGTCACCAAATACAATCTGAGGACCATTGGCAGCTTGATAGTTGATCAGAAGATCTTTGGAACCAGTCATGTGCCTTGACGATCCACTATCGAAGTACCACACAGATGTATCGGCTCTAGCTCTAGGTACCTGCAATCAAAAGGGAAGTTCTATTTCTGTTCAGGTACCCATTGTTGCTTGGGTCCTTTAACATTAGTAACATTGTTAGTTTGAATTAGAACTTTAGGAACCCATATTTACCTGGTCGTCATTTTAGGAATACTGGCCTTCTTGGGTTTCATGTGTGCTTTTTGGGTGTATAATAATATCCTCAATTATAATGGTAGTCATAATCATAGTCATAATCATAATCATCATAGTATCGATAATATGATCTTGACTGTCTTGGATATTGACGCTGGTATTTCCTTGGCGCTGGCTTGGGTTGCACTTTTGGTGCTGGACGCTTAGCGCTTGATTCATAGTGGTCAGACTTATCTTTAGCCTTTTGAGCGTTTAGATAGACCCGTCTTTGTGAATCATTTGCCTTAGCCTTACCCTTGCCTGAGTTAGCTTTGTCTTTCTCATTTGGCCTCTTACCATTGTCGCTGGGTTCATTTTGTGTTTGACCTTGTGAACCTTTCTCAACAAAGATAACACCCTTTCTTTTGTTGTTTTCCATAACATTAGATTTATTAGTGTTGGTCCCACAATGGCATACGAAAGGGTCTAGAAGGGGGGGGGGGTTGAATAGACCCTAAAGTCCTTTTTGACTTCAAAAAGTTTCGTATTAAAATTTCTTTTGAACGCTTAAGGATAGTAATCGCTTGACTAGTCGCTTACAAGTGTAGGCGCTTGACTAGTCGCTTACTCGAAGACTGTTTTGATAAAGTTAACTTAGACTTAGTGATTTCAACTATTACCAAAGTAGGGTAACGCTTAGATCACTTAATCAGGGTTAGCACAGCAGAAGTATTTTAAAGTCTTCTCTTGAAAATGTTTTAGCGTTACAAAAGTTTTTCTTTAGTTGCTTTCCTTTTAAATAGGTTTTGAACGCTCAGAGGGCTTTAGCGCTTGGCGAAGCGCTTAAGTCTGTTTTGAAAGCTTAGCGTTCACTTTTTGCAAATAGTCGCTTAACTGTTTTAAAGCCTTTAAGAGATGTAATATGCAAATGCAATGTAAATCATTAAAATAGTAAAGTGACACAAGAAATTGTAAGGTTCACTGGGTGGTGTAATCCCAGCTACATCCTTCTTCTCCTTTGCACTCGGAGGCAATCCACTAAAATGATCCTCAAAGAATCACACAGAATCTTCTACAAATTAGGGACAAAGGAAGCAATGGATGTGGATGACTTGAGATCCTTGGTCACACAAATTTCTTCTACAAGCCACTTCAATCCTCTACTTCTGGAAAGACGATCTCGAGCTCCTTGATCACACAGACTTCAACTCCAATGAAGATTTTCTCCAAGATGGCCTTGAGCTCCTTGATCACACAGACTTCAGCTCCAATAAAGACCTTTCTTCAACAAGCTTCTCTTACTCAAAAATACTGCTTGTGGAAGTCAACAATCTTTCTCACTCAGATGAAAGGTGTTGAGGGTTTATTGTAACAGGTTTGTTTGATGTTGGGAAGTTCAAACAACTTGGGATATCTCAATAATAGTTTAGGGTTCTTCTTGGAAGATGTTTGAGATATCAGGTGACTGTCTGGAATGTATTTGAGAAGCTTTAAGGATATTGGAGCTTCAAGAAAGATCTTCTTCAACAAGCTTCTCTTACACAAAAATACTGCTTGTTGAAAGAATTAACTTTCTTGAATTCCAATTGGCTATGGAGTTTGGAAGCTTTTTTTCTCAAATTATTTCTCAGCTCTCTTTCACGTCTCACACAAAAGGTTTTGCTGAAGGGTATTATTTATAGGGTTTCTTGGGATTTGTCCCTTGGATACAATTGAGCACAAATAGTCCCTTTTCTGACATTCCTTAATTTCTACTGATTCCGATTGGACAGGAGCAGGTTTGAACTTTGAAAAGCTGACAGTTCAGTCAAAAGGTGGCTTGTCCACAAGTCATATTGTCTTGTCACATTTAATGCACTTATCAGGCATTTAATGCATTTGAATTTATTTCCCGTTAGAAATAAATGTCCGTTGAATGATTGGATGACTTGAGGATGTATTTCAGGTGAATCGCTTGAGTGAATGAGCGCTTGGATCAACACTCCTTGAACAGTCTTTTAGTGTTAGCTAGGCGCTAAGAACATTCTCTGGAACGCTTGATTCATAACTCCTGAAATAGACTCTTAAGCGTTTGACAGACGCTTAAGACAAATCTTCATCTTCACTTGACTTCAGACGCTGATCTTCAACTTCATCCTTGATAGACTCACTCAGAATTCTATCAGTGACTTGGTATTAAATACTTAGTCTAAAATCTACAAAGATAAAGATTACAAGCCTAACAAACTAATACACTTTCAAACGCTTATACAGATATTCTATGAAAGTATAAACTTACATTCTTTTGGGGTCTAACATGAAATCCTATCTTGTCAATCATCAAAACATCTAACAATGAAATTCCTAACAATTTCCCCCTTTTTGATGATGTCAAGACCTTAACTCTTATAACTCTTTTATAGATTAAGAGTTCAAAGAAAAGCCCAAAATAATATAAGTTAGCGTTTAGAAAGTTAGATCAGTTAGCTAAATTTAGATTAGCTTCAACAGGGTGTTTCAGCGATAAATCATTCATTCATATATATGGAATTGAAAGCGTAATGATTTATACTGAAAACTCATACCTTGTTTTCTTTTTCTTTCCCCTTACTTCCCCCTTAAACTGCTTTTCTTACCTTTTCCCCCTTCTTGGCATCATCAACTTTGTATTATCAGAGGAAAGGCTGTAGAATCTGCTTGAAGCGTTTGGTTGTTGGGAAAGTACTGCTGGCAAGCGACTCAAGGAGATTGACTTTGGAGCGCTTGGAAAGGAAGACAAATTGATGTGGGGATAATCTCTCGGCCACTTCTATCGACCGCTCAGCGTCCACAATCTCATCCACGTCTAGACTGACAGTGAGAAAAAGAAATTTTCCTAGCGATTTTCACGGTCGCTTCCACGTCTGGAAGGTCAGTCAAAAATCTCTAGTGATTTCCACCACAGTTGATACCCCTAGTAGATATCATTTGTTGATACCACTCGTTGGTAAATCAACATCCAACTATATCTGTCTCAAAAAAAAAATTATGCATGATTTTATAAACATATTATATTAAGTGTTGAAGGGAAATTTTCAACGCTTAACATATACCACTTGTTGGAAGGTTTATGTTGATGCTTGAAATTAAAATCTTTTTATGTTTTAGCGTTCAACATATCATGCACAAATAACAATAAGCGTTGATGATCTATGCATATGAAAATAGTTTTTGATCATTGTTGCTTACACATATGTTCAAGTACAATTTTAAGGTTCCCCCTAAATTTGATAACTAGTAACATTTTTTTTAAAAAAAAAATGCTTTTAGACAATATAATAAAGTGAATTCCCCCTAAATTATATGTCTAATAAAAATATGATGCATAATGATTAAGCGTTTAAATAAATTGTACCTTCAGAAATGAGAAGCAGGACTTCTCTTTTCATGTCTTAGAAATTTCTTGAATTTCTTGACCAATAAGTCCATTTCCTAATCCTCATCTGATTCTGTCGCTTCCACCTCACTGACTAATTTTCCTTTGATATTGGTTGTAGCGATTAAGGCTCCGGACTCAGTCGCTGAAGACGAGGTGTAGCTGACTTCTCCTAATTCGAATTCAAAAGCCTTTAGCTCCGAGAACACATGTTCTGGCATAATAATGTCCAACATTTGTGATTCTCTCATTGCTATAGTCTTTATCAAATATTTGCTCGGGAGACTTCTAAAAATCTTTTTGACCATTTCCTTATTGGTCAACTCTTTATCCAAAGACGCTAACTCTGTAATGAGCGACGTAAATCTCGCATCCAATTGATCTAGCGTCTCATTTGGCATCATCTTAAACTGCTCAAATCTTTGCATGGCTATGGAGAGCTTGTTTTCTTTCATCTTTGTTGAACCTTCACATATCGTGGCTAACTTATCCCAAATTTCCTTAGTCGTCTTGCACGATTTGACCTTATTGAATAAGTTATCATTATCTCCAATGGCTGTATAGAGAGCGTTTCGTCCAACATTATCCAAATTTGCTCTTCGACGCTCATCAGCTGACCACTCATGCTTAGGCTTCTCAACATAACCATCTGGAGTCGCTTCAGTCGCTCCAGGCGCTCTTGTGATTTCTTTGAATATTCTGATCGGTCCATCTGAAATGATATCACACATTTCATCATCACAGGCACAAAGATAAGCAAAAGCTTTGACCTTCCACGAGTCATAATTTGACTCGGTCAACTTTGGAACTCTTGAAAATGCCATTTTTAAAACTTTTAAAGCAACTAAATTTTAAAAGGGATCTGAACAAGCAGTTATGCTTGGAAATTTTGAAAATTTCACTTTCAACCGCTCTGATACCAAGTGTTGGTCCCACAATGGCATACGAAAGGGTCTAGAAGGGGGGGGGGTTGAATAGACCCTGAAGTCCTTTTTGACTTCAAAAAGTTTCGTATTAAAATTTCTTTTGAACGCTTAAGGATAGTAATCGCTTGACTAGTCGCTTACAAGTGTAGGCGCTTGACTAGTCGCTTACTCGAAGACTGTTTTGATAAAGTTAACTTAGACTTAGTGATTTCAACTATTACCAAAGTAGGGTAACGCTTAGATCACTTAATCAGGGTTAGCACAGCAGAAGTATTTTAAAGTCTTCTCTTGAAAATGTTTTAGCGTTACAAAAGTTTTTCTTTCGTTGCTTTCCTTTTAAATAGGTTTTGAACGCTCAGAGGGCTTTAGCGCTTGGCGAAGCGCTTAAGTCTGTTTTGAAAGCTTAGCGTTCACTTTTTGCAAATAGTAGCTTAACTGTTTTAAAGCCTTTAAGAGATGTAATATGCAAATGCAATGTAAATCATTAAAACAGTAAAGTGACACAAGAAATTGTAAAGTTCACTGGGTGGTGTAATGCCAGCTACGTCCTTCTTCTCCTTTGCACTCGGAAGCAATCCACTAAAATGATCCTCAAAGAATCACACAGAATCTTCTACAAATTAGGGACAAAGGAACCAATGGATGTGGATGACTTGAGATGCTTGGTCACACAGATTTCTTCTACAAGCCACTTCAATCCTCTACTTCTGGAACAGGTTTGTTGAGGGTTTATTGTAACAGGTTTGTTTGATGTTGGGAAGTTCAAACAACTTGGGATATCTCAATAATAGTTTAGGGTTCTTCTTGGAAGATGTTTGAGATATCGGGTGACTGTTTGGAATGTATTTGAGAAGCTTTAAGGATATTGGAGCTTCAAGAAAAATCTTCTTCAACAAGCTTCTCTTACACAAAAATACTGCTTGTTGAAAGAATTAACTTTCTTGAATTCCAATTGGCTATGGAGTTTGGAAGCTTTTTTTCTCAAATTATTTCTCAGCTCTCTTTCACGTCTCACACAAAAGGTTTTGCTGAAGGGTATTATTTATAGGGTTTCTTGGGATTTGTCCGTTGGATACAATTGAGCACAAATAGTCTCTTTTCTGACATTCCTTAATTTCTACTGATTCCGATTCGACAGGAGCAGGTTTGAACTTTGAAAAGCTGACTGTCCAGTCAAAAGGTGGCTTGTCCACAAGTCATATTGTCTTGTCACATTTAATGCACTTATCAGGCATTTAATGCATTTGAATTTATTTCCCGTTGGAAATAAATGTCCGTTGAATGATTGGATGACTTGAGGATGTATTTCAGGTGAATCGCTTGAGTGAATGAGCGCTTGGATCAACACTCCTTGAACAGTCTTTTAGTGTTAGCTAGGCGCTAAGAACATTCTCTGGAACGCTTGATTCATAACTCCTGAAATAGACTCTTAAGCGTTTGACAGACGCTTAAGACAAATCTTCATCTTCACTTGACTTCAGACGCTGATCTTCAACTTCATCCTTGATAGACTCACTCAGAATTCTATCAGTGACTTGGTATTAAATTCTTAGTCTAAAATCTACAAAGATAAAGATTACAAGCCTAACAAACTAATACACTTTCAAACACTTATACAAATATTCTATGAAAGTATAAACTTACATTCTTTTGGGGTCTAACATGAAATCCTATCTTGTCAATCATCAAAACATCTAACAATGAAATTCCTAACAATTAGGTTGTTTACTGAGTTTATCGCATCCTAAACCGGTCTTTTCACCAAATAATCTAGTTACTTCAGTCACATTATCCAACTTTCTAGAATCTTTTGATAATGATGAGATGAGCTGCTCTGATTTAGCAAGTCTAGCGATCAAATCAACTTCTCTCTTGACTATTATATCAAGATCTCTTTTTAATTGAATAATTTCACTCTCAAGTGATTGGTTCTTCTCAATGCACTGTTGTTGAACTTGCAACTCTGCTTTGAGCGTTACTTTATCTCTTGTGAGTGATGAGATAATAGCGAGATCGTTTTGATATATTTTGGCAGCTTCTTGACATTCATTGTAGTATTCTTTGACTTTGTCAAGCAATTCATCATAAGAGAGAGGAATAGATAATTCATTGATTACCTCAAGAGACGCTTCATCATCTTTGGCCATGAGACATATGAGCACTGAGTCATCTAATGGCTCATCATCGTCACTACTCTCCTATGATGATTCTAAATCTTCAGGTACGGATGCTAGTTCTGATTCTGCTAGCAAACCTTGTTGACGAAGGTTGCTCCTGAATTGGTTTCTATCCAAGTAATCCTGCCTTGAGGGCTTGGATACGTTTGGATAAGGGCAATTTACCTGGTAGTGCCCTGGTTTCCTGCAATTATAACAAAGATTAGTTCTCATCTTTTGTTCATTTGTTAACCTTGCAATGTGTGGTTTTGAGACCACTGAAGCTGAGAGATTTTGAGTAGACACTTGGTACTGAACAGGCGCTTGGGGTGAGGGAACAGAATACTGAGGCGCTTAAAGCTGTTGTTGCATCGGAGAAGGCGCTTGATATGAACTTTGTCCTTGATTATTGAGACATTTTCCTTTCTTTTCATATCTCAAGAACTTTCTGAATCTATTCAGCAAAGCCAACTCCTCTTCTTCATTGATATCTAAATTCTTTCCTTTATTGCCCGATTTGCCTTTGATTGATGATATAAGCACTCCAGATTCAATCACCGGACTACTCACAACATCACTAGCAAAATTCAACTCGAACTCAAATGTTTTGAGCTCTGAAAAGGCGTCTTCTAGAGTTAGGAGATCCAGCATATTTGATTCTCTCATAGTAGTTGTCTTCATCAGAAATTTACTTGGCAAACTTCTAAAGATCTTAACCACCATTTTTCGATTCTGCAAATCCATTCCCAACGATGTAAGTTCTGTAACTAGAGCTGTAAATCTTATATCTAATTGCTCTAAAGTTTCATTGGGTAGCATCTTAAATCCGTTAAACTTTTCCTTTGCAATGGAAGTTTGTTTTCTTTAATCTGAGCTGAACCACCACAAATTGTAGCCAACTTATCCCATATTTCTTTAGTGGTTTTGCATGACTTGATCTTGTTGAATAGGTTGTCATTATCACCAATAGCCGTATATAGAGCGTTACGACCAACATTGTCCAAATTAGCTCTTCGACGCTCATCTGGAGATCATTCTTGTTTCGGTTTTTCAACGTAACCATCTGGAGTGTCTTCCGTGGCTCCAGGCGCTCTTGTGATAACTTTATATATTTTGATTGGCCCATCTGAAATAATATTACACATGTCATCATCACATGAACAGAGATATGTAAATGCTTTGACTTTCCATGTGTCAAAATTTGACTCAGTTAGTTTGGGGACTTTAGCAAATGCCATGTTTAAAATCTAAAGCAACTATGTTTGAAAAATGATCTAAACAAGCAGTTATGCTTGGAAATATTAAAATTTCAACTTTAACCGCTCTGATACCACTTGTTGGTCCCAAGTGGCATACAAAAGGGTCTAGAGGGGGGGGGGGGTTGAATAGACCTTGAAGTCTTTTAAGACTTCAAAAGATATTAAAAAGGATTTTGGACGCTTGAAAAGTAGACGCTTGAACACTTGACTTAAGCGTTCACTTAAAATATAGGCGCTTTCGTGAAGCATCTAACGAAGACTATTTTTAGAAAGTTAACTTACATTTCAAGACTTGAATACTACAACCAAATAGGTTTGAGCATTCACTTTTTTGATCAGTGTTAGCACAACGAAATGATTTTTGGAGTCTTCTCTTTGAAAGCTTTAGCGTCACAGAAAGTGTATTTAGTTGATGAAGAATGGCCCAAAACCCAGCAAATCGCCTCCAATCTCCCAGATTTCGAACCCTTGAAATGAATTGAAAATTCCAATTTATACTTCCAGAATTCTGTTATCGCGGCGCCTGGGCGCGCGTCGATGGACGCCTAGGCGCCGCCTACGTGGCGTGTGTTTCTTGGGCCAAAAGCTCAAGGGCACCCAGGCATGGAGAATGGAGGTACCCAGGCGCGAGAGGTGTGGCGCCTAGGCGCGGGTGTTCAGGCGCCTAGGCGTGTCTCTACGAAGCCTGACTTCTGTCTGCTAGGATCGCGCCAGAGCACTGGTAAAGTGGTGCCTGGGCGCCTTACTACGAAGCCTTGAGTAGAGTTGGATAAATGAGTCGTCTTTTTGCCCTTTTCTTCGTCCATCATCGCTTACTACCTGAAATCAGTTTACACACATATTAAACGCACGAGTGGCACGAAATAAACTATATACGGGCCTGAATTGTCACTAAAAAGGCCTAAAAACTCATGCAAAAATGAATTCTATCAACCACCGAGACCTGGGGTCGACGAGGATGATTCAGCAAAGATAGCGTATTTAGATTCGGTATCTGATGCTCATAAAGTAAGGGATTATATGTTGAACTCCATGTGCGGCGAGTTGCAGTGCACACATGAAAATATGAATAGTTCTAAATCAATCATGTTGCACTTGGAGCTGTTCAGGGAACGGGGTAAATCTATTAGATATTTTATATCGAAAGAGTTATTCAACACTGAGATGAAAGAGCATGAGGATGTAAAGGATCATGTTTTGAATATGATCTCCATGTTAGAGAGACTTAGTTCTATGGACTTCTACATGGATATCCACCTACTAGTGGATCTCATTCTCCAATCACCCTAGATCATTCTCGAATTTTGTCATCAATTTTGATATGGATGACATTGAAGGATCACTTTCAATACTTATGAGCTAGTTGATGACTGCACAACAACAAAAAAGAGAAACATGGGGTGCATTCAAATTTCTATTATTTCGAATAGCACAAAATTAGCTGGAAAAATCAGAGAACCCAAGATAACAAAGGCTCCTAAGTTCAAAGCCAAGGGCTCCAAGAACAAAACGGACATATGCCTTCTGTGCAAGGAGCTGGGCCACTGGAAGCGCAATTGTCCTCAGCTGAAAGCTGAAAAAGCAGGTATAGAAATTTTTTATTTTTGAAACTATTTGTTCCATGACTATATTCTCTACTTCATGGATTCTAGATTCGGGAGCTAGTGCTCACATCTGTGTTTTGAACCAAGATCTAGAAACACGTAGGAAGCTGGGAGAAAAAGAAGTGATGATCAATGTGGCAAGCGAGCACAGTGTTGCGACTACAGACGTTGTAAGCACTTCTATTACATTAATGTTTGAACATTCTATTACTTTAGATAATTGCCTCATTTTGCCCAATAGGCTTAAGAACATTGTTTCTATTCCTGTATTGGTCAGGAAAGAATACTTGTTTACTTCTAATGATAATGGTTGTGATATTTATTTTAGAAGTAAAAACGTTGGTTCAACATCTTTAATTAATGGATTTTATTATATTAATGTTCAAAACCATTGCATGGTTAACACTATGACTAAGAAGCATAGTATGAATGGTACTAACCAAAGATTTATGTGGCATCTGAGACTTGGACATGCCGGTGAATCTAAAATTCACGAGTTAGAGAAACGAGGCTTATCGGCCCATTTAGATCTGATCCATATCTAACATTTAAATCCTGTCTAAAAGGTAAAATGACTAGGTCACCCTTCACCGGACATTTTGAATGATCCAAGAAAGTTTTGGGTTTAGTTCATACAGATGTTTGTGGGCCCTTAAAGGATGAGGCCTACGGAGGTTTTCAGTACTTCATTACATTCATTGATGACCATAGTAGACATAGACTCGTGTATTTAATGAAACATAAGTCTGAGACTATTGAATGGTTCAAAGAGTTGAAAACTATGACTAAAAAACAAACTGGTCACAGTATTAAAGCACTGCGATCAGATCATTCTGGCAAATACACGAGTGCTGAGTTTGATGAGTTCTCAAAAGAACACAAGATAATATTACAACTTACTCTTCTAGAAACCCCACAATTAAATGGAGTCACTGAGCGCAGAATTAGCACCCTATTGGATACGACAAGATCTATGCTTAGCTACACCGATTTACCTATTTCATTGTGGGGGCATGCATTGCTTATAGCTGAAAATATATTGAATAAGTGGCCCTCGAAATCTGTTCCCGAAACACCATATGAATTGTGGTGTGGAAAGAAACCTAATCTTAATTATATAAGAATATGAGGTTGCCCCACATATATTAAGAAGACTAAGGCAGAGAAACTAGAGGAAAGATCCCTTAAGGGTCGATTAATAGGTTTTCCCACTAACTCCATGGGATACCTGTTTTACCTACCAAATGATCATCGAATAATTGTGGCTTTGCAAGCATTCTTTCTCTAAGACGAGTTCATTAGAGAAGAAGGTGTAGGTAGGAAACTCGTTCTATTAAAAGAACCAAATGAATCCCCCTTCGGAGACACCAATTAAAGTACAAAGAACTGAACCTGAGACTCAAAAGACACAAGCGTCGCTACGACACTCTAGTAGTGTATCTCGACCGCCTGAGAGATATGGTTACCTTCATGAACAACAATATTTGTTTGTTGTGGCAAATGCAAGCCATGGAGATGATTCATCTAGCTACGAGCAAGCAGCGACTAATAATGATTCCGCAAAATGGCTAGAAGCCATGAAAACAGAGATGGATTCGATGTATTCGAACCAAATCAAGACTTTTACTGATCTCTCTGAGGGTGTACAATCGATAGGGTGTCAATGGATCTATAAGAGAAAGATTGGTCCGGATGGCAAGGTAGACACCTATAAGGCCAGATTTGTCGCCAAAGGTTGTAGTAAAAAAAAGGGCATTGACTATGAGGAAACCTTTTCACCCATCGCAATGATTAAGTCCATTCAAATTCTGCTCGCCATTGCAGCGAACCTAGATTTTGAAATCTGGTAAATAGATGTGAAAACCACATTTTTAATTGGATACCTCGAGGAGGACATTTATATGCAGCAGCCCAGAGGTTTTATATCTGATGTAGATTCTCATAAGGTTTGCAAGCTAAATAAGTCCATTTATGTACTTAAGCAGGCGTCTCGCAGCAAGAATCGACGATTCAATCAAGAAGCCAAATCTTATGAATTCATTAAGAATTACAATGAATCGTGTGTCTATAAATTGTCCAGTGGGAGCAAGTTGACATTCCTAGTGTTGTATGTAGATGACATACTGCTAACGGGGAATGACATAAGCTCGTTGACATCAGTCAAGGCATGGCTTTCAAGCACATTCTCCATGAAAGACTTAGGATAAGCGACCTATATTCTTGGAATTTGCATCTACCGGGATAGAGCGAATCAAATGTTAGGTCTCTCCCAAGCGCTCTACCTAGAGAAAGTCCTTAAGAGATATGAAATGAGTAACTCTAAGGGAGGACTTCTGCCCATGGGACATTGAATACATCTCTCTAAGTAAAATTGGATGAGGAAAGACTAAAGATGAGTAAAATCCCATATGCATCAGCAGTGAAAAGTCTCATGTATGCAATGTTATGCACGAGGCCTAATATAGCCTACGCTGTGAGTGTAGTTAGTTGGTTTCAAGCTAACCCGGTGAGCAGCATTGGATGGTTTTGAAGACTATCCTTAAGTATCTTAGAAGAACAAAGGATGTGTTTTTCATATATGGAAATGAAGAAATGAGAGTAGATGGATATTCTAACGAAGAGTTTCAGTCTGATGTGGATGATCGAAAATCTACGTCTGGGTTTGTATTCACTCTGTATGGTGGAGCAGTGTCTTGGAAAAGTTCCAAGCAAAGCACAACTGTGAACTCCACATGTGAAGCTGAATACATAGCTGCCTTAATGAAGCTGTTTGGATAAGGAAGTTCATGGCTGAACTTCAAGTGGTTCCTAGCATGGAAATGTCGTTGTCACTATGATGTGAGAACAATGGAGCATTACCACTGTCTAGATTACCAAGGTCTCACAACAAATCTAAACACATAGAGAGAAGGTATCATATAATTTGAGAAATCGTTCGAAGAGGCGACATCGCCGTTCAGAAAGTAGCCTCAACGGAAAATGTAGCTGATCCACTCACTAAGCCTCTATCATTGGCGGTGCTAGAGAAACATCTTGAGAAGATGGGACTCAAATACAATAGACATTGGCATTGAGTGCAAGTGGGAGATTGTTAGGTGTTATGCCCTCTATGCCATTGAGGAAATAAATTTAGGAGGGCAATTTATTTATATTGTATGAACATTATTAATAGTAACTAATTGTGGCATTGAATGTATTGAACAAATAGGTCCTTAAGATCAAGGTGTACCCACTACTACTTATTTGATAAGTAGGAGCACTGGTGGAGTTAAATGCTTGATCATATAAACATGATTCGCGAGTTAAAGAATCTAAATTGGGCGTTTAGGTTCAACTCGTATGACACTTGCTTTATCAAGAAAAGTGCTAGCCTTACACTGATTCGATAGTGAGAGTTGGTGTCATGAATATGATTAACGGAGTTGACATATTCAAACACAACTAGTTGTAATCCTATCACATGGATTTTTACTCAGTGACATTCAATGATAAGGTTTACCGGTTATGATAGTATGAGTGAACTTTAGACCTGAGGAGTCCTTTACATTGTGCTCGTACCATTGAATAAGTTATTAGAGTAGTTAGGCCCAATCACCCATTGGTGGGATCAACCTCGAAGTACGATTCAATTGGTACGTTCGACAATGGGAAGTGGATTGCCAATAAGGAATTCACTGTCTCGAAAGTAAACGAGAAGCGACGTGTATGTCATAGGTGTTGTGAAATTAAAGTCTATGGCCAAGCATTAATGACTGACTTGTATTGGATATAAAGGTCAGTTTGGTCATTTCACATCACTATGATTATAGTACAGTATCAAGTTATATGAGGTTGACGTTCCATGACTCTTACTTGATCGGGATGCGTTAGTGAAGAGTTTATACTCATATGGTAATTATAACATAAAGATTCGTCATGAAATATTCATCTTGTACGTGATTGGGTTTTGGTATAGCTTCACAGGAATGGCTTGGTGATAACTATATCCTTGAAGTCCTCCCAATGCCGATCAAGACGAGCCTAGAGAGTCGCGCTATGTAAAGATGATGAAATAAAGGAGTTTTACTTTATGAAGGGTATTTTGGTAATTTCACTCAGAGTGGAAACTATCAAAGGGATGTGTATTGATTATAATAAATATATTTGAGTATTGTAATTAAATATTTTTATTCAATCAATATTAATAGTATTATTAATTTAGATTAATAAAGTGCTAGTAATGATAAGAGCTTAGTATTTAATTAATTACCAATAGGATTGCACTGGAAATATTATTTAAATACTTAACAATTGCCTTGGAATTGGATGAAGCCCAGTAAGCCCATCCCCTAGGTCAAGTCGACCGCCCCCTCCCCTCTCCTTAAATCAAAGGAGTAGTTTTTTATTTAAACACTAGGTGTTTAACTAAAAATATAACTTTATGTGATTTTCATCTTAGAGAGTGAAAAAGAGTAAAACACTAAAATCCTTTCTCCCTCCCCATAAATCCTAGTCGCCCAACCTAGTGTGAGGTAGAGGAGGTCGAGCTTCAAGAATTGAAGATCATCTTTCGTGTAATAATCTAGAGGGAGGAACGATCCGTTGCTTCTCAAAACCTGGGCTTTAGAATTCATCGAAAAAGGTAATTGGATTACTTCTTCTTCTTGGTTTTCGATTTTATGTGTAAATAAAATTATTAAAACATGAATTGAACCCGAGCTTTGTGAATTGAGAAAAAAAAAATTATCCGCGGGTTCGATTCACAACACACCAAGTCATGGGGCGTCCATATTGGACGGCCACTTTGACCGTGCACTAGCCTTGGGGCTAGTGCACCGCATGTTTCTGATTTTAATTCAATTCAATTCATTTAATATGTTTATCCAATAATTAATTAAATAAATGAATCAGTTAAAAATATAATTAATTCCTCCAAAAAATTAATTAACTTATTAATTAATTAATTAGATCATCAAATGACAAATTAATTATTTAATATTAATCAATATCAAATACCGAAAAACTCTTTAAGTCTAAAACTATTTTTCCCTTTGCAATTCCTTTAAGCGCGACTCTTTAGGTTCGTCTCAAAAGGCAATTGGGAGGAAACCAAAATATGTAAGTAACATCTAGCCAGTCATGTGGCTCACAGCATAACTCAATTGAGAACGAATGATTAGGATCATTTCAAAACTTTCCTATTATGAGTATCGTACGAGTATAAACATTTTATTCTTATATCTCAGTCAAGTGAAAGTCACGGTACAATCAAACTCACAGTACTTGACATTTGAAAGTCACGGTACAGTCAAACTCAAGTGAATGTCACGGTATAATTTTCCTAAGTACATAATGAGTTGAGGTCAATAAGATTACTCTTGTGTCTAACACTAGTAAACTCCATCGCTTTGGCCAAAGACTTTTGACCATACTCATTCATGATGGCATAGGATAATTGTTCATTCACTTATGAGAGAATAAATTTCAATCTTGTAAATTAGTTAAGACTGCTACTTGTCTATCAAGCTGCATTTCGAGGTTGACTCCACCAATGGGTGAATTAAGTCTAACTACTCTAATGACGAACTTGATATCGCAAGTACTTCTTCAACATGATTTCTCAGGTCTAAGGTTCATGCGTACCTATCATAATGAATCAGTTCTGTCATTGACTGTCATTGAGTGAAAACCCAAGTGACAGAACTGATGCGAGTAGTGTTCGAACATATCAGTCTCACTGAAATGTTTACGACACAAGCTCCCACTGTTACATAGTGTTCGACTGGCACTTCTATGTCAAATCTTATATCATACAAGTCTTATCTAGTCCTGATGTCCAGCTAGAACTTTCTTTGACTTGCGAACTAGTTTAGACAATAAGTAAACTCTTAGAGTATTTCTCTTTAACCCATAGGAAGTAGAAGGTCCACCTTAATGTCATGGACTTAGAGTTGTTTATTTATCTTACAAATGCCAATAAGAAAACAACACAAATGCCTTATATATAAATAATATTTAATTACAATGAATATGCCCTATACATTCTATCCTCTATGGTATTTAAGGGCTTAACACTGAACTATGAATATCAAGAGCAATAGTGGAAAATATTTACCTTGTTCTTGGTGGGTCTCCCCATAGTTGAATGAGAGAGTTTCCTAGAGAGAGAAATTTTTCAAAGGTAAAATTTTGAGAAAGTGAGGATATGAATGAGTGCAAAGGTGAAAGTAACTACCCCACTCCTACCTAAGTAAAAGTAGGTGGGAAGCTTTTAAAAGCACTAAATCCTGCACTGCTTGGAGCTATGTGGCGCGGCTTAAGCAGAAAAACTTCTACTTTCGGGTATCCGGTACAATACACCAGGGAGTGGGGGGCATTATGATGTGCGCCAAAAATGTCTAGGGGCACAACGTTAATTAAGCTACCCCGATTTGAGGTGGGCCATTTCTTGAGAGCCACGTCCAGATATAATAATATAAATAGGCCCACTTGACTAGCGGGCCAATACAAATCGGGCCCATTAAGGCTATAATAATAATAGTTAGGCTGCTAAGTATGAGAGACAAATTCTAATGGGCTGGTACTATGTTTTTAGCCCATAACCTATAGTCCATTCTCAGCCCTATATATATATATATATATATATTGAAGGAGTTGATGATAGATCATTATCTACTCTTTCCCCAAAAGAATTCCATAGGCATCTTTAGAGAGTAATTCTACTATCGAACTATGAAAAGACTTGATCCCATCACTGTGGGTACGTAGGCAGCTTGCCTATAGCGAGTACAGTCTAAACATAAACAAACCTAGTGCCTAGTTTGTTATGTGTTGGGTCGGGATTCTCTCTCCATGTGGCAAATCACATGACATTCACATACGTACAATTTCACCCCGCATCACTAAAGATATTGTTTCTAAATTGCCAATGTCACAAAATATAGGACTAATTTTGCCACTCCACTATAGTAAATTTACAATTTTCCTTGTAAAGTGACAGTTTAATTTGATACCAATTTGATAGTCCCAAGTGGCATACGAAAGGGTCTAGAGGGGGGGGGGTTGAATAGACCCTAAAGTTTTTTTCTGACTTTAAAAATTTTCGTATTACTTTGAAGAATTTGAACGCTTGGAAAACTCAGCGCAAGGTCTGGAGCTTAAGAATAGATAACTTAGACTTAGTGATTTCAACGATTACCAAAGTAGGGTAATGTTTCAATCGCTTAATCAGGGTTAGCACAACGGAAATGATTTTAGCTTAGCATTCTCTTTAACTTGAATTAGTCGCTTAACCGTTTTAAATGTTTTTTCAAGATATAATATGCAAATGTAGAGTAAAGCAGATAAAGCAGTAAATAACACAAGATATTGTAAGGTTTACTGGGTGATGTAATCCCAGCTACGTCCTTCTTCTCCTTTGCACTTGGAGGAATTCACTAGATTGATTATTGAAGGATCACATAGAGGCTTCCACAAAATAGGTGAAACAAAAGATGATCTTGAGCTCCTTGATCACACAAACTTCAGCTCCAATAAAGACCTTCTTCAACAAGCTTCTCTCACATAGAAATGTTGCTTGTAGAATCAACAACTTTCTCCTCAAGTGAAAGATGTTGAGGGTTTTTTCACGGGTTGTTTGATGTTGGGAGTTCAAACAACTTTGGATATCTCAACAAGAGTTTAGGGTTTTTCTTTGAGAGGTGTGAGATCTTTGACTGTCTTTGGAATGTATAAAAAGCTGAGATTTTTGGCTATGAAGTTTATAAGCTTTTCTCTCAAATAATTTCAGCAAAGTTTAGACTTTTTTCTGTGCCTGTACGTGTGTAATTAGGGTTTCTGGCAGGTACTATTATAGAGGTTTCTTAGGATTTGTCCGTTGGACACATGAAGGCGCGTGTCTCTCACGCAGCGCGTTAAACAGTCCCTTTCTGACATTCCTCAATTATGCTAGTTCCGATTAGACAGGAGCAGGTTTTGAACTCTGATTTCTGACAGTTGAGTCAAAAGGTGGTGTCCACAAGTCATAATAGCTTATCACATTTAATGCACTTATCAGGCATTTAATGCATTTGAATTTATTTTTCGATGGAAATAAATATCCATTGATGATTGCACTTAAGTCATTCATGACTTGAGAATTTATTTCAGGTGAATCTGATCCTTGATCGCTTGAGTATTTGAGCGCTTGATTCAACAACCCTGAAAATAGTCCTTTAGCGTTTGACAGACGCTAAGAACAAATCTTCATCTTCACTTGACTTCAGACGCTGATTTCAACTTCATCTCTAATAGACTCACCTAGAATTCTATTAGCGACTCAGGATCTAATACTTAGTCTAAAATCTACAAAGATAAAATTACAAGCCTAACAAAATGACAAACATCAAACGCTTATACAAATATTCTATGAAAGTATAAACTTACATTCTTTTTGGGGTCTAACATAAAATCCTATCTTGTCATCATCAAAACATCTAACATGAAATTTCCTAACAAAGTTAGAATTTGAATTAAATTAGATTCTTTTTATTGTGAAATTAATTTTAATAAACTTAGAGATTAATTTTTATTAAAATTGGATTTTAATCTGAAATTAATCGAGTTCATTAAAATTAAATTTTTGGATAGAATTATATAAATTAATTTCCTCGAGAATATGAAAAACAATAATTGAATTGGATTTAATTAGAAATTAACATATATGTTTTTCGTGTGTTATGTGACATCTTTCATGTTTGACACGTTATCCATTGGGAGACATGATTCATGGACTTAGCTCATTTATATTTGTATTTCTTATCGATGGATTGCAAAGGCCTTTTTTAGCCTAATTTTATTTTCTTTCTAGATTATTTTTGTATAGGTGGCTTATATTGAAATGTAATAGTTAGAAATAGAATAGACCCAAAGGAGAAATTAAAGTTGAGCCAAGGAGATACAACAAGGAGCTTTGGAATCTTTAGTCTAGTTTTTTTTATATTGATTGAGACATTGGCTTGTCTCAATCTAGGAATAAAAGTCCATGAATTGTGTGTTGTCAGCTTTCTAGGATTGCTATTTCTTATTTATCCATATTTTTATGTTTAGCATAAAATAGATTAATGTGGAATGTGAGACCTAATAAAGAATTTGAATTCTCACTTTGAAATATTAAGTTAATAAAGGGTATAGGTATCCTGTCCTCCACTGAACTTAGGAGAATTAAAATGATATTTAATATAAATATTGTCCTTAAGCAATGGGGGTTATACATTGAAATATATTTAAAAAAATTCCTAAGTGCATGAATGCCATTAGTCAAAACAAATTTCACCCCACATACCAGCAAAAGGTTGCAAGGTGAAATTCAATTGTTAGACTAATAGAAAGTCAGTGGGTTGAACTTAAATTATTCATAAATTAATAAGATCGTTAAAAGGTTGAGATTTGATAAATAATGGACAAAGGGATTGAATGACTTTAGTTAAAGAAATCAATCACCACTATGAAGCCTTCCAACGATGACTTCCGAATTCCACAGTGGGAGTGTGGATTTTCGAAAAATGTAGTGGGAGCCAAGTTTATTTTGAAAGTCCTTAATTTAAACTTGGAACAACAATTACATTAGAATCTAATAAGTCTTTTTACTTTTCTGCAGTTATTAGCTTATTATCTCTCTCACAATGTCTCCTAAACCCTTATCTGATTTGATAAAAAAAGATACACATTGACTGGACCAAATTACATAGAATGGCTCACAAACTTATGGATGACTAAGTAGTGAGTCGATGAGTATGTACTAGAACTCAAACGTCCTCTTGTACCGAGTATTTTGGAGGATGAAAGGGTTCAAATTTCTACATGGACTGGGTCTGTGACAATCATCGAGCTAGAGGATACATGTGAGCTCAATGTGCAGTGAGTTGCAAAGCTTCATGATAAGATGGAAAATCCAAGAGACATACTACTCAATCTTGATTAATGTTTGGAAAGAACAGTAGGACCGTTAGGTATTTGATATCAAGAGAACTCTTCGGAACAAGAATAAGGGAACATGAGAATGTGGGAGATCATGTACTGAAGATGATGACCTTTAATTGAAAAATTAAAGTCTTTAGATTACTATATAGGATCTTCACATTCAAGTTGACTCATACTGCAGTCGCTTCCTAATTCCTTTTACTATTTCATCATGAATTTGACATGAATGATAACGAGGATTCATTAGCTGGGCTGACAACCAAATCAAAATGTTCAAAGACAAATGAGGTATAGAAAAGGGAATACAATTTCCACTCTGAGAACGTACCATGGATGACTACAAGTATGGGAAAGGAAAAGGAAAAATGGACGCACCTTGAAAGCTCGAAGAGAAATAAGAAACAAGAAAGGAAAGAGCAAGAAGCGTAAGGAGGCGCATAAAAAAAAAGGTGTCTCTTCTGTGTTGAGCTGGGCCACTAGAGAAGGGAATGTCCTAATTGAAGCAAGATTACAGGTATGGAACTTTTTGTTTAATAATAAAGGTATTTTTTTTTTTTTTTCCCATTGAGTCTTGTGCTCATAAGTCATTCCCAGTGTTCTAAATGTATTATATATATATATATATATATATATGCGAAATATATATAGAGTTCAAGACTGTGAAGCAAGGGAAAGCAAATGACATAATTGTGATTGGTTAGCACACGAGAAATGGCACGTGAAAGACTGACACTGTGCGGTTATATAGCGTTCATCTCATTCTTTTTCTATAAGTTTTTCCATAAAGCATTCATCATAATGTAATTAGCAATTGCATATGCATTGCCACGTGAATACAACATATGTGGCCAGCTTCCCAGCCCTACGTGGCAGTCCACGTCTAGTTCGATATTAAGGTATCTACAACATGTCTGATCAGATAGGAGTAATTTCTTGATCAAACATTATTATGATCAACTCTTGTTTTGAGAAATTCCAAAACTAAATTAAAGCGTACATAAATTTTGTGTCCGCAACATCCTTCTCATTTTGAGCAATATAGCTCGACTTGAGGTCACAAGCTAGAACTCCAGTATACATGTCAAATTTACGAGCTCACAAATAATTTGTTTTTAATGTTTTAATGTATATATATTTTTTTAATGTATAGTTTGTTATGCTTAAAAAATAACTGATACTATTATATTTATATTAACAACGATAACAATTTGTTTCCCAGACATATAATATGACGATAATATAACTGTATGATAGAAATAAAAACTTTACATATATGAAATCAAATTTTATGTTTATTTTAGTACGACAGTGTTATAAAATAAAAAAGATGAATTCGGAAATGTCCCTTTCAACTATATAGTCGGTATCACTTGAACACCTTAAAATATGATCTATATATATTGTTGCCCGAGACCAAAAAAAAAAAAACACTTTTTTTCTCATGTTACATTTTTTTCAATATAAATATTAAAATTATAACAAATTCAAATAATTTTATTGCACTTAATAATGACAATTGATAAGAGTAACTCTTAATCACTATATAACACATCAATAATTAGTTTGAAGTGAGTCAGAGGGCTCACAATCCTTTTTTCCCAACACGAGTCACTTTTTGACACAATCCATATTATGATGCACAACTCTTTTTAACTTTTTGCCGGTGATACGTATATATTAAAAAATGGGCCCAAGCATTTATCTCACAGTATTCTTAGAAACTATCTCACATATATAATATCAAGAAAGAAAACTCAAAAGCTCCTCGATTGTAAATTCTAAGAAGCTCTCTCGATATACACTTAACCAAAATTTCGGATATATACCTCTTTCTAGAATTGATTTATTTTTTTAATTAAACTATCCAGTCGGTCTTTGTGACATAACCTTTTCTTGGCCCACAACATATGTAATCTAAGTTAGCCTCCAAAAGTCAAAACATAATTTCTGCTAGTATCATCTTAGAGTTTTCACTATAACATAAAAAGTGACTAATAAAAGGATAATATTCAAAACCCTTCAACTGTAAATTGTGTGTAGAGAAACTGATGAAAATTCTATCGAATCAGAAATTCATTCCATCAGCTTTAAATAATCAAAGAAAGATGTAAAAAAAAGAAAAGAAATTATTTTCACCCAAATATTATATACGGGAGAGTAGTACTATGATGGATGATCCCATGGAAAGTTATCGTGTTGCACTCCTTTTAAATCTGTTAAAAAAATACTATTTGGGTTTTATAATTTTGAATTACACTTGGTTCTTGGATTAGGAAATTTATTAATTGGGATTTCAATGTAGAAACGTTTCTTTGAGATTTCTAAATTGATAAATTGTATCAAGCGATGATTTTTTTTTCATGTTTTAATAACATATTATATATTCATCATTTTATTAACAAAAACTTTGGATTTATATGATCTCAATAATAACATGTCCACTAATTTAAAATAAAAAAATTATTTTAAGAAGATTTCAATTTCTATAAGAATTATGTTAACGCAATAAACAAATTTGATTTAACATTTAAATTTAGAGTGAATTTTTCAAAAAAAAAAAAAACTTATTAGCTGAAGAAAATTATGTTTCTCTTAGTTAATTTATATATCTAAAAACAATAAGAAATACTTTTGTCTAATAAATCCAAGTCTATTTTAAGTTAATTAACAGCGTAATTGATAGGGTGGAAATTCATTTTCAGGTGTGGTTTAATTTTTAAAAAATTAATGAATTAGGTGGAATATGACATAATTAATTTTCAAAGTGCATGGCAAATTTGATTTTGGAGGATGCAAAGTGTCGAACTGGTGCTTTCAGAGCAAGGAAAGCGCAACTCCTAATCGCTGGACAAAATTGCATCTTACCAAGCGTAAAATATCAAAAGGAAAAAAGTAAAGAACAATACATTAAGCAACTACAAACATTTATAATTCTTTTTGTCCTATAGCTATTAATTGAATAACTACTACAAAAATAAAATAATCGGACATAATTTGGAATTTATATTGAGATGGTGAAGAATGAAATATTGAATATTTTTGGCAAATATATATAGGGGTAGGTTTTTTTTTTTTTTTGATAAATAGGGGTAGGTTGCTTCCTAAGTCAGGATGGAAATATGGTAGTGTTTGTGTTTCAAGGGTCATGTTTCACTAAAAGCCATTTATTCCTCTCATCCAAATCCAATCCAATCAAATCTAGGAACATTGAACAAAATATGAAATTAATATTATTTAAAACTAGCTCAAATAAAGCTTACAAAAAATCGGAAGTGGTCAAACAATCCCACCCATGTGAGAAATTCAGTAAAGCCCCAAGCATTTTCTTAATATATATATATATATATATATATAGTAATATATATTCTGTCCCAATGTATAAATTGAATCATACTATATATATAAACAATTTGTTATAAGCCATGCATGGTAATATATAATCATTTGCATGAGTAATTTTAGCCAATCATCTTCCAGCATTTTCTTTCTGACTACTTGACCTCAATCCTTTTCGATTGTGTTTTGATCAGCCATATTATTTTGCTTTCATCACTTCGATAAATTTTTCGTACTAATGAATGACTTATGCTTGTGATGCATCAATATGATTGACATACACACAGGGACGGAGCCAGGATTTTCGGCGAGGGGGGCGAGATTTTGTGATACAGTTATACATTATTTTTTTTGTATATAGATGAAGGATTCAAGGGGGATGCGGGGGGCTTGCCCCCCGTGGTACGATACACTATATTTATGGAGGAAAATTTAATAATAAAAAATTAAGTTTAAGTATGAAATATTTATCTTTGATCTATACTATATCAACAATTTCTCTCTTCTTTAAACCATTTCAATTGTTTTGATAGATGCCCATAATCTATTTGTTAGAATTATTAAACCAAAAATATTCTTAAACTAAATTTTAGAGTAACCGATGAAATATGTAGTAAAGTATTAGAATTAAATTTTAAAGATTTGTATTCAAATAACACAATATTTTCTTAGTTTTCGAAATGAGAAATCTATAAATTTTCATCACCCAAAATCTTGATTCTTGAGAATGCAATTGAAGGAAAAAGCCCTAAATTTTAATTTCTATCTTGAATGGAAGTGTAGAACCGTGTGACTTGAGGGGGGCGAAAATAGATATTTTGAAAAATTTATGGGTAGTAGTAATAAAAACAAAATTAAGGGGGGGCGAAAATAAAAATTTTGAAAATTTTATAGGCAGTAATATAAATATTCATAATATTAAATGTGAATATTGCTCACAGCGGAACGCGTGGTATCATTTACTATATTTATTGGAGTCTTTTTTGCTACTGTAATGGGGTTGCTCCTCTGTCCTATGTAAATAGGGCATGGACCTTTTTATCCCAAGTGCAATGAAGCCTTCTATATAACACAATTCATCTATCCACTCCCAAAGGATAATTTTGTTATTCTATTTTGTGACCCAGGGAATGATATTTTGACCAGTGAATATGTAGCTTGGGAATATATATATATATATATACACACATATATACACACTATTGCGTATTTATGTCCATTATGATGACGATGGATTTCGAATCAGAGGTAATGAGGGTAAGTTTAGAAAAATCGGGATCTAAATAATTGGTGTTATATTAATTAAGAAGAGGATTCAAATTCTAAAAATAAAAATAAACATTAACTTTAGAGGACAGAGATTAAAATTATTTGACATATTGACACATTATCCATTGGTTAAAGCGTAGTGGATATGTAATATTTGTATAGGTATAAGGTTATTTGGTCATTCCACAAATGGTAAAAGTGTCCACTATATATTCACTCGTAACTATTTCTTTGGTTAAATTAAGGTAAAGCTCAAGTTCTTTATTTTCTGGTCAGTTTCTGAGTTCTAATTTGTTAGAATATCATGAGTTGATTTGATCATCGGATAGTTTCGATGAAATCATCCAACTCCTCTAACGTTTTATTATACTTCACATCAGACTTAAGCTCTTATTTTCTATTCATGATTTCAATTCTAATTGATTAAGATATCATACAATGGTTCAAAGTAGCGGTATCGGCGATAATATCGGGGGGTGCTGTTCTGTATCGATCGTGGCGTATCGGGATATTATCAGGGGATACGATACAAAAGCATTAACACAAATTATCGATCGTGGAGTATCGGGATATTATCAGGCGATACGATATATTATAATATGCTCCAAAAATTCTTAAAAAAAATTAGTAAAAAGAGAAAAATATAAATAACACAAATTGCCACTTTTTAATACATATTAAAAAAATTTATTACATCAACCATCAATGAAGCTAAATATATCAATCTAGTCGCTCAAGGAATTAATTCATAGAAATAAGACTTGAATACACTTAGTTTTTATAAAGTTTTACATATGAATACAAGAAAGCGCATGATGCCAATGACATGATCCTTCCAAATCCTACTCCATGCCGCCAAGCTCGTTCCAAATTGATGAAGTGTACCTGTCCAAAAGAAAAATATAATATTATTTGAAGGATTGTTCATGCATTAATTATAATACAACTATCATATATTAATTCTTCTACTACTTTGAGTTATTTATAGTGTTTCTAAAGTCCAAATATTGTGTACAATACATGTTCTGATGATTTATAAAGTTTTTTAAATAATTCAAAGATACCTGCATAATCAAAGAAAGATGATTGCCGATGGGGCTCAAAATGATCACTATCTTCATTACCATCGTCATTCCTCTTATAATAAGCATGTTGGCTAGGTGAATAAATAGGAGGAAACTGTGAACCTGAAGAACCAGTATTTATCACACCTGCTGCATGAGAAAGTATTCCATAAGGAAAATACATCACCGATTGAGATGGTAATGCATACGGGATTTGTGGGAATGTGCTCTGATACAATCCATAACGGACCTGAGAAAGTGGTTGAGGTGGTCCTATATGATCTGTGCCCTGGTGATAATAACCAAAGCCTCGATAATGAGTACTAGAAGTACTACTAGGGAAGGATCCTGGAACTGAAGATTGACTACTTCTACCAGCACTATTAGTGTTGGGTTTCGTTGCACCATGTGCAGCGGATGATAAAACATTACGAATCCTAATACATGGACCACTCCGGGGATTTACAAGTTTTGATAGAAAACAGAGAAGAAGAACACGAAAAATAATTTATCGTTCTTTTTTGGTGGGATTTTTCGATCTTTGTGTAGCAACAATTCCAAACTCTTGTCTCTAGATATCTCGCGAATGAAAGATGGAAAAAATTCTCCTCCTTTTTCTTCCTTGAAGATGACGACTAGTCAGAGTAGATGTGGAGAAAATTTTCACGTATGTTTTCTGTAGGGTTCTCAGAGCGTAATTGTCTAAGATGAGCTTAGGGATTATATAAAATCCCAAGCCCATCTTTGAGTGCCACATGCCTATCTATGGGCTTGTAATTGGACTAAGTTGACTTTCAACTTAATCCAATGTTTAATTAATTATCTAGCCCAGCTAAATAATCCATTAAACAACAAATAATTAATCTAATTACTTATATGTCATTTAGGCAATCAAAGAATTGTTGGGATCGCGTGGTCCAACCCCGGAATAAAAGGCATTTTAGTTGTTTATATTTATATTGGCATTTATATATTATAATGAACTATAAGTCCATGAACACAAGAGTTAACTCTCTAAGGCACTAGAGGAGTTTGATACTTGTGTACTAAAATAGTCTGCAAGCAGAAGATTTTCAATTGGACATTGGAAATCATAAAGACTTGTATGATATGAGTTTTGACGAGAAAGGTGTCCGTCAATCACTAGGAAGTAGTGAAGAACTTATATCATAGGTGCACTGATGGAGATAGTGTCACTCAGACATGACTCGCATCGATTCTGTCACATGGGTTTTCACTCTTTGACAGTCAATGACAGAATTGATTGATTGTAATATGTGTGTCTGAACTTTAGACTTGAGGAATCGAGTTGAAGATGTACCTGTGACATTAGGTTCGTCATTAGAGTAGTGAGGCCCAATTCACCCATTGGTGGGGTCAACCTCGAACTGCAACCTAATGGGCAAGTAGTATTTTTAACTAGTATATATCTAAGATAGGATTCGTTCCCTCGTAAGTGAACGAGGAATTATCCTATGCATTTATAAGTAAGTTAGATCTTAAAGTTCTTGGCCAAAGCATTCACTGATCTGAACTTATTATAAATATAGCATAGTGTCAAGTTAATGAGTTTGACTAAAAACCAAGACTCTCACTTGACCGTGGTAAGGAAATGAAGAGTTTTTACAAATGGAAAGATAAAAATAATCTAATCATTTCATCTTTTTTGGGTTAAAATATGGACCACTTGACTAGTTAGGTGGGACTCATATTCAATGGAATCCTCACATTGCCAAATATAGATGAACCTAAAGAGTCACGCTTAAAAAGAAAAATTTGATGAAAAAATGAAATATTTCATGTGGTAATATTTTAAGTATTTGATACTTAAAATTAAATAAATAGAATTAATTGTTTGAAGAAATAAGTTAATTTATTTATGATTTAATTAATATAATATTTCTTAGAGAAATAGAATTAATTAAATAAGTGATCTATTATTTAATTAAATTAATTAATTGGATTAAGTTAATTAATTAAATATTAGATTACACTAAGCTCAAATTGATGCACCAAGTGGCACACCAAGGAAGAAAGGGTCGGCCACTAGGAGTATTAATAGGCTTAATTTGAGCCTAAGGTAATAACTTAAGTGATATAAATATCACATTAGTTATAAGCCTATGTCATAAGTTACATTACACAACACCACAAGAAATAGAATTCTTCTCCCTCTCTCTCACTAGCCGTCGGTTTCAAGCCAAAGAAGGAGGAAGAATTTTTCATCAACTATTTTCCGGCGAGACGATTTAGAGGCAGAACAATTGGACTGCTTGGATCAACATAATTTCAGCCGGAGTAATTTCGCGAAGAATTGAAGAATTCAATATCGTAGGAATTATCAACCACTTCGCTACAACGGGTAAAGTTTGTTTTACCCTATCATACATAAGTGTGATAAAACCCTGGGATTGATCCTGTCATGGAAAAAATCTGAAAAATTTTAAATTCCGTTTTCCGTTGCGTTTGGTAATTTTTTCCCCAACAGTGGTATCAGAGCCAAATTGCGGGGTTTGGCGTATGTAAATTATGTGTAATTATGTGATATTTATGCATGATTTATGTTTTTGATGATGCATGCTTAGATATGTGGATTTCGCGTTATTTGTGTTCTTGAGGAATTATTTATTTTCGTTTGTTAGAAATTGATAAAAATTGGATTTTATGTAATTTTGATGTGATGGATAAATAAAATTTCCAATTACAGCTTCGACCCATCGTCGTGGCTGCGGCGGGGTGCCAGTGGCGGCGCTGTGCCCTCTGCTGCGCAGCCCATCACCCTCGGCTGCTGGGCCGCCACGCGAGCCCATCAACTGTAATTGGGCTTGCGGGACGAGCCCACCCGTGTGTTTTTTAACACACGGGTTTTTGCAATTGGACCCGGGTCGATCCATGGGTGACCAGGTCATTTATTAAATAATATATATTATTTTAATTTGATTAAAATTGGATTTTAATGCAAAAATAAATAATATTAATTATTTGAAAAGAGTTTTTTTATTATCATCAAATTTAATGTTAATTAAAGTTGGACTTTGAATTAAATTAGATTACATCTATTGTGAAATTCGATTACATTTATTAAAATTGGATTTTATTAGAAAATTAATTGGAGTCCACTAAAGTTGAATTTTCAAATAGGGTTAAATAAATTAGTTTCCTCAAGAATATGAAAACATAATTAAATTTGGAATTTAATTAGAAATTAACATGTATGATTTTCGTGTGTTATGTGAATAATATCATATTTGACATGTTATGTGATGGGAGGCATGATTCATGGACTTAGGCTCGTTTTTAAATTTTATTTCTTTTTGATAGGTTGTAAAGGCCATTTTGAGCCTATTTTTATTTTCTTTCTAGATAAATTTTGTATAGGTGAAAATATATTGAATGTAATAGATAGAAATATAATAGGCCCAAAGGAGAAAATCAAGTCGAGCCGAGGAGATTCAAGGAAATATAGTATAGTTCCTTTTTTATTTTGGAAACTTTAGTATAGTTCCTTTTTTATTTTATGATTGAAACATTGGCTTGTTTCAATCTAGGAAATATAGTCCATGAATCATGTGTTGTTAGCTTTCTAGGATTGCTATTTATCTATTTTAATCCATGTTTGTATGCATGATATGAAATGGATTAATGTGTAAAGTGAGACCTAATAAATAATTAAATTCTGCCACTTAGAAAAATATTAAGTTAGTAAAGGGTACTAGGTATTCTATCCTCCACAGAACTTAGGAGAAATTAAAATGATATTTAATATATAATATCATCCCTAAGCAATGAGGGTTATATATTGAAATATATTTTATATTTTTCCTAAGTGCATGAAATGCCATTGGTCGAAAATAAATTGCACCCCAAATACCAGCAAAAGGTTGCAAGGTGAAATTCAATTGTTAGACTAATAGATAGTCAGTGGGTTGAACTTCAATTGTTCATAAATCAATAAGATCGTTAAAAGGTTGAGATTTGAGGCAAAATTCCAATTTTAGTCCCATAGGATATCGTGATTTTAGTTTTAGTCCCACAGTTTACGAAATTCTAAAAATGGTCCCAAAATATTTCACTTTTTCCAAAATTGATCCCAATTTAACCCAAAATTAGTCCCACAAGATTTTTTTTTTTTGTTAATATTAGTCCCATAGGATCTCGTGATTCTAGTTTTAGTCCCATAGGATCTCGTAATTCTAGTTTTAGTCCCATAGGCTGTGCAGACAGCTGTGCGCATCTTCACGAGAAAATTCCTAACTCATTGTAGAAAGCTCGGAATCATGAACCGTTTTCTTCTCATGAAACTAGACACATAGGGATATCCATAAATATATTGAACATGATCAGGAGACATATATAACAAAGCAGTTTTGTATTCAAAATTAGCTAAAAAACTGTCGGCTGAGCAGACAGCTGTGCGCGTCTTCACGAGAAAATTCATAACGTATTGTAGAAAGCTCGGATTCATGAACCGTTTTCTCCCCATGAAACTAGACACATAGGGATATCCACACATATATTGCACATAATCAGGAGACGTCTATAAAAAAGCATTTTTGTATTCAAATTAGATAAAAAAACTGTTGGCTGAGCAGACAGCTGTGTGCGTCTTCACGAGAAAATTCATAACGCATTGTAGAAAGCTCGGATTCATGAACCGTTTTCTTCCCATGAAACTAGACAGATAGGGCTATCCACACATATATTTCACATAATTAGGAGACGTCTATAACAAAGCAGTTTTGTATTCAAAATTAGATAAAAAACTGTTGGCTGAGCAGACAGCTGTGTGCCTCTTCACGAGAAAATTCATAATGCATTGTAGAAAGCTCGGATTCATGAACCGTTTTCTTTCCATGAAACTAGACACATAGGTCTATCCACAAATATATTTCATATAATCAGGAGAAGTGTATAACAAAGCATTGTTGTATTCAAAATTAGATAAAAAAACTGTTGGCTGAGCAAATAGCTGTGCGCGTCTTCACGAGAAAATTCATAACGCATTGTAGAAAGCTCGGATTCATGAACCGTTTTCTTCCAATGAAACTAGACACATAGGGCTATCCACACATATATTGCACATAATCAGGAGATGTCTAGAACAAATCAGTTTTGTATTCAAAGTTAGCTAATCAGATTCCGTGCAAAATTAACTGAAAAAATCTTGTGGGACTAATTTTAGGTTAAATTGGGACCAAGTTTGAAAAAAGTGAAATATTTTGGGACCATATTTAGAATTCCGTAAACTGTGGGACTAAAACTAGAATTACGAAATCCTATGGGACTAACATTAGAATTTTGCCGAGATTTGATGAATAATGGACAAAGGGATTGAATCACCCATTTGATGGGTTGATGTTGGACATCACTTTAATTGATTGATTGGTCCAAATACCAGAAAAAGGTTGCAACCTATTAATCTAGTCAAAGAACTCAATCACCACTACGAAGCCTTCCAACGATGACCTCCGAATTCCACAGTGGGAGTGTGGATTTTCGAAAAATGTAGTGGGAGCCAAGTTTATTTTAAAGTCCTTAAATTAAACTTGAAACAACAATTACATTAGAATCTAATAAGTCTTTTTACTTGTCTGCAATTATTTGCTTATTATCTCTCTCACACAATGTCACCTAAGCCCTTATCTAATTTAATAAAAAGATACATTTTAACTAGACCAAACTACATAGAATGGCTCACAAACTTAAGAATGGTCCTAAGTAGTGAGTCGATTGAGTATGTACTAGAATTCAGACGTCCTCCTGTACCGGCAATATGGGAAGATGAAAGGATTCGAATTTCCTACATGGACTGGGTCTGTGATAATCATCGAGCTAGAGGATACATGTTGAGCTCAATATACAGTGAGTTGCAAAGCTCTCATGAAAGGATGGAGAATGTAAGAGACATACAACTCCATCTTGACTCAATGTTTGGAGAGAATGGTAAAAATGTTTGGTCTATGATATCGAAGGAACTCTTCAGAACAAGAATGAGGGAACATGAGAATGTGGGAGATCATTTATTGAAGATGATGACATTAATTGAAAAATTAAAGTCTTTAGATTACTACATGGATCTTCACATCCAAGTTGACCTCATTTTATAGTCACTTCCTGATTCCTTTTACTACTTCGTCATGAATTTTGACATGAATGATATCGAGGGTTCGTTAGCTTGGCTCGCAACCAAACTCGAGCTTGTTCAAAGACAAATAAGGAGAAATAGAAAAGGGAATACAATTTTCAATTTTCAATCTTGAACATGTACCATTGGATGTCTACAAGTATGGGAAAGGAAAGGGAAAAATGGAAGCACCCCTCAAAGCCTGAAGAGAAATAGGAAGTAGGAAAAAAGAAAGAACAAGAAGCTTAAGAAAGTACTAAAAGAATCGAGTAGGTGTCTTTTCTGTGGTGAGCTGGGCCACTGGAGAAGGGAATGCCCTAATCGAAGCATTACACCAGGTATGGAATTTTTTATTTTAGAAACCAATTGTTCTACAACTATATTTTTCACTTCGTGGATACTTGATTCTGGAGCTAGTGTTCACGTTTGTGTAATGAATCAGGATCTGCAACGAAGTAGGAAGCTGGAGCATGGAGAGGTGCTGATCAGTGTTGGCAGCGGGCAAAGTGTCGCGGCTTCTTGCATTGGATCAACTTCTTTATGTTTATCATCTGGACATGTTTAATTTTAGAGGATGTTTTGGTTTTTCCCAATGGGCTTAAGAACATTATTTCAATTCCTATGTTGGTTAGGAACAATTATGTTTTTAATTTCATTGACAGTACTTGCAGCATTTTATTTCATAATAAGATTGTTGGCACTGCTACTTTATTCAATGGCCTCTATTATTTAAACATGCAAAATGAGTGTGTTGCAAATGTTTTCTCAAAGAAGCGTGGTAGGCAAAGTACTAACCTAAGCTTAAAGTGGCATCTAAGACTAGGCTATGTCGGCGAGCAAAAGATACACAAGATGGAGAAAGATGGGTTAATTGACCCATTGGGATCGGATCCCTATCCGACTTGTGAATCTTGCCTCAAAGGCAAAATGGCTAGATCACCCTTCACCGGGACTTTTGAAAGAGCCATTGAAGTTTTAGAACTTGTGCACACCGACGTTTGCGGACCATTTGGAGAAATGGCTCGTGGAAGTTTCCACTATTTCATTATTTTCACTCATGACCATTCAAGGTATGGTCTTGTGTATCTAATGAAATATAAGTCTGAATCATTTGATAAGTTCAATGAATTTAAGGCTTTGGTGGAAAAACAAACTGGTCATCGTATAAAAGCACTACGATCGGATCGTGGAGGTGAATATATGAGTGGCGAGTTTGATCAGTTCCTAAAGGAACATGGAATAATATTGCAACTCACATCACCAGCAACTCCACAACTAAATGGGGTAGCAGAGCATAGGAATCGAACACTATTGGATATGGTTCGATCTATGCTCAGCTAGACTGATTTATCCATCTCTTTGTGGGGACATGCACTCCTTACAGCTGATCATATCTTGAATAGATGTCCTTCTAAGTCCGTTCCTAAGACTCCATATGAGATATCGAGAAATAAGAAATCCAAACCTTAAGTACATTAGGGTTTGGGGATGCCCTGCCTACATCAAGAAGACGAAGGCAGAAAAATTGGAAGCTAGGTCCCTCAAAGGACGTTTTGTCAGTTTTCCCGAGGATTCCATGGGATACCTTTTCTACATGCAAGATGATCAAAGGATCATTGTTGCACTGCAAGCGCACTTTCTAGAAGATGAATTCACTTTAGAAAGTGGTGCAGGTAGGAAAATTGCTCTTAATGAACAAGATGAAACACCTAGGGAGACTACTGTTCAATAAACACACACTGAACCTGATGAAACACGACCAACGTTGTGAAGATCTGGTAGAGTACCACATCAACCTGAGAGGTACTACGAGTATCTGCTACAAGAGAAACCGGGTGTCCACACTATAGCAGTGGGAGTCCATGGGGACGACCCTTCTACTTATGATCAAGCAATGATGGATATCGATTCTGCAAAGTGGTGAAAAGCTATGCAGGCAAAGATAGACTCGATGCATTCCAACCAAGTCTGGACTCTAGTAGATCGTCCTGATGGCATTGCACCTATAGGGTACAAGTGGATCTACAAGAGGAAGATAGGCTCGGATGGAAACATTGACACATACAAGGCCAGGCTTGTAGCAAAAGGTTATAGTAAAAAAGAAGGAATTGACTACTAAGAGACCTTTTCACCTGTGGCAATGATCAAGACTATTCGAATTTTGCTCGCAATAGCTGCACATTTGGACTATAAGATATGGCAGATGGATGTAAAGACGGCTTTCCTAAATGGATTCCTCGAAGAGAATATCTATATGAGCAGCCTAAAGGCTTTGCATCTAGATCTGATATCCATAAGTTGTGCAAACTTAAGAGATCCATTTATGGACTTAAGAAAGCCTCTAGGAGTTGGAATCTACGTTTTGACGAAGCTGTCAAAGGATTTAACTTTGTCAAAAACGAAGATGAACCATGTGTTTACAAGAAGGTTAGTGGGAGTAAAATCACTTTTCTTTTCTTTTATGTGGATGACATTCTACTCATAGGAAATGATGTAGGAATGCTCACATCAGTCAAAAGGTGGCTTTCAAATACATTCTCCATGAAAGACTTAGGAGAAGCGACCTATATTCTAGGGATTCGTATCTACAGAGATAGAACAAATAGAATGATAGGATTTTCCCAAGCCCTTTACTTAGAGAAGGTCTTAAAAAGATTTAGGATGGAAGACTCTAAGAAAGATTTATTGCCCATGAGACACGGAGTGCACCTTTCAAAGTCCATGTCTCCTCAAAGTGAGGAAGATAGGAAAGAAATGAGTACGGTGCCCTATGCATCTGCAATGGGTACTCTGATGTACGCCATGTTATACACACGTCTAGACATAGCCTACGCGGTGAGCGTGGTAAGTCATTTTCAGGCTAACCCGGGAAGAGAACATTGGACTGCTGTCAAAAATATCCTCAAGTATCTGAAGAGAACTAAGGATATGGTCCTAACATATGGATATGGAGATTTGAAGGTGGATGGATATACTGACTCAGATTTTTATTCTAATGTAGATGATCGCAAATCCACTTCATGGTTTATATTCACACTCAATGGTAGAGCGGTGACTTGGAAAAGTTCCAAGCGAAGCACAACCGCTGATTCCACCTCTGAGGCGGAATATATAGCAGTTTCAGAGGCCGCTAAAGAGGGTGTTTGGATTAGGAAGTTTCTTGGAGAACTTCAAGTGGTCCTTAGTGTAGAGCTGACATTGCCACTTTATTGTGACAATAACAAGGATATTGCACAAGCAAAGAAGCCAAGGTCTCACAACAAATCTAAGCACATAGAGAGGAGACATCACATAATAAGGGAAATCGTTAGAAGAGGCGAGATAGCTGTTCAGAAAGTAAATTTAGCCGACAACATTGCTAGCCCATTGACCAAACCTTTGACACACGCAGTGCTGGATCGACATCTTGAGAAGATGGGTATTAGATACCATAGTGATTGGCATTGAGTCCAAGTGGGAGATTGTTAGGTTAATGTCCTCAAATGCCACTGAAGAATTAGTAAATGATAGGACATTATCAAATTGTAATTGTTTTTAATCAATCAATAAAAGGCATTTTAGTTGTTTATATTTATATTGGCATTTATATACTGTAATCAACTATAAGTCCACGAACACAAGAGTTAACTCTCTAAGGCACTATAGGAGTTTCATACTTGTGTACTAAAATAGTCTGCAAGCCAAAGATTTTCAATTGGGCATTGGAAATCATGAAGACTTGTATGATATTAGTTTTGACTAGAAAGGTGTCTGTCAATCACTAGGAAGTAGTGAAGAACTTATATCATAGGTGCACTGATGGAGATAGTGTCATTCAGACATGACTCGCATCGATTATGTCACATGGGTTTTCACTCTTTAACAGTCAATGACAGAATTGATTGATTGTAATAGGTGTGTCTGAACTTTAGATTTGAGGAATCGAGTTGAAGATATACTTGTGACATTAGGTTCGTCATTAGAGTAGTTAGGCCCAATTCACCCGTTGGTGGGGTCAACCTCGAATTGCAACCTAATGGGCAAGTAGTATTCTTAACTGGTATCCAAGATAGGATTCGTTCCCTCGTAAGTGAACGAGGAATTATCTTACGCATTTATAAGTAAGTTAGATTTTAAAGTCTTTGGCCAAAGCATTCACTGATCTGAATTTACTTTAAATATAGCATAATGTCAAGTTAGTGAGTTTTACTAAAAACCATGACTCTCACTTGACCGGGGTAAGGAAACGAAAAGTTTGCATTCACACGGTATTTACAAATGGAAAGGTAAAAATGATCTAATCATTTCATCTTATTTGGGTTAAAATATGGATCACTTGACTGGCTAGGTGGGATCCATATTCAATGGAATCCTCTCATTGCCAAATATAAATGAACCTAAAGAGTCACCCTTAAAAAGGAAAATTTGATGGAAAAATGGAATATTTTATGTGGTAATATTTTAAGTATTGGATACTTAAAATTAAATAAATAGAATTAATTATTTGAAAAAATAAGTTAATTTATCTATGATTTAATTAATATAATATTTCTTGGAGAAATAGAATTAATTAAATAAGTGATCTATTATTTAATTGAATTAATTAATTGGATTAAGTTAATTAATTAAATATTAGATTACACTATGCTTAAATTGATGCTTCGGTCCCATTATCACATAAATAGATTTTTTAGTCTTTTTATTACTCGCAAAATGGTTTTCAAACTTTTATTTGAGTTGAGCATACAACCCTATGGTACCAGGCGCAGGACTCATAAGCCAATCATGTGCCAGACTCACCAGTGTGGGGATGAATATTCTGACATTTATTGCATTAGTTTGTCCCTGCAAAGACATCAACAATTTGTAAGAGGTAATATGGGGTCTGGGGTCGCCTGTCCCATCAAACTTGATAAAGTCCGGTATCCTGAAATAGTTGTTAGGGACTTCCCTCATAATTTCTGTCCAAATCGCCGAGTTACAAGCCATTGGTGTGGAACTCTGCCTCGGCTGTGCCGGACGCACCATCAACTTTAGAATTGCAACTCGTTCTGCTCTCGAGTATCCATCTTCTTCATAGTTCACAGCAGGCCTGGTCTCAGGTAGTGACTCAAACATACGGACCTTACCTCTGTGTCCTCTCAGTCCAGTTCAGTTGACACTAACGACCTCATCATCTTCCACCACCTCTCCTTGCTGTTCTCCTCCCTGGTCTCCCTCTCCCTGAAAAAGCCTCCGCCTGGAAGGGGAATCCGAACATGCCTCTCCTACATTAGGTGTTGTTGGGGTACGAGCCATGTACTTCTTCATCTCCTCATTTGCATACTCTTTCATCCTCCTATCCAACTCTTCCTTTGCCATGGTCAACACAGAACTCGAACCCCCTTCTGTTAGGTTAGTGCCTTGGATGCCAATGAGGACATAGAGAATAGGGCACTAGTTTATATTGTACAACCTATAAATAATATATAGGCATTAATGAGTTGTTCATATAATACTTAATGACATCTATAAGTCTTAAAAGAACAACTAGTCCATGTGTGTCAAGGAAAACCTTCGCAGTCCTTATAGTAGTTAAGAAGATGGGCACTGGAAGGGTTTGATACTTGATCACTTAAATGGTTCGCAAGTTGGAGAATCTCAATTGGGCAATGAGATTCGTGTGGAATTCTATGACACATGCTCTAATTAGGAGTGCCACTCTAAACACTATGGGATAGTGGGAGTTTGTGTCATGGATACATTGATTGGATTGGATTAGTGTATTCCAACACAGCTCGTAGTAATCCGATCACATGAGTTTTTAATCAGTGAATGTCAATGATCGGATTACTGATCATGATAGTATGGGTGAGCCTTTGACCTGAGTAATCGAGTTGAAGATGTGCTTGTGACATCAAGTCTGTCATTAGAGTAGTTAGATCCAATTCACCCGTTGGTGAGGTCAACCTCGAAGTGCGGCTTTATGGACAAGTAGCAGTTTTAACTGGTTAGCAACATGGAATTCACTGTTTCGAAAGTAAACGAAAAGTATCCTACGCAATCATGAGTAAATGAGATTAAAGTCTCTACCCAGAGCTCATGAACTAACTCGTGTTTGACACGGAGGATAGTTCTGTAATCTCATGTCACTATGATTCTTAGCATAACATCGAGTCCTGTGACTTTGACATATTCCATGACTGTTACTCGATCGGGATACGTCAGTGAAGGGCTTATGCTCATACAGTATTCATAATCTAGAGGTTCGTAATGACATAGTCATTTCGTACTCAGTTGGGCTACGATGTGGGGCCACGGTGCTGGCTAAGTGTTACCCACATCCTTTGGCTTCCTCCCATTGCCAATCGAGACGAACCTAGAGAGTCGCGCTATAGGAATAGACGGGAAATTGTTTATTGTTTTTGGAGGGCGTTATGGTAATTTGTCCTTTGGAGGGACTAATTTATTTAATTAGCTGTTTAATTAGATTAAACATAGATAATTAAATTAATTATGTTGACTAGGTCAACTATGGCATTAATTAATTATTTAGTTAATTAATTAACTAGAATATTAATTTAATCTTTGTATATTTAATTTGATTAAATAGTAGGAGGATTAAATTAATAGGGCTAAGTTGACTGGGTCAACATAGCCCAATGAAAGTCCAATTGGGCCCCTATGGGGCGTGTGAATAGTGGCTTAGTTGGAGGATTTATTTAATCCTCCAACACAAGCTAGAAGAGATAACAGTTGTAATTCACAACACTAAAATCCTCCACCAGAAATACAACACAAAGAAAAACAATTCTCTTCCTCTCTCTCACCTAGCCGCCATTATGGAGAAAAAGAGATGGAGATTTCCGGGGTCAATTCCGACGCGTGATTATCTAGAGACGGGACACATGGACCCTTGATCGAAGATTTGAAGATTCACGGGGATGGATTGAATACGCGAAAAGGTAAGTTTTCGCGTTCATCCTTTTTAATTGAAATCAACGAACACAAATTGATCTTGGCTGTGGGAATCCGGATATGAATTTGAATTTCCGCTGTGCATGATACCAGGATTCCCAACAGTGGTATCAAAGCCAAATTTGTTGGCTTTGTTGATTTTTATATGCGTATTCTTCATGGTTATTTGATGTTCATGATTGAATGCGTAATTTATTGATTTTGAATCAATATGTATTGTGATCAAACAATATGATATGATGTTGTTTTAAGACATTTTAATTGGATTAAAAAATCTGGAAAACAAATCTGAACGACCGGGCTGATGAATCTATGAATTGTGACAAAAAATTGGTTTTTCTGAAATTTTTGAAATTTGGGGGCTGCTTTAAAATTTCTGGGCTGAAAATTTCTGAAATCTAAAATTTCTGGGATAAAGTATAATTTTTGGAAAATCATCAAATCTGGAATTGGGTGAATTTCTGGAATTCTGGAAATTTGCTGGGCTTCTTTACAAATCTGGAAATTGACGTCGGCACCCTAGCGCCACCTGAATTCGTCGATGGCAGCGGCATTTGACGATGATGAGGCGTCGCCCAAAACGCCATCAATCGCTGCTAAAATCAATGGAGAAGACGACGACGTGAGAAGGCTGGGAATGGCAACCGGAGAAGACGCCGTCACCGAACAAATCGCCGCTCGAATCGCGCTGAAAAATGGGGTGCTAACATCTCTGAAATCGGCCTTGAATTCGTCCGGCGAAGCCATTTTCATCGAAGAAATTCCGCCTGAAATCGTCGTTGTTTTGACGCCGAGATCGCTGGTGAAGACACTGTTCTTGCACCGGGATTCTTGGCCGATGAAACTCGTCGATTTCCCTCCACTCCGGGGACGAAATTGGGCGGAGATATGACGGGGATGACAGCGGCGCGAAGCGCCGTAGCCATGGCCGTCGAAGCGTGAAAGTTAAATTAAATTGGATTTAATTTCACACGTGAAAGTTAAATTAAATTTATTTTCATTTGGATTAAATTAGATTTAGTCTACCTATGAAAATTAATTTAGATTTAATTTCTCTATGATTAAATAAGATTTAGTCCTCCCATGGAAATTAGATTAGACCTAGTTTCACTTGGATTAAATTATATTTAATTTTTCCATGATAATTAAATTGGATTTAATTATTTAACCTTAGATTTTTCGATCGCATAAAAAATTAAATTGGATTCAATTTGACTTCGATTAAATTTGATTTAGTCTTAGTACGAAAATTGAATATGATTTAATTTGCAATAATCAAATTGGATTTGATTAAACAAATAAATTAGATTTATTTTATTTATGTTTACATATATGTCTTGTATTTGATGCATGCTTGTAATATGTGATTGATACACTTTTCATGGACTTAGGATTTATTTATTTTATGTTAATGGTGCATGCTTAAAATATTTACATGGTGATTAGCCCATTGGCTTGGGCCGATCTAGATAGTCCATGAAAATGTGTGATAGTAGAATTGCTAGGTTTTTCTACGCTTTATATGCATGTTAGCATGTTATATGTTAAATGTTAATATGCTTTGTGAGACCTAATTTAATGCTTAAATTTTTCCAATTAAATAATACTGAGTTAGTAAAGGGCACTGGGTGTCCTCTCCCTCCACTAAGCTTAATGAGATTAAGAAATGAATCTAATATATGGCATCTTCCCAGTAAGTGGGTGTCATATATTAACACTCAATTCTAAAATTTCATTAAGTGCATTAAATGCCTTAATCGAAGCATATTTCACCCCAAATATCGTTAAAGGGTTGCAAGGTGAAATTCAAATGTTAGATTATAAGGAGTTAGTGGGAATGAATTCAGATAGTTCACGAACTTATATATCGTTAACGGGTTGCGGTTTGGTGAATTATGGGAAAAGAAGATTGAACCATCTACTGCATAGATTGGTGTTAGACGCCACTTTAAAAGGTTAGTGGGCCAAATATCGTTAAAGGGTTGCAACCCACTTAACCATTTAAAGAACTCAATCACTCACTACGAAATCTATCCAATGAGATTTCCGAAAATTGCAGTGGGAGTGCAATGTTTTGAAAAATGTAGTGGGAGTCAAGTAAGATTAAAGTCCTAAATTTTAATTGTGTACAATATAAACACCTGATTGAAATCTTGTTTCATTTTCTGTATTAGTTTATATCTCTCTTAGATAAAAACCCATTTTGTTAATTATGCTCGAAAATTTTATCAGCACTAGCCTAACCAAATCAACTGACTTGAAAACTTGAGGATGGTCCTCAGTTTAGAGTCATTGAATTGTATGCTTGAAGCAAGCATTACTCAAGTCTAAGTATGGGACGATGTGTATGGGCTTAAAGATGAGGCGCAATGGGTATAGAACTATGTGGTTTTAAAAAACTAAGTGTTCTATGACCGATTTTTTCTCAGCTTCTGATACTCTCCATTCTAGAGTTAGTGCTCATGATTGAAGAATTAGAAAGAAGTGAAAAGCTGGAAGAACGAGAGCTGATTTATGTTGGAACCAGACATTGTGTCATAGGTATCCACATAAGATCAAGCTTTGTTCTTTTATATATTCCGGACATTTTTTTAGTGTTGGATGATTGATTAGTTTTTCCAAATGGTACTAAGAATGTTATCCTTTTGTGATTGGGTCAAGAAATGATTCTTCTTTAAGGTTGGTAATAACTTACCTGACATTCATTTTGGAAATGAATGCAGGAACAATGCATCCTTACTAAAATTGTTAACAACAATTTAAAAGTTCGGAATTAGTGTACTGTGAACAAATATACTAAAGAGCGTAGTATGCCAGAAACAAACTAGAGAAATTCTTTGGCACCTAAGATTAGGTTATGCCTTAAGAGCATAAGATTCATGAGTTAGGAGAAACATGGGGTAAAAACCCATTGGGATTGGATCCCTATCCAAACTCAAGAATCTCATCTCAAGGATAGGATGACCAAATCTCCCATCACCGGGAAAATATTAAAGGGCCACTCAGGTTTTGAAGTTTGGTGCATACTGACGTCTATGGCTGAAAATGGATATCATACAAGGACACTACGATTGGATCGCAGTGACAAGTATATGATTACCTAATACGACCCGTTCTTAAAAGAACGTAGTATTGTTTCACAGCTGACACTTCCAATGACTCTACAATTGAATAGAGGCAGTAGTATGCAAGAACGAGGCATTGTTGGACATGAGTCACTCTATGCTAAACTACGTGGAATTGCCCAAATTCATAATGAGTCTTGCGCTGCTCATAGGTATATCTTGAATAGATGTCCCTCCAAATTCATTCCTAAAGCACCATATCAGAAGTGGCGCAAGTGGAAGCCTAGTCCTAAGTACGTGAGGGTATGGCGATACCCAACCTACGTATAAGAGATAAAAGGTAAAGAATTTGGAGATTAAGTCCTTGAAAGGATATTTTGTTGGTTGTCTCAAATAATTCAGTGGGAGACCTCTTTTACCGACATGATGATTGGAGAATCATTGTGGCCTTAAAAACCACCATTCTCGAAGATAAGATCATTTGAGAGAGTCAAGTTGGTAGAAAGATTGTTCTATAAAGAACAAAACAAAACTCCTTAGGAGACTACTATTCAAGAAACCCTCACCAAGCCCATTATAACACAACCAATGATGAGTTGTTCTGGTAGAGTATCTCAGCCGCCTGAGATAGATGGTTGTCTGCTGCATGGAAGCATAAGCAAAGACGAACCATGGATACAATCCCTCTACGCATCACAAATGAATAGTGGATATGGACTCTACTAGAAGGTGTAAGGCTATGAAAGTGAAGATGGATAAGATGCCTTTGAATCAATCCTAGACTCTAGTAGATCACCTCAAAAGTATTGTACTCATCAGAGGCGAACACATCTACAAGAGAAAGGTTGATTCGAATGGCAAGGCCAGGTTGATGGCGAAAGGGTGTAGTCAAAAGAAGGGCATTGACTATGAGGAAGCCCCTTTGCCACAGCTATAATCAAATCCACTAGAATCTTACTTTCAATAGTAACACACCAAGATTATGAAAATCTGGCACGTGGATGTGAAGACTTGTTCATAAATGGATTCCTCAAGGAGGACATCCGTATGGAACAACCTAAAGGTTCTCACATCTAAAGCCGATTCTCATAAGGTCTACATGCTGTACAAATTCACTCGTGGATTTAAGCGGACCTCTCGTAGTTGGAATCTTCACTTTTATGACATAATTTGGAATTATGATATTATCAAAAATGAAGAAGAACCATGTGTGTGCGAAAGGCAAGTGGGAGCGAAATGTCATTTTTGGTACTATATGTAGAGAGTGCTCTACTTATTGGAAATGATGTGGGCTCGTTGACTTGGATTGAGACATAAATGTCGAGCATATTCTCCATGAAAGACTTGGGAGAAGCCACTTGTATCCTTCTAATTCGCGTCTATGGAGATAGAACGAATAGGATCAAAGGACCCTCCCGAGCCCTTTGCTTAGAATAAATCCTAAAGCAAGTTAGGATAGGAGATGTGAGAAAGGGCTCTTTCCTAGAGAGGAAGAGCAATGGGTAAACTTAGGATATATTCTTCGTCTATGCCTGTGGAGAATTAATAGTGGAAATTTATACTTATTCGGACTTTAAGTCTGATAAAGATTAAAATTTCACTTTGGGTTTGTATTCACTCTCAACTGTGAAGTAGTAACCTGGAAGATATCCAAGTAAATTGCTCCACTACTGAGAATGAATTTAAAATTGCCTTGGAACCTTAGAGGTGGTCAAGGAATTTTGTTTGGATCTGAATTTCGTGGAAGAACTTCTATTGGTCCCTAGCGTGAAGTTTGTATTTATCACTTTATTGTGATGAAATGGAGTTAAAGCGCAAACTGGGGAACCAAGGTCTCACAAATCTAGACATGTTGAGAGAACGTTGGAAAAGGCATTGTAGCCTTGCAGAAAATAAACCTCAACTGGTAACATGGTTGACCCACTCACTAGGCCACTATCACAGGCGGTGCTAGAGCAACATCTTATAAGATGGGTATTGGATACCATAGCGATTGGCATAGAGTGCAAGTGGGAGATTGTTAGGTTTGTGCCCTCGATGCCAATGAGGACTTAGAGAATAGGGCACTAGTTTATATTTCACAACCTATAAATAATATATAGGCATTAATGAGTTGTTCATATAATACTTAATGGCATCTATAAGTCTTAAATGAACAACTAGTCCATGTGTGTCAAGGCAAACCTTCGCACTCCTTATAGTAGTTAAGAAGATGGGCACTGGAAGGGTTTGATACTTGATCACTTAAATGGTTCGTAAGTCGGAGAATCTCAATTGGACATTGAGATTCGTGTGGACTTGTATAACACATGCTCTAATTAGGAGTGCCACTCTAAACACTATGGGATAGTGGGAGTTTGTGTCATGGATACATTGACTGGATTGGATTAGTGTATTCGAACACAGCTCGTTGTAATCCGATCATATGGGTTTTTACTCAGTGACTGTCAATGATCGGATTACTGATTATGATAGTATGCGTGAGCCTTTGACCTGAGTAATCGAGTTGAAGATGTGCTTGTGACATCTAGTCTGTCATTAGAGTAGTTAGATCCGATTCACCCGTTGGTGGGGTCGACGTCGAAGTGCGGCTTTATGGGCAAGTAGCAGTCTTAACTGGTTAGCAACATGGAATTCACTGTCTCGAAAGTAAACAAGAAGTATCCTATGCAATCATGAGTAAATGAGATTAAAGTCTCTGCCCAGAGCTCATGAACTAACTCGTGTTTGACACGGAGGATAGTTCTGTAATCTCATGTCACTATGATTCTTAGCATAACATCGAGTCCTGTGAGTTTGACATATTCCATGACTCTCACTCGATCGGGATACGTCAGTGAAGGGCTTATACTCATACAGTATTCCTAATATAGAGGTTCGTAATGACATAGTCATTTCGTACTCGGTTGGGCTACGATGTGGGGCCACGGTGCTGGCTAGGTGTCACGCACATCCTTTGGCTTCCTCCCATTGCCAATCAAGACGAACCTAGAGAGTCGCGCTATAGGAATAGACGGGAAATCGTTTGTTGTGTTTGGAGGGCGTTTTAGTAATTTGTCCTTTGGAGGGACAAATTAATTAATTGGACTAATTAATTTAATTAGTTGTTTAATTGGATTAAACATAGATAATTAAATTAATTATGTTGACTAGGTCAACTATGACATTAATTAATTATTTAGTTAATCAATTAACTAGAATATTAATTTAATCTTTGTATATTTAATTGGATTAAATAGTGGAGGATTAAATTAATAGGGCTAAGTTGACTGGGTCAACATAGCCCAATGAAAGTTCAATTGGGCCCCTATGGGGCGTGTGAATAGTGGCTTAGTTGGAGGATTTATTTAATCCTCCAACACAAGCTAGAAGAGATAACAGTTGTAATTCACAACACTAAAATCCTCCACCAGAAGTACAACACAGAGAAAAATAATTCTCTTCCTCTCTCTCTCACCTAGCCTCCATTCTGGAGAAAAAGAGATGGAGATTTCCGGGGTCAATTCCGAAGCGTGATTATCTAGAGACGGGACACATGGACCGTTGATCGAAGATTTGAAGATTCACGGGGATTAATTGAATACGCGAAAAGGTAAGTTTTCGCGTTCATCCTTTTTAATTGAAATCAACGAACACAAATTGATCTTGGCTGTGGGAATCCGGATATGAATTTGAATTTCCGTTGTGCATGATACCAGGATTCTCAACACCTTCTTCTATATGCGGGACTCCAACATTGAGATTCATGGTCGACTCTTCAATCTGCACTAGGCGAGTCTTTGGGTTTCCAGCCTCCATTCCTAATAACAAGTCTCAACAACCCAAAGTATATTTCCACGAACGGCGCCAACTGATCTTGCTTAAATTCGGGGGACATGAATTCAACCAGTCTGAGAGGATTGGATCGTAATACGAGTAGAATAATAAAGATAATAGACTGCACTCGGTTATAACTAAGCTACCTATGTACCAGTATAGGATCAAGTCAATCGTAGTTCAATAGATAAATATGATGTCAGGGTCGTACTCGGTTATACGATTCTAACTCCCAAATTTAAATGTTAGGGAATGTACTTCTAAGTCTATAGTCTCGTTACTATGGATATACGAAGTTAAATCGAGAGAAAATATTTTTGAGATTTCAGCCCTCAATAAATGAAGTGAAGAAGCCTTTATAGCACGTATACCTTGTACAGATGGTTAGTGGACAATTGGATTCCTAGGACGATGACAGGTGGCCATATCGGACGGTACAGACTACGGATCGTAGGGTCGGGTTAAACACATGACCCGACCCGTTACTGTTACTTAGCGCGGATCCTCAGCCACCTAGTGGGTTTTGGGCTTATATTGAGCCTTTAGGTTATTGTATTATCATTATGGGCCTAAATACTATATTTGGTATATCATGCATCATAATGCCAATTTAAGAAAGTCGATTGTACCCTACTTCATGTATAATTTAGCTAAATCACTAGCTCTAGAATAATAAACTAAAACAATGGGCTCGTAAAGGGGATTTTTCTTCTATCCATTAATTATTATTGCAATTTACCAAAAAAAAAATTAATTATTATTGCATACATTTATGAGGTGTAAACTACAGAGAAGTATTTGAATTTTGTTACGATTTTATTTAAATTATGTGGACCACTTGCACCAATGGAAAAAGACAAATGAACTTATCCCTCCTAAATTGTTCCTCACTTGTCTTTTGTGCTAGATTGATTGAATTTCATTTCAATTGCAACCATTTTTTGAAACCTTGTTCACATGTCACTTCGGGTATGTATGATCACACGATGAATGTTACAACTAATTTTTCTATGAAATATCTTATATTTAACGTAAAAGTATCTATAATATATAGGGAAAATTACAGATATCCCTAACTTATTGTGTAATTACCAAAACCTCCCATCATTTATTAAAAATTACCAACACCCCCTCAAGGGGTCTATTTGTAAGGTTTACAGGGGTAAAATTGAAAGAATTTCTTAAAAGAACAGGGGGTGTAATTGTAAAAAATCATTACCATGCGGGGGTGTGTTGGTAATTTCAAATAATTGAGGGGGGTTTTGGTAATTACACAATAAGTGAGGGGAGTCTGCATGTAATTTTCCCTAATATAAATAATAGTGATTATATTAAAATTCAAATCTCAACATTCACTCGTGAAGATGGGCCAATCTTTATTTGCAAGTCTCCTTTTCGTATTCGCCGTAGCTTTCTCTTCTTCCATACCAAGATCAACCTTCAAAGTGGAATGGAAAGAAGACCTAGTAAATGCATATAATGCAATCAGGTTCCCCCCCCCCCCCCCCCCCCCCCCCCCACCCCCCAATTATTTTTAAATTGGTCTTAGATAATAATGGATTGATAACAAAATGAATCTCTTATATGGCCTACTAATTTGTAGTTAATTACTTATATGAAATCAATGAACTCAACAATTTAATTATAATAATATCTTCAATGAAATTGAATAAAGTCATATTGTGAAGGGGGAAAAAGGATGTTATCTCAACCTATCCACCGGAGTATTACCCATGTGAGACAGCGAATCATCTGATAAGGATATGATCATATGTGTGTTCGGACAGTTTAAAACCCCATTTAGATATTAATCAAATGTGTAAGGACAGTTTAAAACCCCATTTAGATATTAATAAAATGTGTAAGATTTTACAAGCGCAAACGCATCTAATAGTGGACCCATCTTCAGCCTAAAAAGCATACCAAAATAAGTAAAACCAAACAGCCCAAATTCAAGTGGGCCTTAGAGTTCTGATACGTCATGCAAGAAACCTATATATAAAACTGCCAAAGATGGCAAATCTTTTAGCATGAATGTAAAAAGTATTTTGGACCTTAACTTATATTGGTCGGAGCATTTTGGTACATAATTTATTAATTTTTACACTTGAGTGCCCAATTTTTGTAAATTATGATAAGTAAGTCAATCGAGTACCCAATATTCCGTTCAGAAAGTCCGTCACATGCCTTAGGTATGACTTAGATTGTGTACCAAAGTGCACATATCATGCCATGTATAGATAATCGTGTGCACAATATAAGTCAAAATATTCCTCCAATGAACTTACTGGTCACAATTTATAAAAGTTGGGTACTCAGAATTAATAGTAAAGAGATTATATACCAAAGTGCTCTGATCGACATAGATAGGGGTCTAAAATGCTTTTTACCGAACTTAAAATATCTACATAGTTTCAAAATAGAAATCAGTCCCAGAGTTCCCTGGTGATAATAAAATTTAGTTCATTAAAACAATGTTTTTTGAGTTTCCGCCAAAAAAATAATTATTGGCTTCTTGGAACCCTTTCTTTGTTCAATCATTTGACCTATTTGATCTTAATGTTCTAGGCGTTATGTTGATTTGGAGAAAGTGGCGAGGTCTTCTCTTATTGGAAAAATTCTAGTGCAATATTAGCGGTGTTTATGAAGATGCAATGTGAAAATGAAATGTCGAGGCAAGAGTTACCCTATTTTCTTAAAACAATATTGTTCCGCGCTTGGCGGTTACAAAATACGACAATTGTCTCCCAAGATACAATAACAAACGTCTCGAAAATAGTAAGCTACAAATTTCTGAGCCTATCGAACAAAATATGTGTTCCAAACTCTCTTGATAGACACTAAGGCTCTGTTTGGATGTGTTTTCATTTCATTTTGAAAAACGTATGGGAAAATGAGTTTTTTTATTTTTGTGTGAAAATGATGGAATGTTTGGTTGTGTTTCCGAAAATGGTTGAAATTGATGATTTGATGATGTGTCAAATGGTTGAGTTCGTTAAAAATAATTATTATGTATATAGTATAGATAATATTATATTAATTAAATATACTTCTATGTAAAAATGACAAAAATTGACTCGAAAAAAAGTATTAAAAATATTCAAAATGGGTCTTAAAATGCCCACAAGTCTATAAAGGTTAATATTATATATTTTATTCCACTATATCACCACAATTATTGACGAAAAAATGGATTTTTAGAAGGAGATGTAAGATAAAGAAAAATGTGAGTCTATATTGGTAAAGTAAAAGATAGTTATTGGAGAATGTAAAAGTAAAAATGAAAATAAGAGTATTATTTAGTTGATAATGGTGTAAACTGTGTATTTTCATTTTCAAATGAGAATAAAAATAAAAGTTTAGATCCAAAAACACGAACAAACACAGCCTAATGAATTAAATTCACATCGAAGCATTTAATATGCAAATTTATTCTTACAGTTTTACAATAATATTTAAGAATATTCAAGAGAATATTCAAAGTACTCAAATTAGTACTAAGAATAAGAGAAAGATGAGAAATGTGATGTTGATGTAATAAATTTGAAAAATCCAGGTCTTATTTATAAAGAATGACGAGTTTTGGGTTAAAAGTTGTAATTTTTTGAATTTCTGCAGAAGGGCCCAAAATTTGTGGCTTTTGGACAAAAAATCCGTGAAAGCAAGTTTCATAAAGCGTAGGTTCGCCCCAGAAGTTGCTTTTGCGGGATCCTTTGTGGGCGGGTGCACCATGCACTCGCTCAATAGCCAATGAATTCGCTCCTTGGATGGGCGGTAATCCAGTGCGTGCGGTTGCACCCGCTACTGTACAATTCAACCCCCTACTTTTTAGAACTTGCAAATTGACCCCAAAATTTTGAATTTTGATCAATTAGATCCTTTCAAATTAGTCTCTCAATTTTTTAATTTGAACACTTTAGTCCCCAGACTAAATCAACTATTTCCCATACGATTGCGGCTGTCAATTGTATGATTGTGATCATTTAATCGTGTACATTCATATCAATCTATTGATTCCAATTACAAACCACATTTTAAGTGACACATGTTGTTAATTAATTTCTAATTCATTCGAAATCGGATTTGAGAAATTAAATACACTAAATTTATCTACTCGAAGTGTAGATTAATTTAAGCCAAAAATATTCCATTTTCATCACACGGAATTCACTTAAATCTCTAGTCAATTTATGCTCAAGCACAATTTACTCAATCAAAATTTCCAACAATACTTACCATGAATTAAATTTGGTGGTCCCAAGTGGCATACGAAAGGGTCTAAAGGGGGGGGGGGGTTGAATAGACCCTGAAGTCCTTTTTTTTTTTTTTTTTTACTTCACAAAAACTTTCGTATCACTTTAGAAATTTGAACGCTTGGAAAAACTGAGCGCTTGGGTCAGACGCTTCAGAATAGTTAACTTAGACTTAGTGATTTCAGCAGTTTACCAAAGTAGGGCAACGCTTAGATCGCTTAATCAGGGTTAGCACAGCGGAAATAATGTTTAGCGTTCTTTTGGTTGAATTAGTCGCTTTGCAATTTTACTTGTCTTTTTCAGAATAATATGAAGTGAATAATATAAGACAATAAAATAAATGACACAATAATTGGTAAGGTTCACTGGGTGATGTAATCCCAGCTACGTCCTTCTTCTCCTTTTTCACTTGGAGGAAATTACTATGATGATTATCAAAGGATCACACAGAAACTTCTACACAATAGTAATGGATGAAAATGATCTTGGGCTCCTTGATCACACAGACTTCAGCACCAATGAAGATCGTCTTCTTCAAGCTTCTCTCACTCAGAAATGCTGCCTGAAAGTTTTCAACAACTTTTCTCACTCAGATGAAATGTTGAGGTTTATCACTTGGGTTTTGTTTGTTTTAAAGAAGATCAAACAACTTGGAATATCTCAGTTGGAGTTTGGATTTCTTCTTTGGAAGTTGTTGAGATATTTGTGACTGTTTTGAATGTAGATGGAAAGCTTAAAAAGTTTTGGCTATGAATCTCTTAAGCTTTTTCAAAAAGAATGTACGTAGGATTTTTGACAATAATTTCTCGTATATTCTTGATGTTGTTTTTTTTATTTTCTGGAGTAAGGTATTTATAGGCAATTTCTTGGGATCTGTCCGTTGGACACATGTAGGAGCGTGCCTTTCACGTAGCGCGTGATTGTACCTAAAATCTGACATTCCTGAAAATTCGCTGGAACCGATTGGACGGGAGCAGCTAAAACTTTGAAAGTTCTGACAGTCTGGTCAAAGGGAGGCTTGTCCAAAAGTCACAGTAATTTATCACATTTAATGCTTTTATCAGGCATTTAATGCAATTTGAATTTATTTCCCGTTGGAAATAAATGCCCGTTGAATGATTGCATTTAAGTCCTTTATGACTTGAGGATTTATTTCAGGTGAATCTTCTTTAAGTCGCTCGAGTATTTGAACGCTTGATTCATGAATCCTGAACTGCGGTCTCTTAGCGTTTGACAGGCGCTAAGACGGAATCTTCATCTTCGGTTGACTTCAGACGCTGGTCTTCAACTTCTTTTCAAATAGACTCACCTAGAATTCTATTATTGATTCAGTCGCTAAGACTTAGTCTAAAATCTATGAGGATAAAAATTACAAGCCTAAACAAAATTACAAACTCTTTAAACGCTTTATACAATGATCTATGAAAGCATAAACTTACATTTTATTTGGGGTCTAACATTGAATCCTATCTTGTCATCATCAAAACATCTAACATGAAATTCCTAACAATTTCCCCCTTTTTGATGATGTCAAGACCTTAACTCTTATAACTCTTTTATAGTTTAAGAGTTCAAAGAAAAGTCCAAAAATAAAATAAGTTAGCGTTTGAAAGGTTAGTAATGTTAGTTAAAGTTAGTTTGGCTTCAACAAGTTGTTTCAGCAATAAATCATTCATATGTATTGAAATGAAGCATACATGATTTATACTGAAAAGAATACGAAAGAAATAAAATACGCAAAAAAAAGAAAAACATTTATTTCTTCTGTCGCTTTGCTCTTTCTTCGCCTTGAAGAACTTCTAACACTAGTTCTTTTAAGAGTCGATCAATGTCGATCATAGTTGTATGCTGGATTTCATCATAGTCATGCCTACGGAGTCTGGCGCTTTCATTTAGCTCTAACAATCTTTCCGTCCAATCCCTTGGTGGAATGCCAAGTTCTCGAATCAGATCATAATATATATCTTTTTGACGGTCATTTGACGGTCTCCAATTCACAGGTCGTTGTAGCGGTCCGGCATAAGCATGAAATCCCATATTCTCTAAGAAGTCGGGGTTCAACTGGGGAAGAGCGTATTTTCCGAGATAATACCTTGGTTTTCGTTTCTTGGATAGCATTCTCTTAATGCTTACCAGTTCATCGAACATCGAACGCCAATGTTTATTATCCGTCTTGGAAATCGCTTTGGTCTTTTTTTTACTTTCCCCCTTCTTAACTTCATCAAGGGACAATTTTAGATCAGCGACATCGCGGCGCAAAAGTCGAACTTCTTCGACTAGAAGAGCAATCTGTTGAGTGACACTTTGAGCAACGGCATCGGATGAAGCGTGTCGGTCCGCATCAGCCGAAGCGCTCTGAGCAAGATGACGATTGAATTCAGAGGAGAGCTCAGCGATAAGAGGGGACATGTTTTCCATGATAGCAATGGTGCTGTTATTTGAAGCTTTGGCAATGTCACGGCTTCGCGTATCAGACATTAAGCGAGTCTGTCTGGTAGCGGCTTCAGAAAGCTTGGAGCAGGAACCTTCGATGTGGTGAAGCGAGTTCCGTACAGCCTTTCTGAAATCTCGGGCCTCTAAGTCACTGTCGGAATCTGAATTCGAAGAAGGACGTTCTGGGGACGGGAGAAGTCCGTAAGAACTTGAAACTGCAGCCTTGCCTTTGGTTTTATCTCTTAGAAGAGGTTCTACAGGCGCTTGAGCAATTTCAGCGTGCACTTCTTCAATGGCATGATCCAAGGTAGAATCAGCAATCGCTGGGGGCTCGACTACTTGGGCGCTAGAAGAATCTGGCAAGGAAGCCTCAGGGAGATGAGCGACTTCCGCAGTAGGAGCAGAATCTTCTTCCAGAATTTGGATTGAGGGAGGGGAAGGTTCTCGAATGACAATAACCCAGAGGGGGCCAAGGGCTTCCATCACATGCCGGGGACTGATCAGGCTAGATTGCGGGATAAAGAATATAGCGTCTTCGCGCTCGTCAGTACTTAGTGCAAGTTGCACACCTTCTGGTAAAGCAATCCCGGAGGTATATGTGTTGAAAAAGTCCAAAATTAACGACATGAACGCTTGAGCTGCTTCTTGGTCCACTGGCCTAATCAGCGAGATCATCTTGGCCACTTGAATATTCTGTTCACTGAAGAGCACAGGGTGGAGAGTATATCCTCGGAAATCGTTTAACCCTGAATAGTGATTGAAACTTGTATCCAATGCTTGGACATTTTCTATCACTGCTCTCATATCTCGGTGGAACTCAGCAAACTCAGCGTGTTCTGTTGAAGTGTCAACACGAATCTGACTCTGGCTTTGAAGAACTGGTTGTTTACTTGACGAAGCGTCTTCGTTGAGGTCAGGGAAGATTCGTTGAACAAAGTTTGCACGAGGATGCAAAACGTAGCGTCCGCCCTGGCTGAATAAGGCGAGCTGCTGGCAAATGTAGCTTTCGATTGGCTGTCTGTATCGTGGCAAAGTGCTAACATTCCCGGCAATTATCTGACGCTGTTGAAGCAAAAAGGTGGCAAATCCTCGGCGTCTATATTCTATTCCAAAATTAAACAAGAATGGATATTTGACGAGTTCATCAAGGGTGTAGAAGTGAAGAACAAACTCTTCAGCCCATTTGGCTGTATCCATCATCCATCGTTTTCCAAGTTTGTTCGCTTTGTTTTGATCTTTTCTAGCGGCTAAGAATTTCTCGAAGCGTTCTGTTTCATCATTATAGTCTTCAGCCCATAATCTGGCAAGATATTCACGAGCCTCATCTTCAATCCACGAGTTGACTGGATTTGGGCGCTCCGCAACAAGCGAGCCTTTGCCTTTCCAGAGTTTGAGTGGATTTGGAGAGAGAGCGTTCTGGGGAGACTTGACAACGGAGGGGAGAGCAGAGTATCCTATCTTATTGAGATCTTCCTCATCAGGATTTTTGTTCCAATCACCCATGTGTGGGTTCTTGAAAACAATCTTGCTTTGGCGCAGAGGATAAAAAGACTCGTCCGAGCGACCTGTTAGAGTAAATCGTTGTTGATCAAAATCAGCTCTATTGAACACTGGACGACGAATGTACTCAAGGCGAGATTGAAGTCGCTCTAAGTCATATAGTCCTAGATCTGCAATACGCTCGAAAAACTCAAATTTCTTGGTATCGGACATATCGGGCCGATGGAGAGTAGTTTGAAAGTTGATTTCCAACTCGGCAAGCATTTGAGCGTCACGTTCTCTGGCAGCATAATAAAATTCGACATCTGGATGATATCCGTGCGGGAAGAAATCAATGACACGAGGAGGAGGTCCGGTTGGCGTAGGAACAAGGGCAATAGTTTCTGTTGGAATGGGGGCCACTTCTATCGACCGCTCAGCGTTTAAAGTTGCTTCACTTGTTGATGAGCTTTCATCGTTAGGAAGAACTTGGAATGCTTCTTTAGCAATATGCACGACAGTTGCCATGTCCATGTCTAGTTCAACTGGAATCTCCGAGAGAGGAGGGGCTTCAGCGATTGGTTCATCATGAATTCCGTCATGAGCTCCGTCATGAGCTGAAACATGTAAGCGATTGAGAAAAGCAAGCAAAAATTCCTACTGAGTAGAAATTTACAAAGAAAATACTACATCGCTTACCCTGAGGACTATCATCGACTGTCTTAGTCGCTTGATCTGTTTCTTGGACAAGTGCCTCAGGCTCCTGAACTTCTTCGTCGGGTTCTAAATCGATAAAAGAAGTTATTGGATCAGCACGAATAGGGATATTTAGTTCTTCAAGCGTGTTGAGAACATAATGAATATCTGCTTTACTTGGCGCTGAAAGAATTTGTTTTGTTTTTATCCTAGCGTTAGAGACTTAGGAAACTAACGAGGAAAGGATAGACTAATTTGCTTAGCAAATACTTACCCTGAACATTGGGAAGCCTTTCAGATGGAGAAACGTCTTGAGGATTTGAGCTGATTTCGGGAACAGCGTCAGAGACGGAAGCAATCGCTGACTCTCTAAGCGCTGGATTTGTGGGAGCGCTAGAAGATACTGCGGGAGTGGGAGTAAGAGTACGCCTTCGTGCAAGCGGTACTTCTTCTTCCACTTCTGTCTCTTCTTCCTCAGGAACGGAAAAGAAAAACGCTGGAGGAGGAGAGGGAGACTTAGGCGAGGGAGAAGGAGAAGGAATATTTTGTTTCTTTTTGGGTGCTGGCTTCTTCTTCTTTAGTTCAGGCTTTTGCTTCTTTTGCGGGCTTGGATGGCTCAGCGACTTTGAGAATGAGCTTTCTCTTAGGTCGCTTGACCACCACTTCTTCTGATGATGATGATGATGACGAGGACGCTTGATCTTCATCATCACTGCGAACAACACGCTGATCTTTTGGAACCGCTGCTCCGCCAGGTTTCCGCGGGTTAAGAAGCTCGCTTATCATTTTCTTGCCATAAAACTTGGTCGCTGGGATCTTTTTCCCAGACGCTTGCGTATATCCGCTAGAGCAGAGAATACGACTTAGCAAAATCCCGTAAGGCTTGGGATTAACGGACTTAGCCATCGCTGCTTTGAAGCGATTGAACACGTAAAGAGACCAGTTAATTTTTAACTTAGTCAGGATGGGAACCATCATCTTGTATTGAATGTTAGTTACTTTATCGGACGTCCCTTTTCTGCATTCAATAATCTTTGAACATATGTCAGCGAGGATGACATATTCGCCTTTCATATCGTTCTTCTTGAAGTTGGGCTCATAGGCGTCGTGAACATCTTCTTTCTTTATCACGTCCCATACTTTGGTAGCATCGCCGAGATTTACACTTTCTACCTCAATGCCAGTATTAGGCAAACCAAGTAATGAAGAAATTAGAGAAGGAGTGAGGATAAAGGTCTCTTTTGCAGAAGGGAAGACGCAGGATATGGAGTTTCCGTCTGCAGAAATTTGACCATTGCAGAAAAAGTGGAGAGATTCTTCTTCAAAATAGTTGAATGTAGTAGTAAGCATGTCTTTCAAACCAGATGCTTGAACAAGTGGAAGAATTGTTCGAAGAGGGAAGTTCTGGTTATCATAGAGATAGTCCCAGTTAACCAAAAATCCGGCGTTAACTGTAACTGGTTTTGTTACTTTCTTGGAAGATTTTGAAACTTTGGGTGCCATTGCTGAAAGTTGAAGCTTTTGGAGAAAATTGAGAGATTTTTGCCTTTGGAGAGAAAAAGCTTTAACAGTAGGAGAGATTGGAAGTGATAAAGGTTTTCTGTAAAAGTCTTGGGGAGTTTAAATAGAAGGTGAAAGTAACTCCTCAATTGACAGATGAATGACACGTGTTCAGAGGTTAATGACAAAAGGAATCTGAACCGTGTACATTTAATTTCGGATGTCAAAAAGTGTGGTAAAGTAGGGTACTATAACATTTTTTGGATCCGCGGTTAATTTGAAACGGTTTGAAAAAATTTGAAATTTTCAGCGTGATGTGCACGCGCCTGATAGTGTACTGACACTTACTCAGACTCATGCAATCACTGAACCGCCTCGGTTTAGATAGGAATCATAACCGTCAGTTTGATTTGATAGGCACGTGTGGGTAGTTGTCAAATCTGATCTTTTGGTCTTATCCACACGTTATTTTTAGCAATGAAAACTATGCATGAATTTTTGAAATTGAGTTACTTAGCGTTAAAGTGGGAATCCTTTCAACGCTGAAGTCTTTTCATAAAATATTTCAATAAGTGAATCAATCGCTTGGATTTATGAGAGACAACATTATTAGAGACTGATTTTGTCATGCATAATAGATAAGAGCTAGTGATCAATGCTTTAAGATTTTGAAAGTCATTTTTGATCACAGTCGCTTGATACATTGAAGTAAGTACAATTTTAGAGTTCCCCCTAAAGTTGATGACTCATTTCAAATTTTGATAAATGCTTTAGACACAAACAAAAAGAGGATTCCCCTTAAATTATATGCCTATTAAATATGATGCTTTATGCTTTAAGCGTTTAAATCGATCATACCTAATTCATTTCTCAAAGTGAGAAAGCGTTGTTCGTTGAGCGCTTTTGTGAAGATATCTGCCAGTTGTTTGTCAGTTCCAATAAAGTGCATGGAGATATCTTTCTTTTGAACATGGTCACGCAAGAAATGGTATCTAATGTCAATGTGTTTGGTTCGAGAATGAAGAACAGGATTTTGGGTCATAGCTAAAGCACTTTGGTTATCACAATGGATTGGGGTAGGACCTAGGATTATTCCATAATCTCTAAGTTGTTGCCTCATCCAAAGGATTTGTGCACAACAGCTTCCAGCGGCTACATATTCTGCCTCAGCGGTAGAAGTCGCTATGGATTGTTGTTTCTTACTATGCCATGAAACTAGTCGATCACCTAGAAATTGACATGTACCACTAGTACTTTTTCTATCTATTTTGCATCCTGCAAAATCTGCATCTGAATAACCAATTAGTTCAAAAGAAGAATCCTGTGAATACCATAAGCCCACATTTTGTGTGCCTTTTAGGTACTTAAGGATCTTCTTGGTAGCAATTAAGTGTGATTCTTTAGGATCAGATTGAAAACGTGCACACATGCATACTGAAAACATAATATCAGGTCTACTAGCGGTAAGATAAAGAAGTGATCCAATAATACCCCTATAGTTAGTGATATCAATTTTCTTCCCACTTTCATCTTTATCTAACTTAAGCGTCTGGCTCATTGGAATTTTTGAAGATGATGCATTTTCCATACCAAATTTCTTAATCATATCTCTAGTATATTTAGCTTGGTTTATAAATATTCCATTAGGGAGTTGCTTAACTTGTAATCCTAAGAAGAAAGTTAATTCACCCATCATGCTCATTTCAAATTGATCTTGCATCATTTTCGAAAATTTCTCACACAGTCGCTTATTAGTAGAACCAAATATAATATCATCAACATAGATTTGGACTAAGAGAATATCTTTATTATGGGTAATTTTAAATAACGTTGTGTCAACGCTGCCTTTTGAAAAGCCTTTACCTATAAGGAAGATAGAGAGAGTGTCATACCATGCTCTTGGTGCTTGTTTAAGGCCATAGAGTGCCTTATCCAGCTTGTAGACCATACTTTTGCCATGGTTGTTGATGAATCCTGGTGGTTGCTCCACATAGACTTCTTCTTGGAGTTTACCATTCAAGAATGCACTCTTCACGTCCATTTGGTATACTGTGAACTTGTTGAATGCGGCAAACGCTAGGAACATCCTAATTGCTTCAAGACGGGCTACTGGGGCATACGTTTCATCAAAGTCAATACCCTCTTCTTGACAATAACCCTGAGCGACTAATCTAGCTTTGTTTCTTATAACAATGCCATCTTCATCCATTTTGTTCCTAAAAACCCATCTTGTTCCAATAATTCCTTGGTGAGTTGGTCTTGGTACTAGCGTCCAAACCTTACTTCTTTCAAATTGGTTGAGCTCTTCTTGCATTGCTTCTACCCAACTTGAATCATTAAGCGCTTCATCCACTTTCTTTGGTTCCATTTGAGATAGGAAACTTGCGAACATGGCCTCATTAAATGTAGCGGACCTAGTTCTAACAGGTGCTTCAATATCTCCAATTACTAGCTCTGGTGGATGATCTCTAAGCCATTTACGGTCTGGTTGGAAAGGTTAAGAGACTCTTGGTTGTTAATCGCTTGATTCTCATTTGTCTCTTGCGTAGACGCTGCATCATTCACAGTTCTAATCTGCTCTTGATGATCATTCTCTTCATGATCATCAGCGATTCTGACATTATCATTTTTGTTAACCTCACGAGCATCCTTAGGAGGAAGTACATGAATCCCATCATCCTCGTCATCACTATCATCCCTAAGGTTGATTTGCAATGCTTGTTGGGAGAGATCTTTAATTCCTACATCATCAGGATTAACCTTACTCGGTTCTTGGTTAGCATCATCAAACACAACATGAATGGATTCTTCAACCTTTGATTTGATCTTATTTAAGATGCGAAAACTCTTTCCATTCTTGGCATAGCCTAGAAAGATTCCCTCATCTGCTTTAGGATCAAATGTCTTTAGGCTGTGAGATCCATTGTTATGAATGAAACATTTTGAACCAAATACATGAAAGTATGAAACGTTAGGCTTACGTCCCTTCCACAACTCATATGGGGTCTTCTCATGTTGCTTGTTAATCATACACCGGTTCTGAGTGTAGCAAGCGGTGTTGATGGCTTCTGCCCAAAACCTTTGAGGCAGCTTGGACTCTGCTAACATCGTCCTTGCGGCTTCTTTAAGCGTTCTGTTCCGTCGCTCAGCAACTCCATTCTGTTGAGGTGTTCTAGGAGCAGAATACTCATGAAGTATTCCTAAATCTATACAAAACTTCTCAACAACTTGGTTAGTAAATTCAGTTCCTCTATCGCTTCTAATTCTTGTCACTTTTAGATCTTTTGAATTTTGCAATTGACGAATTAGCGCTGTGAGCTTGACACTGGTTTCATCTTTGGTTGCTAGAAATTCTACCCATGTATAACGAGAGAAATCATCAACTATTACTAGCGAGTACTTTTTGCCACTAACACTCATGATTTGAATAGGTCCAAACAAATCTAAATGCAATAGTTCAAGAACTCTAGAAGTAGATAGACATGGTTTCTTTTTGAAAGATGACTTAACTTGTTTACCCATTTGACATGCATCACATAAGCGATTCTTTTGAAAGGAACCTTTAGGTAATCCCTCTACAAGATTTAGCGATATTAACTGAGAGATTGCCTTGAAATTGAGGTGATTCATTTTTCTATGCCATAACCAACCTAATTCATTTTGACTTTTAGCAACAAAGCATGTGGGGTTGTTATCAACTGTAGAATCCCAATCTACTAAATACACATTGTTTGTTCTTTTTCCTCTTAATTTAGTAGACTTAGTCTTAGCGTCGTTAACATAGCAGAAGTCGCTTGAAAATTTTACTTCAAAGCCTTTATCACAAAATTGACTAATGCTTAACAGGTTATGCTTAAGACCCTCAACATAATAAACATCACTAATCATGATGTTCCCCCTATGCATGATACCTATACCTTTTGTTTTACCTTTTGAGTTATCACCGAATATAACTTGAGGACCGTTGGTAGCTTGATAGTAGACTAGAAGATTCTTGGAACCAGTCATGTGTCTTGACGATCCACTATCGAAGTACCAAACTGAAGTATCGGTGCTGGCTCTAGGTACCTGCATTTAAAGGACAATTCTAATTCTTCTTAGGTACCCATGTTGTTTTGGGTCCTTCAGTGTTAGTAACCTTGGTTTGAATTAGAACTTTAGGAACCCATATTTGCCTGGTCTTCATTGTAGGAATACTGGCCTTCTTGGGTTTCACATTGTGCTGTGTGTGCTTTTTGGGTGTGTAATAATATCCTCGATTATAATAATAGTCATAATCATAGTCATAGTCATAATCATCATAGTATTGATGATATGATTTTGACTGTCTTGAATATTGACGCTGGTAAGTCCTTGGCGCTGGCTTGGGTTTTACTTTTGGTGCTTGACGCTTAGCGCTTGATTCACAGTGATTAGACTTGTCCTTGACTTTTTGAGCGTTTGGATGAGTTTGTCTTTGTGAGTCATTTGCCTTAGCCTTACCCTTGCCTGAGTCAGCTTTGGCTTTCTCATTTGGCCTCGTACCATCGTTGCTAGGTTCACTTAGCGTTTGACTCTGTGAACTTTTCTCAACAAAGATAACACCCTTTCCTTTGTTGTTTGCCATACCATTGGATTTATTTGGTTGTTTACCGAATTTATTGAATCCTAAACCGGACTTTTCACCAAATAATCTAGTTACCTTAGACACATTATCCAACTTTCTAGAAGCTTTTGATAATGATGAGATAAGCTGCTCTGATTTAGCAAGTTTAGCGATCAAATCAGCTTCTCTTTTGATTATTATATCAAGATCGCCTTTTAACTGAATAACTTCACTCTCAAGTGATTTGTTCTTCTCAATGCACCGTTTCTGAACTTGCAACTCGGCTTTGAGTATTACTTTATCACTTTTGAGCGACAGAATAATAGCGAGATCGTTTTGATATATTTTGGCGGCCTCTTGACAATCTTTATAATATTCTTTAACTTTGTCAAGTAATTCATCATAAGAGAGAGGATGATATAATTCATTGGTTACCTCTGGTAGCGAGTCGTCAGACGATTCATCATCTCTTGCCATGAGACAAATCAGTGCTGAGTCGCTTGTAGGCTCATCATCACTACTTTCGTCTGATGATTCCAAATCCTCTTCAGGTGCGGAGAGTGGTTCAGATTCCGCTAGCAGACCTTGTTGGCGAAGGTTGCTCCTGAATTGGTTTCTATCCGCATAGTCTTGCCTTGAGGGCTTTGACACATTTGGATAAGGGCAATTTACCTGGTAGTGCCCTGGTTTCCTGCAATTATAAAACAAATTAGTTTTCATCTTTTGTTCAGCAGTCAATCGCTTTGAGACTACTGGTATTGAGAGATTCTGAGTAGGGGATGGAGGCGCTTGGTATGGAACTGGCGCTACTGGTTGAGGTGCAGAGTACACTGGCGCTTGATACTGAGGCGCTGGTGCTGGAGAGTGGGGGAGTTTGAAATGAATTCTGTCCAATAGGAGTTCTCTTCTCGTATCGTAGAAATTTCTTGAACTTCTTTACCAATAAGGCCATTTCCTTTTCTTCATTTGACTCAACCGGTTTGACCTCGATAACCGCTTTTCCCTTATTTTTGGTGGTAGCGATTAAAGCTCCTGATTCAATCGCTGAAGTCGATGTGTCGCTGACTTCACCTAATTCGAACTCAAATGCCTTTAATTCTGAAAAGACATGCTCTGAGGTAAGTGTCTCCAATATTTGTGATTCTCTCATAGCCACAGTCTTAATTAAATACTTGCTTGGAAGACTTCTGAAAATCTTGTTGACCATTTCCTTGTTGGTCAATTCCTTGTCTAATGACGCTAACTCGGTAATGAGCAAAGTAAACCTTGCGTCTAGTTGTTCTAGCGTCTCATTGGGTTGCATTTTGAAATGCTCGAATCTTTGCATGGCTATGGAGAGCTTGTTCTCCTTCATTTGTGCTGAACCTTCACACACAATAGCCAATTTATCCCATATTTCTTTGGATGTCTTACATTGCTTTATCTTGTTGAACAATGCATCGTTATCTCCCAAAGCTGAGTAAAGTGCACTTCATCCAACATTATCTAGATTCGCTCTTTTTCGATCATCTGGCGTCCAATCTAGTTTATTTTTCTCGACATATCCATCTGGAGTGGCTTCATCGGCTCCAGGTGCTCGAGTTCTTACTTGCATGATTTTGATGGGGCCATCTGTAATAACATCACACATTTCATTATCACATGAGCATAAGTATGCGAAAGCTTTAAGTTTCCACGAATCATAATTTGATTCTACCAACTTAGGCATTTTGTTAAAAGCCATAATGATATGTTTTGATAAAGAGATTTAAAGCGACTAAGTTTAGAATGGTGGATCTAAACAAACAGTTACGCTCGGAAACGCTTAGGTTTCTATTTTAACCGCTCTGATACCACTTGGTGGTCCCAAGTGGCATACGAAAGGGTCTAGAAGGGGGTGGGGGGGGTTGAATAGACCCTGAAGTCCTTTTTTTTTTTTTTTTTTACTTCACAAAAACTTTCGTATCACTTTAGAAATTTGAACGCTTGGAAAAACTGAGCGCTTGGGTCAGACGCTTCAGAATAGTTAACTTAGACTTAGTGATTTCAGCAGTTTACCAAAGTAGGGCAACGCTTAGATCGCTTAATCAGGGTTAGCACAGCGGAAATAATGTTTAGCGTTCTTTTGGTTGAATTAGTCGCTTTGCAATTTTACTTGTCTTTTTCAGAATAATATGAAGTGAATAATATAAGACAATAAAATAAATGACACAATAATTGGTAAGGTTCACTGGGTGATGTAATCCCAGCTACGTCCTTCTTCTCCTTTTTCACTTGGAGGAAATTACTATGATGATTATCAAAGGATCACATAGAAACTTCTACACAATAGTAATGGATGAAAATGATCTTGGGCTCCTTGATCACACAGACTTCAGCACCAATGAAGACCGTCTTCTTCAAGCTTCTCTCACTCAGAAATGCTGCCTGAAAGTTTTCAACAACTTTTCTCACTCAGATGAAATGTTGAGGTTTATCACTTGGGTTTTGTTTGTTTTAAAGAAGATCAAACAACTTGGAATATCTCAGTTGGAGTTTGGATTTCTTCTTTGGAAGATGTTGAGATATTTGTGACTGTTTTGAATGTAGATGGAAAGCTTAAAAAGTTTTGGCTATGAATCTCTTAAGCTTTTTCAGAAAGAATGTACGTAGGATTTTTGACAATAATTTCTCGTATATTCTTGATGTTGTTTTTTTTTTTTTGATTTTCTGGAGTAAGGTGTTTATAGGCAATTTCTTGGGATCTGTCCGTTGGACACATGTAGAAGCGTGCCTTTCACGTAGCGCGTGATTGTACCTAAAATCTGACATTCCTGAAAATTCGCTGGAACCGATTGGACGAGAGCAGCTAAAACTTTGAAAGTTCTGACAGTCTGGTCAAAGAGAGGCTTGTCCAAAAGTCACAGTAGTTTATCACATTTAATGCTTTTATCAGGCATTTAATGCAATTTGAATTTATTTCCCGTTGGAAATAAATGCCCGTTGAATGATTGCATTTAAGTCCTTTATGACTTGAGGATTTATTTCAGGTGAATCTTCTTTAAGTCGCTCGAGTATTTGAACGCTTGATTCATGAATCCTGAACTGCGGTCTCTTAGCGTTTGACAGGCGCTAAGACGGAATCTTCATCTTCGGTTGACTTCAGACGCTGGTCTTCAACTTCTTTTCAAATAGACTCACCTAGAATTCTATTATTGATTCAGTCGCTAAGACTTAGTCTAAAATCTATGAGGATAAAAATTACAAGCCTAAACAAAATTACAAACTCTTTAAACGCTTTATACAATGATCTATGAAAGCATAAACTTACATTTTATTTGGGGTCTAACATTGAATCCTATCTTGTCATCATCAAAACATCTAACATGAAATTCCTAACAAAATTAATGCAAATGCAAACTATGCAGACACTGAGAGATCTTTGGCGAAAAGCTATTGCATCAGGATAGGTAGCCTATGGCTTTGAACCTTCTTTAGTGAAATACCATCAGATTTACTTGTTGCCTAATGAACGCGATGTCTTGAATTGGTCAGCGTTTTGTGTAAACCAAGACAATGATACTCACACAATAACTTCTCTAATAGTTTTTGTTCTCGGTTGAGTCCGTTTTGGCCATGGAACACGCCTTGCATTCATAAGTGTTTTTCATTTGAAGAGGCCCACACTTTACATTTATATAGATGACCTCCTATTAAGAGTTCCCTACCATACTCCACTTTGCTACGTCTCACACTTGGACAATATAGGAATCATCAAAAGCTTCTTACTTAACCTCACTTACGCTCTACCGGTTGCATAGTTTATCATAAAAATGGGCAAGAGTTTTTAAACTCTTCAAGCGCGACACTAAATCTTCATAACTTAGTTGTCCCATTAAACCAAGATCTAGGGATTTCCAGCCAACAAGGTTGGCTTACCGCTATGTCGATTCTTAATTTTGTAGGATTTAGCCTCATTCCCATCGATATGAAGTTTATTTGATCTTTTAGGCATACATTTTGATCCATATGTTCTCATCTGATTTTACTCAACCAATAGATACAACGCCACAGAAGATCAACAGCTTAATAGTTTTATGTCTTCGACGTGTGTGCCGAGACTACCATTTTACATGCTACTTTGTGCCCTTTCGATTGTCGACTGCCCGTCGCAACGTATCAGAGTTGGTGGCACAAGCTTTAGCCAATAAAGAATATCCAGTTTGCCTCAGTGTATTCTATCGGTACACTAGAACATTTCTTACAAAGTAATTATAATTCATAGTATAATTTAGATATCTATGAACTCTAATCAATGCCTTCCAACAGTCATTATGTCGATTACTCGTGACTCTATTCAAAACATCTCACTTATATCTCGAATGTGATGTCAAGCACCGATGTCGACCCACCGAGTTATCTGCCATAATTGGTGTCAGATACTACAATCGAGAGTGTGAGGTCCGATCACCCACCATTTACCTACCTTGGTTTTAGTAATTTAATCACCCACCATTTCCTTGGCTTAGTTTGTCTTGACAATCATCCACCATTTTTGTGGTTCGGACTATCTTTGACATTCATCCACCATTTATATGATTCGGATTGTCCTTCGTGATCACCCACCATTACATGGTTCCAATTATCAATTAATGATTGACCATCATTAGCGTGATCCATCTTACCACGTTTGTGGTTGTCCACTCGGAACAATTTTGCCTTATTCTTATTACGACTATTGTTAGTACACTAGCTATAATTTGGTTTTAGCAGATTGTCTACGGTCTGAAGGTCATTTTCTCAGATGTAATTTCAGACGTTTGATTGAGTTCCTCGATCTTACTCTGACAATTAATATCATTTATTCTTGACCAAGTTGTGTACTTTGTACAACAAGTTGTCTCAAATTCCTCTTTTCGGAAAGCACGTTTTATAATATGAAACATTCTCACTTAACAACCCTTACAGGTTCAGGGTGACGACGTTCCACATCGTCTAATTTAATTTCTGAAAATCAGACTCAGTTCGCTAAATGAAACCATGGCTTGTTTTGCCTCAACAATTATTTCACTTTTATGGTGAAAATTGTAGGCTACAACTTTAAGTAATGCATTAATTATTCTAAACACAAAATTGACTTCTTTAAATAAATGTCACTATCACATAAAAAGAACATGTAATTAATTTAAATCAACTATTTAAATAAAGCATTTCTTCATTCATTGTGATCAGACTTTATTCTAAAGAACATCAAACATAGCGTAGAATCACACTTATTGCATTTTTCATAAGCTGAAAGAAAACTATTAAATAATTACTTTATAAATGCTTAGAAAAATAAAATAATCTTAAGCATGCACAATTATTTATTTTTTATCAAGAAAAATCACAAAAATAAAATATAATTAAATATTAAATCACATCTATCGCATGCTCAAATTCATCTCACATAATTACATCATTGTTACATAATTAAATCACCTTTAATATTATTCAACACAATATGTAATCAAATAAAATAATTATAAAATTGATAATTTATGATATGAACTTATCTCATTATTGGTTTTGTTATTATTTCGCCTACATTGCTTCGACGTATTGGATTAATCCGATTTTAGATGGGTCGGTTGAACATCATCACATGTGTTGCCTAACTAACTACCAATGGCTTTGTTCCCTTCAATTGCTCTGTCAGAATAAAAACAATTAGAGCGTGTTTACCATCAATTAAGTTTATGGCTTGAGTTTTGCTTTCAAGGTCATGCACAAAACTAAAAGCACTCTGTAATATGATAAGACAATTATAACCACAAGATACAAAACTATCGCCAACCCAAGATACATCAACAAAACTCTCGAAAATAGTAATTCTACAAATTTCCAAGCCTATCGAACAAAATATTTATTCCAAACTTTCACAATGGACACTAATAAATTAAATGCACATCTAAGCATATAATATGTAAACTTCACTACTATAGAAATGACCTATAACAGCGGTTTTTTTGGGCCTATAACAGCGATTTTAACCGCTGTCATAGGTACCGCTGTTATATAGTTTTGACCTATCACAGCGGTTAAAAAACCGCTGTCATAGGTCACCCTATGACAGTGGTCCTTTCCTGAACCGCTGTCATAGGGTTAAAAAACCGCTGTCATAGGGTCCTTTTTTTTTTTAATTTCTCGATTTTAATGTTACCATGTCGGAATGACACGAAATTCGCACGGTCATAGCGAAACGGCATTCCGAAGAAAATGCAATTATCTTAGGATCTCGTGATTTTAGCCTTCTGAGATCGTTTAAGGCCTCAAGTTTGCGTTTTATTACAAAAATAGGGTATTTTCGTAATAAAACATAAATTTGAGGCCTTAAACAATCTCAGATGGCTAAAATCGCGAGAAGGCAATGCTTTGCATGCGTCTTGTTCAGAACACCGTTTTCCTATGACCATGTGAATTTCGTGTCATTCCGATACTGCAAAATTTCAACCGAGAAATATTTTCGTAAATACACAAATATATACATACACCCACACATACACAAATATACATACACCCATCCACACATATACAAATATACATACACCCATTAACATATACACAAATATACATACACCCATCCACATATATATACACACAAATATACATACAACCACATATACACAAATATACACACACCCACACATACACAAATACACCCATTAACATATACACAAACATACATACACCCATTAACATATACACAAATATACATACACCCATCCACATATATACATACACAAATATACATACACCCATTAACACATACACAAATATACATACACCCATTAACATATACACAAATATACATACACCCATCCACATATATACATACACCAATATACATTCACCCATAAACATATACACAAATATACATACACTCATCAACATATACACAAATATACATACACCCATCAACATATACACCCATTAACATATACACAAATATACATACACCCATCCACATATACACATACACAAATATACATACAACCACATATACACAAATATACATACGCCCATCCACATATATACATACAACCACATATACACAAATATACATACACCCATCCACATATATACATACACAAATATTCATACACCCATCAATATATACACAAATATACATACACCATCCACACATACACAAATATACATACACCCACACATATTCAAATATACATATATATATATATATATAGTGAGAGAAAGAGAAGAGGCTTACGGTCGTGGCGGCGGCGGCGCGCGGTGGTGCCAAGCTTTTGGGGGGGATCGAGAGAGAGAGAGACCGAGAGTAGTGAGAGAGAGGCAAAATGGGATTTAAATTTTGAGAGTGAGAGAATTAGGGGCTGCTGGGTGACCTAGCTAAAAACCCGACAGCCTATGACAGCGGTTCGGGGAGAACCGCTGTCATATCCCAGCCCTATCACAGCGGTTCGGGGAGAACCGCTGTTATAGCCCAGACCTATGACAGCGGTTCTTCCCGAACCGCTGCCATAGGTCCCTTTTTTTTCTGAAAAATTTATGACAGCGGTTCTTGGAGAACTGCTGTCATATCCCGGCACTATGACAGCGGTTCGGGGAGAACCGCTGTCATAGGTCCAAACCTAATAACCCTATGTCAGCAGTTTTGTAAAACCGCTGTCATAGGTCCGAACCAAATAGCCCTATCACAGCAGTTTTGCAAAACCACTGTCATAGATACGCTGTAATAGAGTATTTTTGTAGTAGTGCTTATTCTTATAATGTTAAAATAATATTTAAAAATATTCAAAGTACTCAAATTAGTACTAAGAAAAAGATAAAGATGAGAAATGTGATGTTGATGTAATAAATTTTGAAAATGGAGGGCTTATTTATAGAGAATGAAGACTTTTGGGTCAAAAGTTGCAACTTTTCAAATTTCTACAGTATGGCCCAAACGTTGTGGCTTTTGCACAAAAAAAACCCCTGAAAGCAGCTTTTTGGAAAGTGCAGATTCGCCCCAAAAGTTGCCTTGGTTGGCGAAGTGCCCTCAGGCTTGGTGAGATCCTATGTGGGTGGGTGAATCGTGCACTCCCTCAACATCCAATGGATTTGCTCCTTGGATGGGCGCTAATTCAGTGCGGGCAGCGGTTGCACCTGCTGTTATGCAATTCAGCCCCCAGCTTTTCAGAACTTGCAGATTGGCTCCAAAACTTTGAATCTTGATCAATTAGATCTTTCAAATTGGTCTCTCAGTTTTTTGATTTGAACACTTTAGTCCCCAGATTAAATGAACTATTTCATATGATTGCAGCCGTCGATCGTATGATTGTGGTCATTTAATCGTATATGCTTATATCAATCTATTGATTCCAATTACAACCACGTTTTAAGTAACACACTTTGTTAATAAATTTCTCATTCATCCGAAATCAGATTTAAATAATTAAATACACTAAATCCACAACCACGTTTTAAGCGGAATGTTTTTTGCTCAAATTAATCTACTCGAGCGTAGATTGATTTAAGCAAAAAATATTCCGCTTTCCACACACGAAAATCGCTTAAATCTCTAGTCAAATCATGTTCAAGAACACTTTACTCAATCAAGATTTCCAACACTCTTTTTTACAATAAATGGGCAAAATCATGCATGGAACGCCTATTTGTCAACATGAATATTTAATTTGATGATAATGGAGCTGGTTCATGGTTCACTTTATAATAGACTACATGTTATAATGTCTCTATGGCAACTGTGATAAACAAGCCCTTCAACTCCAAAATGCACCACATAGGTCCCTTGCGCTAGTGACGGTTAATGTTTCCATTAGTACAAGCCTATATGACATTGACCAAGAGTTATTGGACCAAATTATCCTTGCCACCTCTATTATATAAGGCTTGGAATATTTGCAACACACACCTAATTTTATTTTATTTTTGGATAACTCTTTGTCCATTTTTCTATAGAATTTTACAAGAAAATTGTTTAAAAGAAGTGATGAATATTTTTTAAACAAATTTTTGTGGTCTATTTTTAATATTTCTCCATGTAATAATGTATAGTAGTAGCTCAAATTCACAAAAAACTCGATTTTATCACGTCAAAGTTCAAACTATTATTTGGTCCATTTTTTCTGGAGCATCTTGTGATTGCAGAAAATAAACGGTAAACAAAATAGTTTGGACTCGACTTACTCCTAGAAGAAAATTACGTGTTGTGTCGATTGGAACGTAAGTAGTTACTATTGTAATCGAGCTTCATAAGATATCTGAAATTATAAATTGAGCAGTTCAAAATAATGACAAAGTGACCTAGTATCTTCACCTAGGTCCAAATACTTAAACCCTAACCTCCCCTTGCGTGCTCCCAATTGCTACAAACCCATGATTTTTTTTGGATTCAATTCCTCAACAAAATTTGTTCCAAATTGCTCCAAATGGGGAAACCTTATTGATTAATTTGGGAAAATTGCACAAGCCCCCCTGTGATATGCGAAACCTGCGCCAAACTCCCCTGTGTTAATTTTTTTGCGAATCACCCTCTTGTGTTATTTTTTATTCTGCATATTCCTCCTTTTTCGATTTTTTTGGTGTTTTTTTCCATCATAAATGTCAATCCAAATGCATTTTTGCCCCAAACATGTTTATAATAGTTAAATAATTTAATTTGGGTTGGATCTAGAATATTTATGATGGAAAAAAACACAAAAAAAAAATCGAAAAATAGGGAATATGCAGAATAAAAAATAACACAAGGGGGTGATTCGCAAAAAAATTAACATAGGGGAGTTTGGTGCAGGTTTCGCATATCACATGAGGATCTTATGCAATTCTCCCGATTATTTTCCAGGTCCCACAGAAAATTTTAGGGAAATGTAGGATGAAATTTGGGGGTGTTTGTAGAGGGTTGTTTAATGGGACTTGGAGAAATATTTATCAGAGATCTCATTCGATATTTTTTTACCCTTCATTTGATATAAATACGTGTTCCTTTTGTTTTTGAACATAACAGCTTTTTTAGGAATAGAAAATCCGATTGTTTGGGATCTTTTTTGTAACCCACTTAAGGGTATTTTAGGAACCTCAACAATGTTTACCACATATACTGACACCTATTGATTCAGCCTTATCTGTCATGGATAAATAGGTAAAATCGCACAAAATCTTAACGACGTTTGTATTATAATGTTTGGCCATTGACAAGGGACTTATTTGGTACATTTTGAAGTTGTTGTGACTTGTTTATGATTACAAGGGTGCTACTTATTTGGTACATTTTGAAGTTGTTGTGACTTGTTTATGACATTGTCAAAGTAAAAGGGTGCTATATGTATTTTATCCAAATATTTATATTTTATTATATAATTAATAATTTTTATGTTCAAGAAATGTTATGTTGTGAGCTTCTCTCTTTTAAGTCAATAAATTATTAATGCTTAAAAAATATAAAATAAATATACTATCTAATATTTAAATATATATAGATTAGGGGTAAAAATTATTACTTACCCGAACTTTGCGTGTTTTTACACTTTTTTATCTAAACTATTTTTTGTTGTACTCACTACTACAGAAATGACCTATAACAGCGGTTTTTTTAGACCTATTACAACGGTTTTAACCGCTGTCACAGGTACCGCTGTTATATGGTTTTGACCTATGCCAGCGATTCCAGAAGGAACTGCTGTCATAGGGTTAAAAAAAAAAATTAATTTGGACCCTATGACCGCGGTTCCGGCTGAACCGCTGTCATAGGGTCGTTTATTTTTTTTTTTAATTTTATTTTCTCGATTATAATGTTACCATGTCGGAATGACACGAAATTCGCACGGTCATAGCGAAACGGCATTCTGAACAAAACGCAAAACGCGATCTTGTGAATTTAGCCATCTGAAATCGTTTAAGGCCTCAAATTTGCGTTTTATTACAAAAATAGGGTATTTTCGTAATAAAACATAAATTTGAGGCATTAAACGATCTCAGATGACTAAATTCGCAAGACCGCAATGCAAAGCATGCGTCTTGTTCAGCACGCCATTTTCCTATGACCGTACGAATTTCGTGCCATTCCGACACCACACAATTTCAACCGAGAAATATTTTCGTAAATACACAAATATACATACACCCACACATACACAAATATACATACACCCATCCACACATATACAAATATACATACACCCATTAACATATACACAAATATACATACACCCATTAACATATACACAAATATACATACACCCATCCACATATATACATCCACAAATATACATACACCCATCCACATATATACATACACTCATCCACATATATACATACACAAATATACATACAACCACATATACACAAATACACATACACCCATCAACATATACACAAATATACATACACTCATCCACACATACGTACACAAATATACATACACCCATTAACATATACACAAATATACATACACCCATCCACATATATACATACACAAATATACATACACCCATCCACATATATACATACACAAATATACATACAACCACACATACACAAATATACATACACCCATTAACATATACACAAATATACATACACCCATCCACATATATACATACAACCACATATACACAAATATACATACACCCATCAACATATACACAAATATACATACACCCATCCACACATACACAAATATACATACACCCACATATACACAAATATAAATACACCCACACATACACAAATATACATACACCCACACATATACAAATATACATATACATATATATATATATAGGGAGAGAAAGAGAAGAGGCTTACGGTCGTGGTGTTGGCGACGGCGGCGCAGGTATGTGGTGGTGGTAATGGTGGTGGCGGCGGTGCCGGGCTTTTTTTTTGGGGGGGGGGGGGGGGGAATTTCGACCGCCTATGACAGCGGTTTGGGGCGAACCGCTGTCATTTTTTTTTTTAATTTTTTTTTCTGAAAAATTTATGACAGCGGTTCGTGGCGAACCGCTGTCATATCCCGACACTATGACAGCGGTTATGACAGCGGTTCGGGGCGAACCGCTATCATAGGTCCGAACCGAATAGCCCTATCACAACGGTTTTGCAAAACCGTTGTTATAGGTCATTTCTGTAGTAGTGACTTTTATCTCAACTCCACGGAGTTTACACTTTTCTATTCATTAGCATATTAGGGAAGAATATTCTATCGGAGTTTCAGCACATGCGACGGAGTTAGATAAAAAAGTGTAAGTAAACACAAAATTTGGATAAAAATGTGTAAACAAAAAACAGTTTGGATAAAAAAGTATAGAAAAAAAGAAGTTATTTTAAACTCCACTCCGGCGGAATATTCCGTAAAATTCGTTTGTATTAGTAGTATGTGGACTAACCACTTCGTTGAGGTTCTGAGATGTTGAACATCTTGATGTGATTATTATTAATGAATTTACTCTTTAGACGATGATGGCTTAATCTGATTATTCCACAAACAACGTTGAGGTTCTGAGATGTTCAACATCTTGATGTGATTATTATTAATGAATTTACTCTTTAGACAATGATGGCTTAATCTGATTATTCAACACACAACGAGAGATTAGGAAAATACTATGGCAGTCATAGTCAAAAAAAAATTGTGCGGACTGATTTTGTCTAATTGATCAAATGTAATTCACAAGGCATATAGATTGCACTTAATTATCATGTAACAGGTCAAAAGAAAGGACTATTACACTTTTTTTTTGTTGTTGTTGAAATTACACTTTAATTCCGCCAAACCAAATCCAATTTTCTACAATCACCTGGCTTTGCCTTACAAGGAAAGAAAGAAAGGAAAAAAAAAGGGAAAGTTTGTCTATAAATTTGTAATTTATCTATAGGTACAAAATGGAGGGAAAGAAAAAGTTAAAATCAATCCTCTGCATGCATAATTTATTACAATATATATGCCATGTGATCATACTTACAGCACAATTAATTAAAAAAATTACATAGGCCACTTTGGACATTAATTTTCTAATACTGACCTATTCAGAAATGACAACTATTTATGTCCTGATCCATGATTATTATGATAATGATGACTTGCTTAATTTACTAATCCAAAATTTCAATCCAGAATTATAGCCACTTTGGACTTTAATTTTCTAATGCTGACCTATTCAGAAATGACAACTAGTACAGTATATTTTAATCTTGATCCTGATCTTCGATTATTATGATAATGATGACTTGCTTAATTTACTAATCCAAAACTTCAATCCAGAATTATAGCCACTTTGGGACTTTAATTTTCTAATGCTGACCTATTCAGAAATGACAACTATTACAGTATATTTTAATCTTCGATCCAAAATTTCAGGTAGGTACACTAATCTTTTCCCTATAATCTATCTAAAATTTCAAGAATTTTGATATAACAACTCAGCTACTCTAGTCCTCCTTTTCATTGCTTTCAATTCAAGCAAAAAATATATGGGTGGTCACAAAGAAGAAGAATTCTGCGAAAATTATCTAGTCTTAAAACCAGAAGAAGCAAGTTGCTTTGATTTGGTAAGAATATTATGTTCAATTAATGAATTAGAGAGAAGGGATTTTTACAATAGTGGATCGGTAGCAGCAGCAGATGATCAAAGTTTCGGGCATAGATGGATTGTTTTCATTTCTGTGTTGCTCCAGAAAATATTTCTGTATTTGAAGACGCCCATGGCGGTGGTTGGGTCGGCGATGGAGGTGTTGCTCAATTTTCCGCCGGCCAATGGCGGCTACCGCCGTCTACTCTTCAATCTTCTCACAGGTTTTCAATTTTATTCTCTCTTGAAAAACAAAATCTTTACTTTCTTCTTCATTAATTGTTGCTATAATTCTAGGACAATGTGTGTGTGTGTGTGTATATATATACACACACACTCCTATTTGTACGTAGAATAAAAATGTGAAGGAAATTCTAAGAAAATAAACTAATTAATAGTAGTATAAGTTTTCTAATTTGACATTTCTTTCCTTTCCATTCATGGTTCAAAATCACGGTATCGGTGATAATATTGGTGGGTGTTGTTCCATATCGGTCGCGGCGTATCGGGATATTATCGGGCGATACGATACAAAAGCATTATAAAATGCTCCAAAAATTCTAAAAAAATTTGTAAAATTAAAAAAAAATGTAAATAACACAAATTACTTGTTTTTAATACTTTCTTCAAACTATATTTAAACTTCATCCAGTGAATCATCCCGTGAACCATTGTTGTAATAATACAAAGAAAGACATAAAGCTAGGAAATTCTTTGAAAAAGAAAAACAAACATATTCGCTCCACGCCTATTCGTACCAAAGAAAAGCAAACCTATTCTCTGAAAAAGAAAAGAAAAGCAACATATTCTCTTTTGTTTTGTCTTCTTCGAGAGGATCCCAGCAAGATATTAACAGCTTTTCCTTCAAACAACAACATATTCCACGGTCGAAAAAAAGCAGAAAATCGGCCGATATTATAGATATAATCCGACATTATCATGATATCACCGATATTATCGTCTGATATTATCGGCCGATATCTGATAATATCGATGATACCATACCCAACCGGTAACAAACCATATCGCCGGAAATTTATTGGATCGGAGGGTTTCGATCCGGTTATATATCGGCCGATATCATCGGAATCGGTCGATACTTTGAACCATGTTTCCATTAGGTTAGGAGGATTTAACATTAATCAAGTATCTGAAAAGGAGGATACCAAAATTATTGAACTTCTCTAGATAATGTAATTTGAGCTACTTTTTTCTTTTACTACGATGATGAATTATAAGATTCATTCAGTCTTATAACACTTGATATTTTCCTGAGCTCCGATTTTAGTTTTAGTCCTATAGGATAGGGGTATTGTAAAAGTGGTTCTCAACCTTTACTTGCATGTTGGACAAAAATAGTCCAACGCGTTAAAAAATAGGCCAACTCTGCACATTTTTTCAATCTGTAGGACTATTTTTCTCGAGCCCGTAAAGTTTGTTCTACTTTTGTAACCCTTCGTATTCTACGGGACTAAAAGTGTAATTTTCCGGTATTTTCACCTCTAAATCTGTCATGGCCTAAAATCTATTTGTTGAATCCCAACCAACTTCAAATTTGGTAAATTAATACATTGTCACATCACAATGCACTTTTACATCTATTTTTTATTTTATTTGCATAAGAACTTTTCTCTTTATGCTATTACCCAAAAAAAAATAAAAATTACCTTGTTACTTTTCTCATTAAAGATTGAATTAATCATCAAAAATATTTAATTATAGAAAAGACTCTGCTCATAAGTATTTTTTTAGAGAGAGAAAAAACATCTCACAGCCTTAATTACGTGGTATGATACAATATTATAATCATTCATGTGATGGTCAAGTCCCAATACGCTCCGAGACTAACCATAGAGTTAATTAAGTCCAAATTAATATTTAAATTCCATCAAACAGTAGTATAATTGAAGCAGCGCCTTAATCAAATTAATTTCATATATATATATATATATATATATATATATCCCAATACGCCCCGAGACTAACCATAGAGTTAATTAAGTTCTAATTAATATTTAATTTCCATCAAACAGTAGTATAATTGAAGCAGTGCCTTAATCAAATTAATTTCATATATATATATATAGGGAGGGTGGTGGCGCCAGATAGTTCATCAGCAACATTCACATCAATGGTTGGAAATCTTGACAAGAGATGGGAATTAAACACAAGCATCAGAAATCAAACTAGCAAATACATTGAATCAACGGCTATGATGGCATCCAAATTATCCTATGAAAACAAATCCTTTATTCAGTCTGTAGTCACTGATCATTGGCAGGTACATACTTACAAACTATCTCACTACTACAAAAATATCCTATTACAGCGGTTCTAAAAAAACCGCTGTAATAGGGCACCCTATTACAGCGGTTCCCACTAAAAAAACCGCTGTAATAGGGCACCCTATTACAGCGGTTCCCATGGGAACCGCTGTAATAGGGTGCCCTATTACAGCGGTTTTTTTAGAACCGCTGTAATAGGGTGCCTATTACAGCGGTTCAAAACCGCTGTAATAGGTCGAAACCCTAGTACAGCACTGCCTATTACAGCGGTTCGAACCGCTGTAATAGGTCCAAAAAAACCGCTGTAATAGGCATTTTTTGTAGTAGTGTCTATTTATTTGATTTCCAAGAACTATATGATGCATGGATACGGATACTGCGACACGGACACAACATAATACGGACATGAGACATGGCGATTCTATAAAAGTTTAGGACACAACTAACAACACAGTTCCGACACATCTGTCCAACATATATCTATATATACCTAGAATATGTAAATTAGACTTTTGATTTCAAACTCAATATAATTTATTAAAGAAATAAACTGTGAGAATGATTGCTGCATTTTACTTGCTACAATCTACATGTCTGAAACAATTAAACTTCTTAGCAACAATAAGCCAATAACAATTAACAAATGCAAAAGACATAATTATAAATTATTTGTGATCTAATACATGACATAAACAAAAACAAATACTTTATTATTTATATTATTTTCTTTATTTAAGGACACGGTGTCGGAAGTGTGTCGGAGGCGTGTCGTGTCCGACACGATATGTGGTGATTTTTAGAAACGTTCGTACGTGCTTTATAGACCGTTAGTTATTTTTCCTTATGGAGTTCACATTTGCATAATTAGTTGTGTAATAAATTGTTTATTTATTTATTTGTTCCCCTCAATTGTTTTTTGATTATTTTCCACCTCAAATTTGAAACAGATGGAATTCTTGGAGTTTTATCACTTTTGGAACGGTAAGAAAGTGATATTTTAACATCAATTTTATATGTTGATGTAACTTATGAATTCTTATCATATATTGATTAGCTAGTTCACACGTTAATATCAAATCTTATGCTTACATTGTGTAAGTTTCAAGTTTAGAGATAACTCTCTTACCTACTACATATAGGGTTATTTAGTGAACCACAAGTAATAAAAAATTAACATTTTGGATATAATGGAACCATGTGAGGGTTGCGTGGGACACACAGATGAACGAGTGAGGTGGATATAATGGACCACGTGAGGGGTTATGTGGGACTCATAGATGAACTATCGACATTATCAGGATAGGTAGATTCAATACCTATTTATATTATTAAGAATTTTTGAAATTGTTCTTATGAGTTTATAGGACTCGAATTTTCAAAACATTCTCTTACATTCATATTTTGGACCTCATGCGGAGTCTACCAACACTTTGGAAAGTTAAACTATACAGTAGACGGGCAAATTAATTTCATGTCTCTAGACAGTCATATTAGTGACCAAAGGGTCAATTAATTCACTATGGTTCTGAATATTTTTAATCTGAATCAAATTTGATGTAACAGGAACGATTTATAATGAGAATAAATTACGCTTGTCACGAGTCTGGACAGGAATTTTAGTATGAAAGCTAGATCTGTCCTCTTTCTAGATATTTAAGAAATGGTACCCATGATGAAAGAGATCCACAGCAAACTCTGAAGTCAAGCAAAATCTATAAATAAATCCCTTAATAGATGATTATGTTGTTGCGTAAGATGAGGGATTAAATTTATTTCAGGTCGTATCACAGGAAGTTCTAGAACACGTGCCACTCTTGTACTATTTTGAAGGGCTTAGCTTGTACGCTGTGCAAAAATATAAAAAAGAATAATAATCCAATAATAATAATAATAATGAAAAAGATCATACATTAATAATTGCAATATTGATCCCAGGAGTACGTGTTCATTTATTTTGATTAGAGTGCTTCAGATTTCGATTTATTTTAATAATCCTTTTGGAGTTTTTAGTTGCTTGAAAACTTTACAGAAGAAGAAATTAAAAGATGTAGTGAAACTTCCATATATTCTTCCTAATTATCGTACATTGGTCGTTGTTCGGTGTTCGTTATAAACTATCTGGAATTGTTTATATTTAGTACTTAATTTGTCTCATTTCTTGAACTTGTTTTATACGCATTGCAGTAATGTATTAAGAAATACAATACATATATAGTAATTATCAAGAGATTATGTCATGCATGTTAACTCCTCTTATTTATATTTTTTTCCTTTTTTTTATATAAAACCAGTAATTCATGTCATTCGGATGGCTAGAAGTTTACAATAACGAGAATAATAAGGTGCGATAAGGTCTACATTAAAGTAGTACAAAACTAAATATCAAAGTATAATCCACCAGTAGGAAATCAATCTCTAATATACAAGAAACATTTGTTGTATAGTAATTAATGTGCTGAAGTTAACTCTGAGTTATTTAACTAATTAAGATGGAAGAATGAAAATTTATAACTTCGGGTGTTTGTTAAAAGTAAGGATTTTGTAGACAAAACTTATGCAAAACACAATTGTTCATTAGACTAGGTCGTATTTTAACTTTGAATCCGATAATCAATAACTACCATAACATTTACCAACAAAAAATGAGATATATTATATATATGACTCAAAGTGATAAAAGTTTGGACCTCCAGAACTCATAAAGTGATTTATTAAATTTCCCTTAGATGAGAATGCGTCTCGTTATACATGATTTGGTAAATAAATATGTCATGAAATCCAATATAATAAGTCCCGATTATGAGATGTTATTTTTTGTTTCTCATTTTTTTTAGAAAAAGTAAGATAATTTATTTTTAAGGGAGCAGAGATATGATGGAGGAGGTGTGCTTGAATGAATTTTTTTATAGTAAAAATTATAATGATTAGGTGCGATATGATCTCTTTTTTGTAAGAAAAGTTGTTTTAGTGGAAAATTGATATAGATGAGTTTTTATTTTTAAGAAAATGGAGACATATTTAAGTTAAACTCATCATTAAGACATCTAAAAATATTCAAAGACAATCTTATTTTGTACCTTGCGTCATTTCAAATCAAAATACGTGATTACTTTGATGACTATTTTAAGATATTGGCAGATAAAAGTTGTTGGGTGAGCTGTCTAATCATGGTAGTAAAAAAAATTCATGGCCTAAATCTATTGACCTTGTTTTGGAATTTTCAAGTTCTTCTGTGTTTTGAATTCTTAACTAGTAACCATGTTGGATTATAATCTTCAATAAACCTAGTAACTATTTTGAACTATAGTCTTCAAAAAATTTCAAATCTATTCAATATTGAGGTCATCTGAATAATTCTCAGCTCGAAATCCTTCCATAAAACCGAACCTATTTTTATGATTTATGTGGTTTAGTTAACAAGCATATGGACTGATCAATTAGGTTTCAAAATCGATGTTTTTGCAGATTACGAGGAAATGTACACAACATACGCAACCATGTTTCGAGACAAAACCACCAATCCCAACCTGATCGTCGTAGCATTCAGAGGCACGGCGCCATTTGACTCGGATGCATGGCGAACAGACATCGACATATCATGGTACGAGTTTCAGGACATTGGGAAAATCCATGGCGGGTTCATGAAAGCCCTAGGGTTACAGAAATCCACTGGCTGGCCTAAACAAATCTCAGAGACAAACTCGGATCGAAAATCGTTTGCTTACTACACTCTCCGGGAGAAACTAAAAACCCTAATCCAAGAAAATGAACATGCAAAGTTTATATTGACAGGGCATAGCCTAGGAGGGGCACTAGCAATTCTGTTTGCTGGTATTTTGGCTATTCATGAAGAGGAAGCATTGCTAAAGAGGTTGGAGGGAGTGTACACTTTTGGGCAGCCAAGAGTGGGGAATGAGCAATTTGGGGAGTACATGAAGGAAAAAATGAGATTATATGATGTGAAGTATTTTAGGTATGTTTATTGCAATGATATGGTGCCTAGGTTGCCATACGATGATAAAAATTTCTTGTTCAAGCATTTTGGGCCTTGTCTATACTTCAATAGCTGCTACAAAGGCCAGGTGAGTTCACTTTAATTTCAATAATTAAGATATCTTAAGTTTTTTCTAATATTTTCCATATTTATTTTAATTTACTTCGTGAAGTCTGCAGTTAATCTGTAGCTCTAGCAAATGAAATTGCAAGGGATGCTAGTGTTTCATTACGACATAGCTAACTGTTAGGAACAATTGCGAAATTCGTTCTTGGCAAGTTTAAACCTATAAATTGTGACGCTCACAAATTAAAAATACTAACTTTTTATTTTCGCGAAAGAATGAAAAATTGATTGGAAATTTGCATGTGTTGATACACGACCTTAATTTTCAATTTGGAAGTTTTTCAGCTTTGAATACAAAATTATCACACGGGGACCGAAAATTCCACTTATCATAAGTCATAACTGACAAGACTAGAGCAACTTTATACTGGCTAGGTGAACTGGTTATCTTATTCCCATAAGAGAAAATGTCAAATTAAGTTCTGCAAATTAATGAGGATTGCATTTTTGGTCCATAGTTTCTCTTTAATTAATTTACTTTTTAAGTAAGCATTTGTTCCTACAAAGGATTTTGTGGTTAACCTAGCTATTGCACTAAATATGAAATTTATTATGTTGTAATTTTTTTGTTTGAAATGCAGGTTTTAGAAGAGGAACCAAACAAAAACTATTTCTCACTACTTCATGTCGTGCCCAAGATGTTAAACGCGGTTTATGAGCTGATTAGAGGGTTCATCTTACCTTGGAGAAAAGGGCTGGAGTACAAAGAAGGATGGTTTATGAGATTGTTTAGGGTAACAGCCTTGGTAATCCCGGGATTAACCGATCATTTCCCGGTAGATTATGTTAATGTAACTAGGTTGGGGGAATTACCACCATCTATTTATTCTGATGGACCACATCAAAATCTCAAACAAGATTGAAGAGACTTGACAAAAATTGATTTAATTATTTATGAATCAAAGTCTGCATATTTAGGTTTGCATCCTTAATTTTTTCAACTGTGTACGGACGATTGAAAAGCGTAGCACTCAATTCCTAATACCATATACATTTAGCATGTTGTGTATCTAGCTTCAAACTATATCTATCGAGGCAAGAGAAAAACTCTCTATCTTTAACGCTAAATTGCCCCGTCTTGGTGGTATGAGTTGATATAACAAACTTCCCAAAATACAACTATATTTGTTACCAACGAACTTTTTCCTGCTGTGAGAGCTCTTAGGGAAGAAGAAGAAAGATGCACAGAAGAAGCTGTGTTGTGGTATGTTGTTTCGATTATGCAGGAGCCTTTTTATAGGCACAAAAAAAAAAATTGAATTAGAAAAGTCAAATTAAATCTGAAATTATGGCAATAAATGTTTTAGCAATTTCAATCAACAAAAAGGTTGTACAGCTTGAAACGTTTTAAAACGTATCTAGAAGCACCTTCTAAAAAATCATATTTAACAGAGTCGAAAAAACGTGGTCAGTGATTTTTACAAGTACGATTTTCGTCTACCAACTTTTTTGCTGTTTGGATTTTTAACAAAAGGAATCTGATGGTTTAGGGATATTCCACTAGTTAATTTATTTAAATAAATAATTTAATTAATGAAAATAAATGAAATTTCATCCAAAAACTTAGGTTGTGTTTGTTTTTGTTTTCAAACAAAATTTAGCCAAAACTTGTTTGCTTTATGTTTTTTTGATCAAAAAGGACTTTTTTGGTCAAAGAATTTGTCAGCTATTGTCTTCCTATTTGTCTCTACTTTAGGGTGCCTACTAATTACATCAACTACAATATATATAACCATAATATCACAATCATTTAAAACTTATATTATATTATATTTTTCAGTCATTAACTAATTATAAACACAACTTTTCAGACAAAAACTTACATGATTTGACTGTTACAGTAATTTTTGTCTATTCTGAAAATCAAATCAAACACAAAACCAAACACATTTTCCTCAAAATACACAACTCCCAATAAATTTTTTTCACTAAAATTTTCACCACAAAAACCCTCAAAATAAAAATAAACACAACCTTAACTTTGAGCCCACAAGCCCAAGCCCAGACCCAGACTCACAACCCCGGCCCCAGCCCAAGCGTGAGCTTGTGTTCGGGTCCATCGGACCCTGAGGGCGGGCAAGTGTGCACGGAAGACCAATGCGCTAGGTCCTCCCCCTTCCCAAAAACTTCTTCAACCCAAATGGGCAACTCATAAGTCCCCAAAAAATTTATATAAATCATCATTCACTTGAATCTTTTTCCACATGGGATAAGCAAGTTCAAACAACCTAATTTGGAACTTAATTTCTCATTCATTTTACATCCGATTTGAAAATTTTGAAGTGCTAAACATATCTACTCAGTACGTAGATTAATACTATCTAATAATATTTTATATCCCGTATACTTGTGTTGTTCAAATTTCTTAGTCAAAAGTGGTGTTCATCACACTTTACTATCATTATTTTTGAAAAATCCACCACACGAATGAAATTAATGCAAATGTATGATTTGATAGTTTGTTTGAAAATTTATCACATCAGAGGAGGTAGTTTTTGACTTTAAACCTTTCTTATTGAAGTATCATCGGATTTACTAGGCTATCCATTGAACGCGATGTCTTGAATTGATTAGTCGTTCATGTAAAACTAGAAAATGATATACACACACTACTACAAAAATATACTATTACAACGATTTTGTAAAACCGCTATAATAGGGCTTATCGGTTCGGACCTATTACAGCGGTTAGACCTGAACCGCCGTAATAGACGGTCAGCTAAAATAATAATAAAAAAAAATTGGGATCTTACAGCGGTTTGGGTCAAACCGCTGTATAAAAAAAAATTGGGATCTTACAGCGGTTTGGGTCGAATCACTATATATATAAAAAAAAATTGGAATCTTACAGCTGTTCGGGTCGAACCGCTGTTTTAAAATTTCAGAAACAAAATAAAAAAAATGCCTATTACAGCGGTTTGTACCTGAACCGCTGCGGTCGGGTTTTTAATAGGTTAACCCGGCCGCCGTCCCCCCCCCCCCCCCCCCCTCCCTAAAAAAAATTTAGATTCTCTCTCTATCTCTCTCTATTGTACACCACCACCACCGTCTCTCTCTCTAAATTTTGTTGGTTGCAACCCACCCGGGTGAAGATTAAGTCGAGAATTTGGTAGAAATTTTTGCGTTGTTACTCTGCCAATTTTTTTCTGGAATAATGGAAAATAAATTAAAATGAAAATTATTTAATTAATTCAACTATCAACTGATGATAAAATTGTTTAATTTAATTAATTTAGAATCAAGATGGATCGAAGTTGGATTTTAGCGGATCGTATGTCGGAACAGTATGAGAAAGAGGTAAAAGAGTTCATAAAGTTTGTGGTTGAGCATGCACCAAATCGAACTAGGATCACTTGTCCGTGTTTACGTTGTTGTTTTGGAAAGAGAATTAGTCCACGTGAGTTGGGAGATCATTTGGTGTGTAATGGAATTGATAAAAGCTACACACGTTGGACAAGACACGGTAAAAACAGTGTCACGTCAGATGATTTGGGTGGTACATCATATCCATCAAAGGATTTCAACATGAATGATTGTAAGCCTGATCGTTTGGCGGAGATGACAAATGTGATTGAGGAGAATTTGCGAAATTGTCCTAAAATGTTTGACAATTTGACAAGTGATTCAAAGATACCACTGTATAGTGGTAGTAAATTCACAAGATTGAAAACAGTCATAAACCTATACAAGTTTAAAGCCAACAATGGGTGGAGTGATAAGAGTTTCACAGACTTAGTTGGTCTATTAAAAAGCATGCTACTTGAGGATAAAGTGTTACCTAATCGTACTGATGAGGCTAAACGGATGTTAACCTCAATTGGCATGGGATATGAGAGGATACATGCATGTCTCAATGATTGCATATTGTTTAGAACTGACTATGCATCATTAAAGACCTATCCGAAATGTGGCGCCTCATGGTACAAGAAGAATGGATCTGCTCCTGTCAAAACCATGTGGTATTTGCCCATAATACCACGATTTAAGCGCATGTACAGTAGTAAAAAGTTAGCCAAGGACTTGACATGGCATGCTGATAGAAGGCTTGAAGAAAGGATTGAAGATGACAAGATTCGACACCCCTCAGATTCTCCTCAATGGAAAAAGATTGATAATGATTTCCTTGAATTTGGTGAAGAATCAAGAAACCTGCGCCTTGTATTGGCTACAAATGGCATGAACCCTCATGGCTTGCAAAGTAGCTCACATAGTACATGGCTGATGATTTTGATGATCTACAACCTTCCCCCATTGCGATGCATGAAGCGAGAGCATATAATGATGCCTATACTCATTTCTGGGCCGAAACAATCTGGAAATGATATAGATGTCTACTTGGCTCCTTTAATTGAGGATTTAAAGGTGTTGTGGGAGACCGGTGTTCAAGTATATGACGGGTTCAGAGAAGAAAATTTTAATCTCAGAGTCATGTTATTTGGAACAATCAATGATTTTTTTGCAAGAGCAAATCTCGAGGGATATGGTGTACATGGCCAATGTGGATGCCCCATATGTGTCAAGATTACAGATCAATATCGATTGACACACTTTCAGAAATATGCATTCCAAGGGCATCGGAGATGGCTAAATCGGAACCATCGATATCGTTGGTGGAAGAAACTTTCAATGGGAATATAGAAGAAGGTCGAGCTCCTAAGTGCTTGACTGGTGAAGAAGTGTTTGAGAATGTAAAAGACTTGGAGGTCAAATTTGGAAAGATTTTTGCAGGTGGCCTTGCAAAAACTAGGTGGAAAAAAAGGTCAATTTTCTTTGAGTTTCCATATTGGATGTTTTTACATGTTACACATTTTCTTGATATTATGCATATTGAGAAAAATGTATTTGAGAGTGTCATTGGTACACTTCTAAATGTGCCTGGAAAGACAAAAGATGGCGTAAAGGTAAGGTTAGACTTGGTTGAAATGAAGATAAGAGGAAAATTGGCACCAACAAATAAGGGAAAACGTAGTTATTTGCCTCCAGCAGCTCACACTCTATCCAGGAAAGAAAAAATTGCATTATGTGAGTTTCTTAATGGAGTGAAAGTTTCAGAAGGGTATTCTTCAAACATCAGCAGTCTTGTATCAATGAAGGACTGGAGCTAAAGCACATGAAGACTCACGATTGTGATTTAATCATGGATCATTTGGTACCAATTGCTATACGGGCCATTTTGCCAAAAAAGGTGAGAGACACAATAACTAGATTGTGTTTCTTCTTCAAAGCAATGTGGAGCAAGGTGTTTGATCCTGAACAATTTCCTGCACTTCAGAAACAAATTGTCATCATATTGTGTGAGCTTGAGATGTATTTTCCACCTGCTTTTTTTGATATAATGACTCACCTACCTATTCACTTGGTTAGAGAGACACAACTATGTGGACCGGCTTTTATGAGATCTATGTATCCGGCTAAGCATTATATGAAGGTATTGAAAGGCTACGTGAAAAATCGTAGTTGACCGGAAGGTTGCATTGTTGAACGGTACATAGTTGATGAAGCCATTGCATTTTGCACAGAGTATCTGTCAGATTATAATGTTGTAGAGCTTCCAAAGTCTCATGTCGTGGGAGGGAGAACAGAAGGAAAAAACGTAATTGGAAAGCAATTAGTTAGTGTTCCTATTACACAAAGGGAGCAGGCACACCTATATGTGCTCCACAACACCGATGAGGTTGACCCATATGTTAAAGAGCATAAGAACCAGCTTAGGAGATTCAATCCAATGAAAAATGAGAGCTGGATTTCAAGAGAGCATAGCAAGAGTTTCATCGATTGGTTCCGAAAGCATATTAAAGAGAAACAGAAAGATAATCCATGTTCAGTTTCAGATAAATTGACACGGCTGTCGATGGGTCCGGACAGACTAGTATTTTGTTATTCAGGTTATCGTATAAATGGTCACACATTCTATACAAAAGACCAAGATGAACGAAGTACAATACAGAATAGTGGTGCGAGTCTTGTAGCTCAAGCAATGCATATCTCAAGTGCGAAAGATAATAACCCTATCTATGCCAATTTATCATATTATGGGTGATTGAACGTATATGGGAGCTTGATTATAGTTGGTTTCGGGTCCCTGTATTTGGGTGTAGATGGGTTAACAATAAAAATGGTGTCGATAATAGTGAAATAGGCTTCACTCAAGTAGACCTTGAAAATGGTGGGATACAAAGATGAACCTTTCATTTTGGCATCACAAGCTAAGCAAGTGTTTTTTGTCACTGATCCTATTGATAAGAGGTGGTCCATTGTTTTATCGGCAAACAAAAATACTTGTATTGATGATGATTATGAAGAAAGTTAAGATGATGGAGAAAATCATATCTCATTAGGTGATTCACAATCAATTGATAGTGACGATGACTTAAATATAAGAGATGATGAATTGTATATGCGACAGGATCACCAAGAGGGGATATGGATTAATTCATTAGTTCGTCAGCGTACTAAAAAAAATGGTCGTACCGATGGGAAGCGAAAGACTGCTAAGCCAACGACAAAAAGAAAACGATGAAAGGTATTTGAACTTATTTCATAATTGTATGATAGACTTATTTTATGATCAATATTTATACTTAGTTGCTAGAAAATTTATATTCTTGAGATTTGCCTATATTTGGGGAAAATTTAAGGGAAATAGGGACTTGACTGAATTTAGGGTTAATTTGGGTTAGCTAGGGGTTAATTACGTTTAATTGCGGATTAAATTGTATTTATTTTGTGGTTTAGGGTACATTGATCCAACTGGTGATCTATATTTATACTTAGTTGTTGAAAATATGATGCTTTATTTGTAGTTTTATGTGATTTATGTGATCCAACTGGTGATCAATATTTATAAAATGATGTTTTATTTGTAGTTTTATGTGATTACGTGATCCAACTGGTGATCAATATTTGAAATTGCTGGGTTTGTTGTGGTTGCAAGTTTGGGGGAAGATTAAGTCGAGAACTTGGTACAAATTTTTGCGCCGTTACTCTGCCAAATTTTTTCTAGAATAATGGGAATGAACCTAACTTCTGTATTTATTACTTCTATTTTAAAATTATTATTGCCAAATGAATCTACCAAATTTATATGAATCTAACTTCTGTATTTTTTTTGGCTTTTGTAGGTCGATGTCTTCAGATCCTACTGGTAGTTTTCCTGAGGATGATGTATATGGATCAGATAGCCATCATGAAAAGGAGATACGAAGAGGTGTCACGGCTATGAAAAAAGTTATCAATGCCAGAAGTAAAGGTATAAGGCTACCTGTTGGCTGGAATGACGGAGGCCAAGCAGCTGACCCAAACAAATCAACATTTGTTGGTTATATAGGAGTCTTGGCTCGACAAAAAGTGCGGATAACCATGAGTGATTGGCAAAAAGTCCCGTCACCAATAAAAAGAAACATTTGGGATGGAACAAAGGTAATTTGGATATTATCATATTTCTAAGTGTTAACGTATTTTTTGTTGATTTAATTTTCTCTAAATTATAATTTCATATATACTTTTTGTTTGTTTTTTGTAGTTGGCATTTGATATTGAAGAAAGTAGATAAAAGTACGTACTAACAGAAGTTGGGAAGCTAGCACGTAACTTCAGGAGCTACTTGAGTAGAGTGTGGGTGCGAGATGATGATGGAAACATTAATTACAACCCACCCTCACAATATGAGATACCTCAAGCTGATTGGACAGCATTTGTAGATCTTCGCTTAAGTGACGGGTTTCAGGTAGCTAGTCATTTTAATTTACGGTTTTATTTGTTGGTTATTGTGTTTATATTTAACTAATAATTTGATAATGTAATAAACAGAAACTAAGTAGGGAAAATCAGAAAAGAGCAAAGGAATCTAAATATCCTTACCGAAGATCACGTCTTGGACATGCTCTTGTGGAGCAAATTGAGGTATGTAGTTCATTTAGCAGTGAATCCAATCAATTTTTTTAATAAAAATTTCTTGTTAATAAATATATATTTTAATATCAAAATATAGATGAATAGAAGAAGGGATGCGGGATCCGATTGTATAGGTGACATGAGCACTCGTGTGGAGGATTGCGAGTTCCGATAAAACAAATCAAATTGATAACGACAATGTTAGAAGAGTAGTGAATGAAATGGTGAGTTGTTTGAAATTTTAGCTCTATAATGTATTGTATGTTTGTTTTGAAATACTATTGAAAGAACAACTTTCACTAATTTTTTTTATTTTTTAAATGTAGTATTACAGGAGAGCATTTCACAAGAGAGTACTAGCCATAGTGTAAATGAGAAGAGTCGAGATGACCTATTGACTAAAGCTCTTAAAAAGAAGGAGCATCTGGGTCGCGTTAGGGGTGTTGGCTTTGGGGTCTCACAAAGATACTACTTTTTGGATCTAAAGCCTGCTAAAGAAATGGAGATGGAAAGCTTGAGAAACATGGTGAAAAACCTCTCTGAAACTACGGTCGCCATGTAACGCAGGATTGAAGTTTTGGAAGCGCCTAACTCGAGTCAGCCACATGAAGATGAGGTGATTTCTTTGAAAGATAGCTGCCCAGAATCAATTAAGATGCTTTTTGAGGTAATGATTTGAACTTGTTTATTTATCATGTAACTTTCAACTCTTTATTTCTGTAAATCACACAAAACTTTGGGTTTGGCCTAATGTTGTGTATATATATATATATATGTGTGTGTGTGTGTGTGTGTGTAGGTTATCGCTCCATGTCAAATAGCACTTTCATCACCGTCATATCGTGTGGTAGCTAATGGACTGATGTACAATTGAGTGGAGATTGATAGAATTCTTCACAGCAGTCCATTACCCACCAACCATGTGAAAGTGTGCATTGACACTGCAGTTGAGGCGAATACACCCCTACCCGTCCCTCTCAATGATGAGATGCTCACCATTTCTAGTGCTCTGGGTACCTTTGTTGCTTAGCCAGTGAGTCTTGTTAGTGTCACTGATGCACCGGTATGTAATTAATAGATAGTCATTAATAAATTATAACAATTATTTAAGGTTACTAAATATACTTTGGTGTGTAACATTCATGTTTTATTTTCTTTGCTTAAACAGTCTCTTGGACCATCCAAATCATCTGAAAACCAGAAATTAAGGACGTCGAAGCAGTCAGTTGTCAAACCAAAACCTCTAGTGGCCAAGCCTGCACGTGAAGGTGACATATGTGCAGACCTTGTACTAGATGGACTCCCTGATGACCTTTTATTTCTTGGAAAGTACACGAAGATGATGAAAGAATTATGAATTCTGCATTCCCAGAGTATATTGGGAAGGAGGAGATCTGTCACCTTCTACGTCAAGAAGAGATAGGAGCCTCTATCATTATAGTGTACATAAAGTAAGTTTTTTTTAATTATTTTATTGCATCTGAACTATGATTATTTTCGTTACTCGAAATTTATTTTTTATGCTCAATTTAGGTGTTTGTGGGTTAAGTACGTGATCCCCGAAGGGAAAGAATAAAGTTTTGGGTTCCTTAGCCCACATTTCATATCTGCGGGAACAGACAAGCATACTGAACAAGTGCAGTACATAGCAGGTGCTATGATACAGAGTGCACAACATCATAAGTTATTTCTTACACCTTACAACACCGGATGAGCTACTAAAGACTCAACTTTAATTTGTAAAACTAGTTACGCAAAACAAATTTTGAACTTATCTTTTGAATGTTTTTTAAGGGACATTGGTTGTTGCTTCCAATTAGTCCATTTCAAGAGGTCATTTACTATCTGGATTCTTTGCATAGTGAGCCGGATTATCGAGATGAGATGAAACAAAAAATCAATCAGTAAGTTTTTCATTCAATCAATGTATCCATTATATTTAATATTTTTTTAAAGAGTATATTTATTTCACATAATTGCTTGTTTTTGACATATTTCCTTGTTTTTTATATTTTTTTATAGGGTTGTGCACATATTTCGTGCAAATCGCAACAATCATTCCAAGAAATCCAAAAACAAGGCCTGTCAATGGATTAAAATAAAGGTTAGCGTTTTCTAGTTTCAAGAGATTATATATTCGTATAGAAGTTAGTGTTCTAATACAACGTAACTTTGATTACTTTTGTAGTGCCCCCGGCAGACAAATGAGGTGAATTGTAGCTATTTCGTTATGAGATTCATGAAAGAGGTTATTAGTCACGGACAATCTATAATCCCAACAGCGGTATGTAATCCTAATATATACTTAATTTTTATCTCTTTTGAAGTTATTAAACCTTTGGAAGGTAATTGAAACGTCATTTGAGTCTGCAATTAATCTTTATATATATCTTGCAGTATTTTCATGATTCTCGATCCTTCTATACTTAAGAACAAATTGATGAAGTACGTTGCGAAGTGGCACGTTACATTTTCTTAGCAGCTCCTCAGAAATTAGGTAATGTATTTTTTGTACATTATGACTTGTTGTAAACTGTGATTTGATTTATTGTAATTAAGTTGTGAGTAATTTAATTAGTTGATTGTAAATTAACACGTGATCATTTGTTAGAGATTATAAAATTTTTTTGTTGGAGGAAAGAGATGGTAATATTGAAGTTTGAGATTTTTGTTGTTTATGTTGAATATGTTTTATTGTGCAGCTGGAATTTGTTGGGTTGGTCTATTTACTGTACAGGAATATTACCATAACAGGGTGCAAAATATTTTAAAAAAAAAAAACTTGACACTCTATTACAGCGGTTTTGAACCGCTGTAATAGGGTTCAAAAAATAAAAAAAATAAAAATTTCACCTATTACAGCGGAATAGGATATACTCTATTACAGCGGTTCCGGCCGGAACCGCTGTAATAGGTGAATTTTTTTTATTTTTTTAACCTTATTACACCCGTTCAGACTAGAACCGCTGTAATAGGGTATCCCTATTACAACGGTTTTTAATTGAACCACTGCAATAGGGGACCTAAAACATTTAACCGCTGTAATAGGTCCAAAAAAACCGCAGTAATAGGTCTTTTCTATAGTAGTGACATGATAAATTTTCTACAATCTTAGTTCTCACTGTTGGGTCCATTTTGGCCATGGCACCCCCTCTTGCATTCATAAATGTTACTTAGTTTGAGGCGGCCTACACTTCACACTTACACAGGCGATCTCCTATTTAAGAGTATCATGCCATACTCCTCTTCATTTGATAGTATAGGAATTATTAAAAATCCGACTTATCCTTTTGTTACAACTTGCAAGGAACACTTCTTTTTCCTAGGCAATGGATTTGGAGTTAAATAAACTCCTAAGTGTATCACAAAAATTTCACAACTTAGTTGTCCCATTGAACCAAGATCTTGGGATTTCCAGTTAATAAGGTTGGGTTACCGGTGTGTCCATTCTTAACTTGTAGCTTTTAACCCTATTCCTTTTTATAGGTAGTATATTGATCTCTAGGCAATCCTTTCATCAAAGGGTCCGCTATATTTTCTTTTCATTTCACATAGAGGTGGCAATTAGGTGGATCAGGTCAAGTTGGGTCGGGTCCAAGTTAGGTCAGGTCCAATCAAGTCTTATGCTAAAAAAATTGGATTACAGATAGACCCAATAAAGACCATAATGGACCCAATAAGAACCCAAAGTAAACCCAATGATGACCCAAAGTTGACCCAAAATTGCATTATAAGATGTTTTAAACAAGTTTAGTCAAACACCTTTTTTACACAAACCACACACATTTTCACACACAATGCACACATTTACACACACACAACACACCTTTTACGCACACTACACATATTTTCACAGACAATGCACACTTTTTACGCACACTGCACACATGTATACACACACAACACACTTTATACACACACTACACGTTTTCACACATAATGCACATTTTTTACACACGACACACATTATTAATCACAATGCACATTTTTTACACACACTACATATATTTTCACACAAAACACACATTTTCAATCACAATGCATATTTTTTACACACATTGCATAAATTTACACACATACATCACACTTTTATACACATCACGTACATTTCCACACACAATGCACATTTTCTTACACACACAACCCACGTTTTCAATCACAATGCATATATTTAACACACACTACACACATTTTCACACACAATGCATACTTTTTACACACAATGTACATTTTTACACACACTACACATTTTCTACACAGACTACACATATTTACACACACAAAACTCACTTTTTACACACACCACACATATTTTCGCACACAATGCACATTTACACACACAAACACATATTTTCAATCACAATGCACAATTTTTAAAATACACTATGCACTTTTTACACACACTACACATTTTCACACGTAATGCATATTTTTACACACAATATACACTTTTTACACACTTTCTACACATACTTCACACATTACATACATAGCACACTTTTTACACGTATGTTCACACGCAATACATATTTTTTACACACAACCTTTTTTTTTTTTACAATATCATCACATGTTGAATTGTAGATATTACAACATACTTTTTTGCAATACACATGTTGAATTCTGCTATCAGTGAGCTGGTCAAATTTATTGAAACTTTCCAATATCATCAAGCATGATCTGAAATTTGTTTTTACCTCACCAAAAAGCAGCAATTAGTTGACTCTGCTACAGTGACTTTCATGTTATGTATCTCACTATCTCATGAGGTGGTGTTTAATATAACAAATTCCTCACAAAATATGTTATGTTTTGTCGTAGTAAAAGATCAAACAATACCACGTTAATGCATGTATCACAAAGAGGACATTTAACAAGCATGAAAAGACTATAATTATATTTACGCAGTCTAGCATGGCTACTATTCCAACAATTCGACTGTCCAACATTTTTTTTTTGCAAAGTATACATAATGTTAATATCTCAATTTCCAAGCATAAAAAATTAAAAATTTCCATCACAAAGAATGTTAAAAAATCAAAAATTAAAATTTGCGACATAATAATTAAAAATTTCAATAAAAAATTATATATTAAAATTAAAAACAATTGACAAATGTCTTCTGAATCATCACAGAAGAATGTTGGCGACATCATAAATCGGGATATTAGAAGATCAAATTTCCATCTTGAATTACCTACACAAATAGTGAATCTATTACAATTAGCATGAAGTATTAAATAAATTCATTTTTCTCATTTATCTCTAAAAAGTAATTTAATGAAGGTGAAATATTTACTTCTGAAAAGAAGTACTGCCAAGTTCGCAAACCAATTTCTCCACATCTGTTGAGAGTTCTCCTTCTTCCTCATTTTCAGAACTATAAGCTGCAATACCATATGAATAAATAATTATTTCAACAATATAAGGCAAACACTCAAGAAATTTAAATTTTAGATATGAGAATCGGAAAATTGCTTTAAAATTGGAAATTTAATTTGACCTTCAAGCCAATCACGGCTGCACAAAATTGCTTCTACATTTCGGGTAGAATTGAACTACGAAACTTTTCGATAATTCTACCACCATGGCTAAATGCAGATTCTGAAGCGACTATGGTGATTGGAATGCTCAAAATATTGCTAGCCATCAATGTCAGCTCGGGATATCTAGTATTATTGCCTCTCCAATAATCAAGAATATCAATATATGGAAATTGTTTTCTACCAAGTAGAGGCTCATTCAAGTATAATTCTAATTGTGATTGGTTTCTAGCATCTGCATTCTAACTTATAATTGTATCAAACTCCTGCAACAAATTCAAACACATGAATACCATTGCATAAAATTAAATAAAGAATGTAGAAAAAAATTTGAAAAGAAAGATAATTCACATCCATTTCAACATCTCTTTCGCCGTCACACGCACTAGTTGAACAAGCAACTGAAGATTGTCTAGCCATTGAAGGAGATGCATCCAAGTACCCCCTCAAACAATAACAACTGCAGTTGCTCTCTTGAATGACAAGTTTTCTCAATCACCGTCAAAGGATTGAGTTTCCTATAACAAAACTCAACAAGTTGAATCTATATTGGGGGTCGAGAATGACAACGAATGTCAATACGGTACTATAAGATTCTCAATATTTGTCAAATTTTAGCTTTATTTCTCGTGCCATTCTACTTATCCAGAGGTCAATACTTTCCATCTCTTCTTGTATAAGCATTTGTATATCCCAGACATTTCAAATATAAAGATTCGCAGTTGGATATTGATATCCAGAGAAGAGTTTGGTCATATCGTGAAAGGTCTCAAAAATATTATCATTTTTCTCACCCAACTCCACTCGTCAAGTGATGGACACCATTTATAATTTGAGTCAACAAGCTTCAATTGAAAAAATGCACTTGAATACAAAACTGCACTATCGAGCATCAAATAAGTTGAGTTCCACCTAATAGGAATGTCTTGTTTCAACTTCTTGCTTGTTTTCAGACCTGATAGCTTCACACACTCAGCAAATCTTATCATTCTTGCTTCTAACCCTCTTACATACTTCACGCTATCTCGAATTTTCTCAATAGACATGTCAATGGTTTTTAAGCCAGCTTGTACAACCAAGTTCAAGATATTGGCCCCACATCTTACATGTAGGAAATCACGATCACACAACATGGAATTACATGTAGGAAATCACGATCACACAACATGGAATTTGTCAATGAAAGATGATTTCTCAACAAGTCAAACACACCATCATTATATTTTGCATTATCCAAAGTTATAGTAAAAAAAAAATCTCTCAATGCCCCATTCTTGTAAGAAACTAATTAATCTCTCGCCTACATTTCGGCCACCATGTGGAGGAGGAAGATGTCAAAAAATAAACACTTTTCTGTAGTACTCAATTATTGTCAACGTAGAGTGGAGTAATTTCCATATAACCATTCGATACGAGAAAAGACCACAAATACGATGTCAAGCATATTCTACTACTAGTAGACGCTAAAATTCCCTTACCTTTTCTTTCTCCGTTTTGCAGATTTTTTAAAACATCACTTTTAGCCGTGTTTCGTGATACATGTTGAACTCGAGAATTCAAATAAGAAAAGACATCCCTAATACCTTCGTGTTCAACAAACTTAACTGGATAAATGTGCTTAATCATTGCTTTAGCTATCTTTTTCCTAAAAATACTTTGATCAAATTCATTGTTTCGAACTTCAAAACCACTTTGATCACGAAAAGGACAAATTTCTTTGATGTGACGTTTTACATTGGTGTCTCAGATGCAATGTTCTGAAAACCGGACCGGACAGTGAACCGGAAAAGTGACCGGGTCACGGGTCACCGGTTCAACCGTCGGGTCAACCGGGGTCGAACCGGTGATGTCATAATTATGCAATAAATAATAATTAATATACTATTAAATATATAAAATATGAAAATATGAAAAAAAAATATATTTTCTATATATATATGAAAATATGAAAAAAATAATTGTATTTCCTATATTTTGGGGGGCCAATTGCATATTTTTAGATTTTAAAGGGGTCAATTTCAGATTTTTAGAAATTAAAGGGTTGAATTGCATTATTTTTAAAATTGTCCGGTTCAACCGGTTCTAACCGGTTCTGACCGGTTGAACCGCGGGTCTGACCGGTTCTGGCCGGGTTTGACCGGGTTTGACCGGTTTTGAGCTCCGAACGTTTTTTTGGCATAACCGGACCGGCCTAGTGACCGGTTCCGGTTTTTACCGGTTCGACCGGCCGGTCCGGGCCGGGTTTCATAACCTTGCTCAGATGCACCACTAGCATAAATTTGTCCACATTTTTTGCACTTCTCCTTTTCTTTCCCATTCTCACTAAATCTTTTAGAAAATTTCCATACAAAGGAATTATTTTTCCTATCCCTCTTCGACACAACTAGCGAACTAACTTCACTATCATTCTCCATCCCAAAATATATAAAGCCTATAGAAATAAGAAATAATCAATTCACACAGCTATTATAAAACAGAAAATATGAAGTATTATTTACATAAATTCTTACATCAAGCGATAGCAAACACAAAACTACAAACAAGAAGGTTAATTGGACAGTATCCCGAGAATCAAATACACATAAACACACTGAAAATAGCGTAAATAGATCCCAAGAAATACATAACTTAATTAAAATATGAAAAAGTAGTACGGTTAATACATAATGGAATCAATGCCCTATCAAAGATTCAAGCACAAGAAGTTTTACTTCCAGCCATTAAAAGAGATTTATTTTTAGAACCATTGACACCAAGTTACCCTTTAAGTTAATTTATGCTGCGTTTTTATAAATTAATTTTAGTTAAGAAGTTTCTGTTTTCCCCTCCAATATTATATTAATCACTATTCTTTTACCCCGACAACAATCCACAACTTGGATAATGAAGCTAAAATGACCCAACTAAATCATAAAATTCCACCAAAATACTTCCAACTTAAGTTAAAGGAGTGGGTGGCGGTGGTGCTTGAGGGTTGCATGATAGCGGCTCACAGCTGGAGGTGGTGGCGACACTCGAGCATCTGACAAAGGCTGGACAGCAGAAGATTTTGAGGATGGGTGTTGGGTTTCGCGAAAAATAACTTAAACGCAGCAGAAGGATTTTAAAAATTTTATTTTAAAACCCAAAGTTGAGTTCAATGATCGCATATTCAAATTGAACAATTAGTTAACGAATAAAAACTTACTCGTTATTACGAATTTGATGAAGAACTTTTCTTCCTCTAAAAACTTGAAACTTGAAGCTTTCAAATCTTTAATTCTTTATTTGAATCTTCAAATCTTGAACTTGATCCGATCAACAAAATTACGTCGTCTCTAAATAATCACACTCGGATCAACAAACGAAAAATCCCACTTCTTTCTCTAAGGGGCGACGACTAGGGTATTAGAGAGGGGAGGAATATTTTCTTCATTCTTTTCTAGGAGTTATGAGAGTTGTGAAGTTCTCTTACTTGTTCAAAGTCAAAGTGTCCTTATATACCTCATGACTTATTGAACAAGTCAAAACAAAAGAGCCCTAATCTAGGGCATCACATGGACGCCCATTTAGGCCTATTAGGCGTCCACTTTGGACGCCTTCTAGAAGCACGGGATTTGTTTTGTTTAATTAATTTCTTATTTCAATTAATAATTTATTATATCCAATAAATTAATTAATTAATTAAATAATCAAATTACATAGATAAATTAATTCATTAATATATTTCCCTAGGAAATTAATTAATAAATAATCTTATCCATATAATTAATTATTTCATCTAATGAATAATTAATTATTTAATTTATCCAATAAATTAAAACTCCTAGAAGAAAATAGAAATCCCTTTTTTCATTTTTCTTTGTCGATCCTTTAGCGCGACTCTTTAGGTTTGTTTCGTTTAGCAATGAGGGAAAACCAAAGAAAGTGGGTAACACCTAGCCAGTTACGTGGCCCACTTCGTAACCCGAACAAAAACGAATGATAGGATCATTCCGCAACCTTCCAATCATAAATACCGTATATGTATAAACCCTTTGTTCATGTTCCCCGGTCAAGTGAGAGTCATGGCTATGTTAAACTCATTGGACTTGACCATATGTATTAATTATAATAATACAAGATCATTGAGATTGATTTAGTGCCTCGCACAATCATCTCTTTCGCTTTGGCCAAAAACTTTAATCTCTATTTATCTATATTCACATAAGGTACATTCTCATTCACTTATGAGAGAACAAATCTCATATTAGATATCTGCTAAGACTACCACTTGCCCATCAAGTCCTCATTTTGAGGTCGACCCCACCAACGGGTGAATTGGATCTAACTGCTCTAGTGGAAGACTTGACGTCACAAGTGCATCTTTAGCTTGATACTTCAGGTTAAAGGTTCACACATACCTATTACGCAGAATCAGTTCTATCATTGACAGTCACAGAGTGAAAACCCATGTGATAGAACTGATGCGAGTCATGTTCAAGCATATCAGTTCCACTGATGTGCCTACAATCTCAATCTCCTACCATCCCATGATACCAGACAGGCACTCCCATGTCAGAGCTAAGATTGTACAAGTATTCAAAATCTTTATGTGCCCATTTAAGACTTCATATAACTTGCGAACTGTTTTAGTAATCAAGGTCGATCTCTCTAGTGCCTTTCTTCCTATCCCATAGCAAGTAGAGAGATCGCATTGAAAACAAGGGCAATGCGTTTTTACACAACTTATAGATGCAGATAAGAATTAAGTGAAAAACTTAGTAATGCCTTTTATAAATTAAATTTAAGTTTAATACAAGATAGATGCCCTACATATTCTATCCTCTATGGCATCTGAGGGCAGAATCCTAACAATCTCCCACTTGCACTCAATGCCACTCATTGTGGTATCTTATACCCATCCTTTCCAGGTGTCGGTCCAAGCAGCCTGAGGTAGTGGTTTGGTGAACGACTACATTGTCAGCTGAGGCTATTTTCTGCACTGATATCTGTCCTCTGCCAATGATCTCTCTGATGATGTGAAATCTTCTCTCAATGTGTTTGGACTTGTTATGAGACCTCGGTTCCTTGGCTTGCGTTATTACTCCATTGTGATCACAATAAAGTGGTAATGGGAGCTGAGCACTAGGGACCGATTCAAGTTCTCCAAGAAACTTTCTCATCCAAAAAACTTCTTTGAGGCAACCACATACTCCGCTTCAGTGGTGGAATCATTGGTTGTTCTTTGCTTGGAAATTTTCCAAGACACTGCTCCACCATTGAGAGTAAAAACAAACCCTGAAGTTGATTTTCGGTTATTAACATCAGATTGAAAATCTGAATCAGAATAACCTTCCATCTTCAGGTCTCCACCTCCATAGATGAGAATCATATCCTCAGTTCTTTTAAGATACTTTAGGATGTTCTTCAAAGCTATCCAATGTTCCTTTCCCGGGTTTGCCTGAAATCGACTCACCACGCTTACAGCATAGGGTACATTACTCATCTCCTGTCTATCTTTCTAAATTTGAGGACACATAGACTTGGATAAGTGTATTCCATGTCTCATGGAAAGAAACCTTTTCTTAGAATTATCCATCCTAAACCTCTTTAGGACCTTTTCTAAGTAAAGGGCTTGGGAGAGACCTATTATTCTATTTGTTCTATCTTTGTGGATACGAATTCCTAGAATGTATGTCGTTTCTCCCAAGTCTTTTATGGAAAATGTACTCGAAAGCCATTTCTAGACTGTGGTGAGCATTCCTATGTCATTTCCTATAAGTAGAATGTCATCCACATATAGTACTAAGAACGAGAGTTTGCTCCCACTAGTCTTCTTGTAGACACAGGGTTCATCTTCGTTCTTGATGTAGTCATATCCCTTTACTACTTCATCCAAACGAAGATTCTAGCTTCTAGATGCTTGCTTAAGACCATATATGGACCTCTCAAGTTTACATATTTTATGGATATCGGTCTCGGACACAAAACCCTTTGGCTGTTCCATATAGATATCCTCCTTGAGGAATCCATTTAGGAAAGCCATTTTGAAATCCATTTTTCATATCATAATCTAAGTATACAGCTATGGATAACAGTATTCGGATGGATTTTATCATGGACATGGGCAAAAAGGTTTCTTGATAGTCAATTTCTTCTCTTTGACTATACCCTTTCGCTATGAGCCTGGCTTTAAAGGTGTCCACCTTTCCATCACTACCTATCTTTCTTTTGTAGATCCATTTACATCTTATAGGTTTGATACCTTTAAGACGATCTAGCAAAGTCTAGACTTGGTTCGATTGCATAGAATCCATCTCTGTTCCATTGCTTCTCGCCATCTTGAAGCGTCAACATCCACTATCGCTTGATCATAGGTACAAGGATCATCTTCATGACTTTCTTATACTACAGTGTGAAGCTCTGGCTCCCCCTGCAGCAGATACCCATACCTCTCAGATTTATGTGGTATTCTACCAGATCTACGTGGTGGTTGTGTTGTGTTGGTTATGTCAAACTCACTGGATTTGACCATATGTATAAATTATAATAATACGAGATCATTGAGACCGATTTGGTGCCTAGCACAATCGTCTCTTTTGCTTTGGTCAAAGACTTTGATCTCTATTTATCTATAATTACATAGGGTACATTCTCATTCACTTATGAGAGAACAAATCCCATGTTAGATATCTGCTATGACTACCACTTGCCCATCAAGTCCGCATTTTGAGGTTGACCCTACCAACGGGTGAATTGGGTCTAACTGCTCTAGTGAAAGACTTGACGTCACAAGTGCATCTTTAGCCTGATACTTTAGGTCAAAGATTCACATATACCTATTACGCATAATCAGTTCCATCATTGACAGTCACAGAGTGAAAACCCATGTGATAGAACCAATGCGAGTCGTGTTTCAGCATATCAGTTCCACTGATGTGCCTACAGTGTTAAGCTCCCACCATCACATGGTGTTCAACTGGCACTCCCATGTCAAAGCTAAGATTGTACAAGTATTCGAAATCTTTATTTGCCCATTAAGGACTTCATATTACATGCGAACTAGTTTTAGTAATGAAGATCGATCTCTCTAGTGCCATTCTTCCTATCCCATAGGAAGTAGAGGGATCGCTACCTATCTTTTTTTTGTAGATCCACTTACATCCTATAGGTTTGATACCTTCAGGACGATCTACCAAAGTCCAGAATTGGTTCGACTGCATAGAGTCCATCTCTGTTTCCATGGCTTCTCGCCATCTTGAAGCGTCGACTTCCACCATTGCTTGATCATAGGTACAAGGATCATCTTCATGATCTTCTTGTACTACAGTGTGAAGCTCTGGCTCCCCCTGCAATAGATACCCATACCTCTCAGGTTCATGTGGTATTCTACCAGATCTACATGGTGATTGTGCTACTATTGGTTCAGGCCTTAGTTCTTGGACAGATGTCTCTGAGGTAGTTTAATTTTGTTCTTGTAGAACAATTTTCCTACCTTTGCCCCCTTCCAAGATGAACTCGTCTTCAAGGAAGTGAGCTTGGGCCACAATGATTCTATGATCATCATGCAGGTAAAAGGAGAATCCCATGGAATCTTCAGGATAACCAATGAAACATCCCATGAGAGATCTTGTCTCCAATTTCTCCACATAGTCTTCTTGACATAAGCGGGACACCCCCAAATCTTAATGTGGTTTAAGACTTGGTTTCCTATTACTCCACATCTCATGCGGAGTTTTAGGAATGGATTTGGAGGGACATCTGTTCAATATATAAGCAGCAGTTAGGAGCGCAAACCCCTACAAGCAAATGGGTAAATCAGTGTAACTAAGCATTGAAGAAGCCATGTCCAACAATGTTTGATTCCTTCACTCGACTACTCCATTTAGTTGGGGAGTTGCTGGTGGTGTTAGTTGTAACATTATTCCCTGTTGTCTAAGGAATTCATCAAAATAGGCACTCATATATTCTCCTCCACGATCCGATCATAGAGTTTTTATATTTTGCCCAATTTGATTTTCTACTAAGGCTTTGAACTCTTTGAACTTTTCAAAGGATTCAGACTTTTGCTTAATCAGATACACCAGACCATATCTTGAATGATCGTCTGTGAAAGCGATGAAGTAGTAGAAACCCCCACGAGTCATTTCTCCAAATGGTCCGCAGACGTCGGTATGCACTAACCCTAAGACTTGAGTAGCTCTTTCAAAAGTCCCTGTGAAGGGCGATCTAGCCATCTTGCCTAAGAGACATGATTCACATGTTGGATAGGGATGCTACCCCAGAGAGCTTAATAGCCCATCTTTTTCCATTTTGTGGATCTTGTGCTCTCCTCCATGGCCTAGTCTAAGATGCCACTTGAGTCTTAGGTTAGCTTCTTGCCTACCACGTTTACGAGTTACAACATTCACATCAAATGAATTACGGACATTTAAATAATACAAACTATTAACTAAAGAAGCATTGCCAACTAATTTATTTCCATAATAAATGTCGCAATTTAATTTAGAAAAACGGAATGTATATCCAATCTTAACTAAGATAGAAATAGAAACAATGTTCTTAAGCCCCTTGGGCAAAACTAAAACATCATCTAATAACAATAAATGTCCAGAATTCAAATAAAGAGAAGTAGATCCAATCCTAGTAGCCGCGATGCTTTCCCCGCTGCCTACTTTGATCATCACTTCTTCTCGGCCCAGCTTTCTGCTTCTCTGCAGATCCTGATCCAAACAACAAACATGGGCACTAGCCCCTAAGTCCTGATTCCACGAAATAGAAAAGACGGTCATAGAACAGTTAGTTTCAAAAACAAAGAGTTCCATTCCTTTTGCGCCTTTGCCTAATTTGGGACAGTTCCTCTTCCAGTGGCCTAGCTCACCGCATTCGAGACATCTATCCATTTTCTTAGGTCCTTTGCTCTTACGGCCATGCCCTAACTTCTTTTAAGTTCTTGTGGATACTTTCTTTTACCTTTTCCTCTTTCCATTACGTTGATCATCAAATGAATCATTCGTTAAATAGATAGAAGAATCCTTCTTCTTATTCGTCCTTATCCGAGCTTGTTCGATTTCAAGCTTCTTTGTCAGCCCAGCTAATGAACAATCGATATCATTGATATCAAAGTTCATGACGAAGCAGTAGGAGTCAGGGAGCTATTGTAGGATGAGATCAAATTGAAGATTAATATCCATATAGAAAAGCATTGACCTAAGTCTTTCCATTAGGGTCATCATCGTGAGAACGTGGTCTCCCACATTCTCTTCCTCTCTCATCCTCACTCTGAAGAGTTCTTTTGATATGAAATATCTTATGGTCCTACCGTGCTCTCCAAACATTTCTTCCAGATGAAGAACTATGTCCTTTGCATTGCTCATTGTATAATGTGAACTTTGCAGCTCATTGCACATTGAGCATAGAATGTATCATCTAGCTTTATAATTGTCACAAGTGCAATTAAAGTGAGCTAGTTGAACCTCTTCATCCTTATTCCTCTCAGGAACAACAGGACGATCAGTTTCCAATACATAATCAATTGACTCTTCACTTAGGACATTCCTTAAGATCGTGAGCCATTGTATGTAATTGGGTCCAGTTAGAACATTTCTTTGGAGTAAAATTGAAAGTGGGTTTGTCATATTTGAGAGAGATAAACAAGAAAATAACTGCAGAAAAGAATTAGATTTAATTAGATTACTTGTTTTGACTTAACCAAGAAAAATTAAGGAATTAAAATTAATCTTGGCTCCCACTGCATTTTTTGAATCCAACACTCCCATGTGAAAATTGGGAATCATCATTGGCATCGATTCCACAGTGGGTATAGAGGTCCTCAATTAATTAAATGGGTTGCAACCTAACCGGTTTTTGGCCCATTAATTATTTGAAGTGATATCTAATATCAATTTATCCAATAAACATTTCAATAGTTTTCCCCATAGTTCAAACCGCAACCGAACAGGTTTCTAACCTCGTGAACTACCCGAGTTCATTCCCACTAACTCCTATAATCTAACATTTGAATTTCACCTTGCAACCGAACAGGATTCTGGGGTGAAATATGTTTTGATTAAGGCATTTCATGCACTTAATAAAATTTCAAATTATTTCTAAATGTATAACCCCCATAACTGGGAAGCATTACACATTTATAGTAATTTTAATTTTAGAAAGCTTAGTGGAGGTTAAGGATGTCAAACATCCTTTTCTAACTTGGTATTATTTATTTGGGAGAATTTAAATTGTCAAAAATTTTGGTCTCACTTTGCACATTATTCAATTTATATAGCGCTTTTATTTCATATTAATCATGCATAAAAATACTACTAATAATCATGCCTTTCAATATAAATATTCATGGAATTTAAATAAATGAATAAATAAATCCATCACTCAATCATGGATTTTGACTAGAGGGCCCGAGCCAATGGGTCATCACAAAAGGCACAAATTAAAACCTATTAAACATTCATGGGCCTTTTGACTTTATAAACATTGAACTATTCTATTTCAATTCCTAAAGCAACTCATGCATTATTTCTGAGAATATAATAAATAGCCTCAAAGTTGATAACCCATAAAACATAAAGGTAAAACAAATAAACCTAAATCCATGATCGGTGTTTCAATCACATAAGACATGCTCGCATCAATTAATACATGCTCGCAATATTTAAATCATTTATGTTGATTATCAAAATTTTAGTCCAACTAAAAAGGCCTTCATTAAATTCCCAACCTTTTATACATTCATTATTTCAATTAAAATTATTCTAGTCCAACTAGATGACTTAGATATACAAAATTAGAAATTAAGTACATCTACCTTTAATTAAAATAATATTAGTCCTACTAAAAGAATACATAAAATATGGAATTCTATTTTATTTTGATTTAATGCCATCTATTATTGGAAATGCTTTTATTTGATCAAAGAATTAATGAGTAATCTCTAAGAAAAATAATTTATATTATTTATTCAAATATTAAGTAATTTCCAAGTCGAGGAAAAGTATAATATTTAATCCATAAATTAATTATTAATCTCTAAGAAAAATAATTAATTAAGTCTAATTAAATATTATATTCCAATTAATCTTATTGGGCTCGATTTCATCAAACCCAAGTCATCATCCTTTTGGTTTACTTGGATTTAATTTAATTGGGCCTAAAATAATTAATTACATAACATGCGCGTTTTACTAATTTCTTATTGGGCTAAATTTAATTTAAGTCCAAATCTTCAATCTAATTGGCCCATTTAGATTTAATTGAATTAAGTCCAAACTAATTAACAAATTGAAATTGGATAATTTTCAATTGGGCTTAATTTAAATTATTCGGGTTATCATCCTTTTGATCTACCCGATTAATTAAAATCACCGAAAACCCAAATATCAGTTTCGACCCATACATAGCCCGTTTTACAATCCAGATCCAAGACCCAGATCAACGAATCGGGTATCAAAATGCACAACCCGTCGGGCCATGCACACGACCCGACGGGCCGTGTGCTGGGTAGCCTGGCCGCCCAAGCAGCGCAAATTTTCGGGGCTCGAATTCCTCGGTATTTTTGATTTTTCAATATCATCAAATATTTTAAGATTTACAATAACAAAAAATCAAAAATTCTAGGCAAAAACCATAAAACGCAAATTTAAGAAAACATACAAACATGCTTCAAAAACACATATCATGCAAATCTTAAATCGCGTATACAAGATCAAATATGCAAATCAGAGATTGGCTCTGATACCACTATTGGGTTTCGTGTAAAAACTCATAAACGCAGTGTAAAGATTTCAAAATTTTTAATAAAAACCCAAAGTGTTTCTCTAATCGCATAATTGAATCTAAAAACCGCATTAACGAATAAATTCAACTTACCCGTTGAAGCTAGGTGGTACGAGAATCCAATTCTTCTTCAAAACTTTAGATTGATGAACTTCTTGAATTATTCAATCGTCGTGTTCTTCAAGTCTTGAATTCTTGAAGTTGTTTGTAGATGAATCCAACAACGAATCACGTTGCCTTTAAATTATCACGCGCGAATTGATGATGAAAAATTTCCTTCTTTTCTCTATATGGGCGAGGGCTATGTGTATAGAGAGCGGAGGATATTTTTCTTTTTTTTATTCTTTGGAGAGTTCCAATTGATGTAATTCAATTGTTGTCTAGGTTAAAGTCAAGAGAAGTCTCTTATACCTCAATGACTTATTGACCAAGACAAAACAAAAGAGACCACTTTGATCATCCAACTAGACGCCCCACATGGGACCCGAGATTTCTTCTTTGCTTTGTTAATTAATTCTTTATTCAATTAATTATTTATTTTATCCAATAAATAAATATATTAATTAAATAATAAAATTAATTAGATAAATTAGTTCATTAATATATTTATCTAAGAAATTAATTAATAATTAATTTTATCTTTTTAATTAATTATCTTATCCAATAAGCAATTAATTAATTATTTATTTAAATTATTCAATAAATTAAATCTCTCCAAAGTAAAATAGAAAATAGAAAATCATTTTTCAATTTTCTTCATCAATTCTTTAGCACGACTCTTTAAGTTCGTTTCATTTGGCAATGAGAGGAAACCAAAGGAAGTGGGTAACACCTAGCCAGTCACGTGGCCCACTCGTAGCCCAAACGAAATACGAATGAATGGATTATTCCACAACCTTCCAATCGTAAATACCATATATGTATAAACCCTTTGTTCACTTTCCCCGGTCAAGTGAGAGTCATGGTTATGTCAAACTCACTGGACTTGACCATATGTCTTAATCATAATAATACGAGATCATTGAGATTGATTTAGTGCCTAGCACAATCATCTCTTTTGCCTTAGCCAAAAACTTTGATCTATATTTATCTATAATCACATAGGGTATATTCTCATTCACTTATGAGAGAACAAATCCCCTATTAGATATCTGCTAAGACTACACTTGCCCATCAAGTCCGCATTTCGAGGTCAACCCTACCAACAGGTGAATTGGGTTAACTACTCTAGTGAAAGACTTGACGTCACAAGTGCATCTTCAGCCTGATACTTCAGGTCAAAGGTTCACATATACCTATTACGCATAATCAGTTCCGTCATTGACAGTCACAGAGTGAAAACCCATGTGACAAAACCGATGCAAGTCGTGTTCGAGCACTGATGTGCCTACAGTCTTAAGCTCCCACCATCATATTGTGTTCGACTGGCACTCCATGTCAAAGCTAAGATTGTACAAGTATTCGAAGTCTTTATTTGCCCATTAAAGACTTCATATTACTTGGGAACTAGTTTTAGCAATCAAGATCAATCTCTCTAGTTCCATTCTTCCTATCCCATAGGAATTAGAGGGATCGCACTGAAAACATAGACAAAATGTTTTACACAACTTATAGATGCAAATAAGAATTAAGTGAAAACTAAATAATGTTTTTTACTATATATAATATTTAAGTTCAACACAAGATAGATGCCCTATTCATACTATCATCTATGGCATCTGAGGGCATAATCCTAACAGGTTGTGCTACTATTGGTTCAGGCCTTGGTTCTTGGATAGATGTCTCTGAGGAAGTTTCATTTTGTTCTTCTAGAACAATTTTCCTTCCTTTGCCCCCTTCCAAGAAGAACTCATCTTCAAGGAAGTGAGCTTGTAGGGCCACGATGATTCTCTGATCATCATTCAGGTAAAAGAAGAATCCCATGGAATCTTCGGGATAACCAATAAAACGTCCCATGAGGGATCTTGTCTCTAATTTCTCCACTTTAGTCTATTTGACATAAGCGGGACATCCCCAAATCTTAATGTGGTTAAGACTTTGTTTCCTATTACTCCACTTCTCATTCGGAGTTTTAGGAACCGATTTAGAAGGACATATGTTCAATATATAAGTAGTAGTTGGGAGCGCATGTCCCCACAACGAAATCGGTAAATCAGTGTAAGTAAGCATGGAACAAACCATGTCCAACAATGTTCGGTTCCTTCGCTCGGCTACTCCATTTAGTTGGGGAGTTTCTGGTGGTGTTAGTTGTAACATTATTCCCTATTGTCTAAGGAATTCATCAAAATCGGCACTCATATATTCTCCTCCACGATCCGATCGTAGAGTTTTTATATTTTGCCCAATTTGATTTTCTACTAAGGCTTTGAACTCTTTGAACTTTTCAAAGGATTCAAACTTTTGCTTAATCAGATACACCAGACCATATCTTGAATGATCGTCTGTGAAAGTGATGAAGTAGTAGAAAACCCCACGAGTCATTTCTCCAAATGGTCCACAGACGTCGGTATGCACTAACCTTAAGACTTGAGTAGCTCTTTCAAAATTTTTGAGTAGCTCTTTCAAAATTCCCTGTGAAGGGCGATCTAGCCATCTTGCCTAAGAGACATGATTCACATGTTGGATAGGGATCCGACCCCAGTGAGCTTAAAAGCCCTTCTTTTTCCATCTTGTGGATCTTGTGCTCTCCGGAATGGCCTAGTCTAAGATGCCACTTGAGTCTTAGGTTAGCTTCTTGCCTACCACGTTTACGAGTTACAACATTCACATCAGATGAATTACGGACATTTAAATAATACAAACCATTAACTAAGGAAGCATTGCCAACTAATTTATTTTCATAATAAATGTCGCAATTTAATTTAGAAAAATGGATTGTATATCCAATCTTAACTAAGATAGGAATAGAAACAATGTTCTTAAGCCCCTTGGGTAAAACTAAAACATCATCTAATAACAATAAATGTCCAAAATTCAAATAAAGAAAATAGATCCAATCCTAGTAGCCGCGACGCTTTCCCCGCTGCCTACTTTGATCGTCACTTCTTCTCTGCCCAGCTTTCTACTTCTCTACAGATCCTAATCTAAACAACAAACATGGGCACTAGCCCTTGAGTCCAGAATCCACGAAATAGAAAAGACGGTCGTAGAACAGTTAGTTTCAAAAATAAAAAGTTCCATACCTTTTGCGCCTTTGCCTAATTTGGGACAGTTCCTCTTCCAGTGGCTAAGCTCACCGCATTCGAGACATCTATTTGTTTTCTTTGGCCCTTTTCTCTTATAAAACCCTTGAGCCTTTCCCTTACCCCTTTGAACATCCCCTTTGAGCTCCAAGTTCGCCAGACTGCTTCTTATTGTTCTTCTTCTTAGACTTAGACTTTTTAGGTCCAGAAGAGATGACCAAGGCAGTTTCCTTTCCCTTTGGCTTCATTTGAGATTGTGCAGTAACCAATTTGTTCATTAGCCGAGCTAAATTGCACTCTATCTCATTGCAGTTAAAGTTAACTACAAATTGGGAGAAGAAATTTGGAAGAGACTACAAGATTAAGTTAGTTTGAAGGGTGGAGTTCATGGTGAATTCGAGAGCTTCCAATTTCTCAATCCTCAAAATCATTTTGAGGACATGATCACCAACCTTCTCACTTTCTTTCATCTTGGCTCTAGGGTAGCTCTTGCAGTGGGCATCTTATCATGTGACCTTTGAAGATCATTGGTCATAGATACCACCATGTATCCTCTCACCCGGAGATCGTCCTTAACCCATTTTTCATAGGCTTGGAACTCTTCCTCGTTGGCACGTGTTCTAGCAGGAGTCGTCGGGATATCAGCTTCCAAGACATAACCCAGAGATTCCATATTGACGACAATCCTCAAATTTCTAAGCCATTCCACATAGTTGATTCCAGTAAGAGTATTCTTTTCGAGCAGAATTGAAAGTAGGTTTGTCATATTTGAGAGAGATAAATGAGAAAATAACTGCAGAAAAGAACCAGATTTAATTAGATTACTTGTTTTGACTTAACTAATAAGGACTTAAAATTTATCTTGGCTCCCACTGCATTTTTTGAATCCCACACTCCCATGTGAAAATCGGGAATCATCATTGGCATCGATTCCACAGCGGGTATTGAGGTCCTCAATTAATTAGATGGGTTGCAACCTAACCGATTTCTGGCCCATTAATTATTTGAAATGATATTTAATATCAATTTATCCAATAAACATTTCAATAGCTTTCCCCATAGTTCACCAAACCGCAATCGAACAAGTTTCTAACCTCGTGAACTACCCGAGTTCATTCCCACTAACTCCTATAATCTAACATTTGAATTTTACCTTGCAACCGAACAGGTTTCTGGGGTGAAATATGCTTCAATTAAGGCATTTTATACCCTTAATAAAATTTTAAATTATTTCTAAATGCATAACCCCCATAACTGGGAAGCATTACACATTTATAGTAATTTTAATTTTAGAAAGCTTAGTGGAGGATGAGAATGTCAAACATCCTTTTCTCACTCGATATTATTTATTTGGGAGAATTTAAATTGTCAAAAGTTTTGGTCTCATTTTGTACATTATTCAATTTATATAGCGTTTTTATATTATATTGATCATGCATAAAAAATACTGCTAATAATCATGCCTTTCAATATAAATATTCATGAAATTTAAATAAATAAATAAATTCATCACTCGATCATGGACTTTTACTAAAAGGCCTGAGCCGATGGGCCATCACAAAAGGCATAAATTAAAACCAATTTAACATTCATGGGCCTTTTGACGTTATCAATTTTGAACTATTCTATTTCAATTCCTAAAACAATTCATGCATTATTTCTAACAATATAATAAATAGCCACAAACTTGATAACCCAAAAATTATAAAGGGAAAACAAATAAACCAAAATCCATGATCGGTGTTTCAATCACATAAGACATGCTCGCATCAATTAATACATGATCGCAATATTAAATCACTTATGTTGATTATTAAAAATTTAGTCCAACTAAAAAGTCCTTTAATAAATTCCCAACTTATATATATTGTTCATTTCAATTAAAATCATTTTAGTCCTACTAGATGACTTAGATATACAAAATTCAAAATTAAGTATATCTACCTTTAATTAAAATAAAATTGGTCCAACTAAATAAATACGTAAAAAATGAAATTCTATTTTAATGTTATGATTTAAAGCAATCATTAAATGGAAAAAACTTTCATTTGATTCAAGAATTAATTATTAATCATCCAAGAAAAATAATATATTCTATATTCAAATATCCAAGTATTTTCCAAGTCGAGGAAAAATTAATAATATTTAATCCATAAATTAATTATAAATCTCCAAAAAAAATTAATTATTTCTAATTAAATATTGAATTCCAATTAATCTTATTGGGCTCGATTTCATCAAACCCAAGTTACCATCCTTTTGGTCTACTTTGATTTAATTCAATTGGGCTCAAATTAATTAATTTGGAATAACATGCACACTTTGTTAATTTCTATTGGGCTATTTGGAATTAATTAAATCAAGCCCAAATTAATTAATAAGTCGAGATTGATTAAATTTCTTGTTGGGCTTAATTAAATTATATCGTGTCATCATCCTTTTGACCCACCCGAATAATTAAATTTACCCAAACCCAAATTTCAATTTCGACCCATTACATAGCCCATTTACCGACTCGAATCCCAGACCCAAATGAGTGAATCGGGTGTCGAAACGCACGACCTATCGGGCTGAGCACACAACCCGATGGTTGGCCGTGCGCGCAGCTGCTGTGTGCAGTTTTCTCGTTTTTCCTCATTTTCGATTTTTTTCATCCATCATAAATATACCTAGATATATAACAAATATAAAAAATCAAAATTCATGCTTTAAAACATAAAAAACGCAGCTTTAATTAACACATAATCACATGCTTCAAAAACACATATTATGCATATCATAAATCACATAAACTCAATTAAATATGCAAATCAGAGATTGATTCTGATACCACTGTTGAGTTTCGCAAAAAATAACATAAAGGCAGCGGAAGGATTTCAAAAGTTTTATTTTAAAACCCAAAGTTGAATTCAATGATCGCATATTCAAATTGAACAATTAATTAACGAATAAAAACTTACTCGTTATTACGAATTTGATGAAGACCTTTTCTTCCTCCAAAAACTCGATTCAATTCTTTATTTGAATGTTCAAATCTTGAAATTGATCCGAATAACGAAATTACGTTGTCTCTAAATAATCACGCACGGACCAACAAACGAAAAATCCCACTTCGTTCTCTAAGGGGCGACGGCTAGGGTATTAGAGAGGGGAGGAATATTTTCTTCTTTCTTTTCTAGGAGTTATGAGAGTTATGATGTTCTCTTACTTGTTCAAAATCAAAGAGTCCTTATATACCTCATAACTTATTGAACAAGTCAAAACAAAAGAGCCCTAATCTAAGGGCATCACATGGACGCCCATTTAGGCCTACTAGGCGTCCACTTTGGAGGCCTTCTAGAAGCCCGGAATTTATTTTGTTTAATTAATTTCTTATTTCAATTAAAAATTTATTTTATCCAATAAATTAATTAATTAATTAAATTAACCAAATTAATTAGATAAATTATTTCATTAATATATTTTCCTAGGAAATTAATTAATAATTAATCTTATCCATATAATTAATTATTTAATTTATCCAATAAATTAAAAGTCCTAGAAGAAAATAGAAATTTCCTTTTTCATTTTTCTTTGTCAATCCGTTAGCGCGACTCTTTAGGTTTATTTCGTTTGGCAATGAGAGGAAACCAATGGAAGTGGGTAACACCTAACCAGTCACATGACCCACTTCGTAAACCAAACGAAAACAAATGATAGGATCACTCCGCAACCTTCCAATCGTAAATACCATATATGTATAAACCCTTTGTTCATGTTCCCCGGTCAAGTGAGAGTCATAGTTATGTCAAACTCACTGGACTTGACCATATGTATTAATTATAATAATACGAGATCATTGAGATTGATTTAGTGCCTAGCACAATCATCTCTTTTGCTTTGGCGAAAGACTTTGATCTTTATTTATCTATAATCACATAGTGTACATTCTATTCACTTATGAGAGAACAAATCTCATATTAGATATCTGCTAAGACTACCACTTGCCCATCAAGTCCGCATTTCGAGGTTGACCCTACCAACGGGTGAATTGGGTCTAACTACTCTAGTGAAAGACTTAACGTCATAAGTGCATCTTCAGCCTGATACTTCAAGTCAAAGGTTCAGACATACCTATTACGCATAATCAGTTCTATCATTGACAGTCACAAAGTAAAAATAGAACCTGTTGGTCCCAAGTGGCATACGAAAGGGTCTAGAAGGGGAGGGGGTTGAATAGACCCTGAAGTCATTTTCGACTTCAAAAGATTCGTATTGAAAAGGTTTTTGGACGCTTGAAAAGTAGACGCTTGAAGTGTCTAACACTTGACTTAAGCGTTCACTGAAAATATAGGCACTTTGGTGAAGCGTCTAGCGAAGACTGTTTTTAGAAAGTTAACTTAGATTTCAAGACTTGAATACTACAAACAAATAGGTTTGAGCGTTCACTTCTTTGATCAATGTTAGCACAGCGGAATGATTTTTGGAGTCTTCCCTTTGAAAGCTTTAGCGTCACAAAAAGTGTATTTAGTTGCTTAGCGTTTGATTAAGTTTTACTTTATCAGATTATGATATGACAATATGAATGCTGAAAGTAAAGTAAAGAACAATATTTGTAAGGTTCGTTGGGTGGTGTAATCCCAACTACGTCCTTCTTCTCCTTGAACACTTAGAGGCAATCCACTAAAATGATTCTCAAAAAATCACACAGAATCTTCTACAAATTAGGGAGAGATGGATGTCGATGATTTGAGCTCGTTGATCACACAGATTTCTGCTCCAAATCACTTCAATCCCCTTGCTTCTTTCACCTAAAAATATGGCAAGTATCCAACTTCGACTTCACACAGATCGCGAGGCTTGGATAGGGGTTTTTCTAAACGGTTTGTTTGATTTTGATAAAGTTCAAACAACTAGGAATATCTCAGTAGTAATATAGGTTTCTCTGAAAAGAGTGTTTGAGATATTGGTTGACTGTCTCAGGATTTGAAGAAAAGCAAAGAGAATATTTTTCTTGAAAGTTTTGGCTTTTCTGAGATTGTAAGGAATTCGACTTCAATGCAACAGCAATTCGACTTGATAAATGTTCTCTATATTTGGCTTGTTGTTGAAGTCCTATTTATAGGCATTCTTGGAAAAAGTGTCCGTTTGACACATGCAAGAGCGCGTGTCTCTCACTTCCGCGAGTGAACAACTTTTGTCCTTTTTCCTGAAAATCTGCTGTACAAAAGTTGGTGCTGCAGTCTTTGAACAGTTGACAGTCCAATAGGGTGGCTTTTCCGTACGTCTGAAAGTGCTTATCACATTTAATGATCTTATCAGCATTTAATGCATTTGAATTAAATGCCCGTTGGCATTTAATACTTTGAGAATATTTGCATTAAAACTCCTTCTAGACTTGGAAATAGATTCTGGTGAAAATAGTCATTGATAGACGCTTATTCAACCTTGAATCACTTCTATCCTATCAGGTGACGCTTGGTGTAGCTGGTCATTCTAGACGCTTGGAATCTTCATCTTTATTCAGACTTCAGGCGCTTGAGTCTTCAAACTATACTTCTGATAAACTCACTCAGAACATATTAGACGCTTAGTCTAAGATAGCTTAACCTACCAATCTAAAATAAGAATAAAGCAAAGCTTATTACAAATCTAACGCTTCAAAGCTGAAAGACAAACTTACATATTTTGGGGTCTAACAAAAAGTCCTAATTGTCATCATCAAAATATTTAACATGAAATTCCTAACAATTTCCCTCTTTTTGATGATGGCAATACTTACTCTTTTATAGTTCAAGAGTTAGCCAAAATAAAAGTTAGCCTTGATTAGATACGGTTAGTTAAAGTTAGTTACGCTTCAACAAGATGTTTCAGGTGAAAAATGCATTTTATATATATCAAGGATTACAAGCATTTTTACAATTAAACAAACAAAATATGAGAGACAAGAATATAGATAATGCAAATCAAAAAGCTTTAATGACTTGATCTAACTTTGTATCGTTTGGGCATTTTAGCTCAGATAGCTTCAATCAGATTATCTTCCAAGGTCCTCATCGCTTCATGATCTTTGTTGATTATAAGTTTATTTTCTTCTTGTTGTCTCTTCTTGAAAGCAGTAAAGTGTTTGTCCCAATCAGTTGGATCAATACCAATATACCTTAGACAAATTCTGAAAGTTCGGATGAAGTCAGACATCTGCCTCTCTTCAGCTAAAATTTCTGGATCTGAAGGTTCTGGAATAGATGCTCTTTGAAGAGGGATGTCAAACTGTTCTAACAAAGCTCTTGTAGGTATTGGTAGATTTGGATATAGTGCTCTTGGCGGTTCCCTTAGTGTTCTACTAGGCGCTCCAGAGTCACTTACGTGAAAAGCAGTTATCCAAGATGGGAGACTTAGCGCAGAAGGAGAGGTTAAGACTTGACACTTAAGAGGCGTAGGCTCTTGAGCTCTTGAACTAGACGTTTTCCTCTTTTCTCCTTTCTTCTTCTCTTCCCCCTTATTTCCATCATCAGACTTCAGAAAGTGTTCTGTAAGTAAACTGACCTGATGAGCAATCTGAGACATAGAGTCTGAGATGTCGTCCAGACGCTTGTCGAAGCGTTCTTGCAGGGCGAGAAGCTTGGCGTTGGTAGCATCATTCAGAGATGTCTCTAAGGTTTCGAGGCGCTTTTCTAACTCTTCTTTCATGGCAAGTGGGTGGGCATGAGTAGCATCATGCATTTCTTGAAACGTTTGTGAGCAATTTGAGCGCTCATAACATGAGACTCAATCTTTGCCAAATCGTCTTTAATCCAGTGAAGGGATTCTTCATTCTGAGTAGCATGAGCACTGATATCCTCCAGAACGGATTTGAGCAAAGGACCAAAAGATTGACTCTCATCTGATTGAACCACTTGAGGAGTCGGTCGCTTGAATCTGGATGAGTGTTTCAGAGAGTCAAGGGGAGCTTGATATGCTGGATCAAAGACAGTACCACGTATGTCAAGAGAGAGATCCGCAGCAATATCAGCATCAACCGGTTCAGGAGCGTCAGGAATATCCTCTGGTTGAGACGCTTGAACGGGTTCTTCAGCAGACGCTGGAAAACTGGCAACTTCAGAAGTGGACGCTTCAATTGTCTTAGCAGGGGCTTCCTCAAGCACTGACTCTGTTTGGCGAAAGTCATCGAATTGGAAGTTCCAATTTGCTAAATCGGCAAGAGAAGTGGACGAAGCTTCCAGAAGTTCAGTAAGTCTGGATCGAGAACAGCAGAAACCAGAAATAAATGTGCGAAGAGGACTATCAATGGTCCTGATGTGCATGGGACCAATGATGTCAAGCACATGATGCGGAAAGACTTTAGACGGCGCTTGACAGATAGAGAAAATGGAGTCGGGAGAGGAATTTCGAGAGAATCCAATCAAGCAGTCAGAGGGAAGAGACTTGAGACGCTGATCCTCAGGCACATAAGCAGCGAAGTACTCTTCTAAATATGGATAGATCGCTTGAGCTAGTCCCTGATTTCTTTCTAGCAGTGAGAGAACAAACTCATAATCAGTGAGTACCTCTTTGCGGATAGAAGGGAGCAGTGGATATCCTCGAAAAGATTTGATGACGGAGCCGTTCCATTTTCTGAGATTGGCAGTGAAGATTTTGTCGAAAAGAGATAAGGGAGTCATGATCTTCACCATCAAGTTAAAATTATCTTCACAGTGGCTGGGAGCGAAGTTCAGGCTAGAAATTTGATTACTGCCACTGGTAGACGCTTGAGCGTTGAAATGTAGAGGAGTAATGGACAGTCTGTGAAGCTCTTGACGCAGACATTGTTCAATTTGATGTCTAATTAGTGGGAGCTTGAGAACAGGTCCAACTCTCTATTGACGCTTCTTCAAGCAATACTTGGTGAAATGACGCTTCTTGTCATGCATGCCTATGCCGAACAAATGGGGAGCTTGAACTAATTCTGAGAAAGTGTACTTGTTGCCCACGTAAGCTTCAACCCAATTGACTTCGTTCATGCAGTAGTCTGTGCCAGCGTTGACAATAGCTCTAATGCCTTCATGGTGAGTGTCCCTGATAGATTCAAAACGGTATCTATCGGTCTGATAGTTAGCATTCCAGACGCTATCAAAATATGCATTAGCTTCTGGATCAAATCTGTGAGATATTCTAGACGCTCACCGGCATGAACTACTTTATTTTTCCATAAGTGAAGTGGATTGACCAGAGCTAGGTTTTCAGGACTGTTTGCAATATGAGGAAAGTGTGTGTAGCCTTCTCGGTTCAAGACTGCCTCTGATGGATTGAGAAAGCTAGGGTGAAGTGGCTCATACACACGGATATTGTAGTCTGTGAGAGCAAAACCTGCACTCTTGCTGTGGCCATAGTCGAAGTAATATGCCAGATCCACATCATATCTAGGAGTTTGACCTCCTTGTCTGTCTTGTTGAAGAATGAGAGAGGAAGGTATTTGACCAGGAGTTTTTCCTAGTTCAATGGCTCTATAATACTTTCTCTCAATTTCTGTCATCTCAGTGTTAAACACTATACCCCTGATTTTATTGTCGATATCAATCAACAGGGCAATCTCATTCTCAGCAGCAATATATCTGTCTTCATTATATCCGGCAGGAATGAAATCATCTTCGAGTGCTGGAAGCATGTAGTTGCTTGAATGATCAATCATCTTCAGCAGGTCCAGTTGGAAGAAGTGCCTTGGCTTTGTAACGTTGTCAGAAACGCTCTGACCTTCTGAGCGTGCCTCTGTTATAGCTAGAACAGTGATTGATGACTGAACCTCTTTGAGATCAGGTTCTTCAGGTTCAATTGCAGCAGCTTGTGCGGCAATGTCTTTGGCAATCGCCACAACTTCGGTCATCTCAACATCTAAATGGACATCGGTTGACGCTTCAGGAGCAGCTGGAACTAAAGTTGTAACAAAAGAACTATCCTCTATAAGAGCAGGATCTTCTACAGATGTAGGAATGGGAATGCTGTGGGAAGAAATAAACTTACCCTGAGAACTTGTCTCAACTGCAACACTTTGAGCGCTTGGCTCAACAGTAAATTGGGCGCTTGGCTCAACAGTCTCAGGCTCTTCAGGAACAGGAGCAGCTCGACGCTTGCTTGTCCTGGAAGGCTTGAATATTTTCTTCACGTTGACTCCTTCAACGAGTTTAAGCGCTTGAGCAGAAGGAGCAGCAGCTGGTTCATCGAATTCGATTTGTTTGATGATTCCTTCCAGCTTCCTCCGCTTGAGAGGTAACTTTTCCTGTGCATCCTCATCAGTTTCCTCATCATCTTTCTGAGGAGCAGGAACAGCTTGTACCTTGGGCTTTCTAGGAGCCCTCTTCTTAGTAACAGCCGGACACTTCACGGCTTCCTCTGGAGCAGGACGCTCAGCCTCTTCATCAGACGCTTCACGTACAGTTTGACGCTCAGAAAGTGGTTTAGCAGCACCACCAACTTTAGGAGGGTTGAATAGATTGATCAGAATCCTTCGTCCAAAAAACTTGGTCTTATTCAGCGGGAGACCAGAGGAGTAAACGCAGTCTGATTTGCACAGAAGGTCACTCAAAACAAGTCCATACGGTTTGTTAGGGGTGTTCAGACAGTCCCTAAACCTTCCAAAGATATACTCACTCTAGTTGATTTTGATGGAGAGGAGTATAGCAGTCATCATTTGAAATTGTGTGGGGTTGACCTTATCAAATGTGCCTACTCTGCATTCAACAATTTTACTGCAGAAATCAGCCAACAGTCTGTACTGAGATACCAGATCTTTCTTTTCAAAGTGCTGGGTGTAAGGTACATCATCGTACGCCCTCATAATCGTCCATGCTTCCTTGATTTGTGCCAGAGTGACACTATCCAGTGCATCACCTTCATTAGGAAGATTGAAGTTCTTTTCAATGGAGTCAGCAGTCAACACAAATTCTTTTGCGGCCTCTTTCTTGGACATAGGGAGGAGGCAAGAGATAGACTTCTTGTCCTTCGAGAGTTTTGCATTCCTCCAGAAAACATCAACTTCCGTCGGAAATAAGTATGAGTACTGTGTTAAGAACGTCTTGAGTCCAGCCTTTGTAACAGTATCCATCATATCATGCAGGTTGATTTGGGGTTGATCATACAAGAATTTCCAATCAACAACGAGGTTTTCAGTAACCTTGATGATAGGTTCGGCAGAAGTAGATGAAGCTTTCTTTGGTGCCATTTTTGAAAGTAAAGAGAACTGAGATTTTCTTTTGCTTTGAGATAGAGCGAAATTTGCAGAAATCTTTGAGTAAAAGTGAATGATTTTTATTTTATTTTTTTTGCAGAAGTTGTGTTTTAAATGACACAGTAAAGAATTTTGAAACTTGTGTTCTCTAGTCTCTGTAGGATTCAGACACGTGTAAGGACTTTGAATCTCAGCCATAAATTCATTAACTGCGGACGCGAGTTTTGTGTAAGAGAGAGAAGTTACATTTGGTAATTCTCATATATAATGATTTGACATCCGAGTTTAAAAAATGAAAAGAAAAACGTTTGGTATTTTCAGAGTGTAGCACGCGCCTGATGGTACACTGACACGTACACAAACACGTGCTATCTCTGAACCGTCATTTTAAAAGTTTTGATTACCCGCCAGTTTGATGTGATAGAAGCGTGTGAGTAAAGTACAAAATAGACTTTTGAGTCTACCCACTACTTCAAAAAGCTTGTAAACTTTATGCATGACTTGTAAAAATATATTTTTATATTAAGAGTTGAATGGAATTGGTTCAACGCTTAACTGATACTATACCACTTGTTGGTATATGAGAATTAGACGCTTAAGATTGAAAAGACTTTTTATATTTGAGCGTCCAATATTTTATGTATAAGTAATACTGAACGTTGATGATCATGCATCTGAAAATTTTGATCATTGACCCTTGCAGTTATGGTCAAGTACAACTTTAAGGTTCCCCCTAAATTTGAGAACTTGTACCAGTTAGAAAAATCTTTTAGATATAAATCAAGTGAATTCCCCCTAAATTATATGTCTAATAAAATATGATGCAAAATGATTAAGCATTTAAATCAATCATACCTAATTCACTTCTCAAAGTGAGAAAACGTTGTTTGTTGAGTGCTTTGTTGAAGATATCTGCCAATTGTTTGTCAGTTCCAATGAAATGCATGGAGATATCTTTCTTTTGAACGTGGTCACGAAGAAAATGGTATCTAATGTCAATGTGTTTGGTTCTGGAATGAAGAACAGGGTTTTGAGTCATGGCTAGAGCGCTTTGGTTATCACAATGAATGGGGGTTGGCCCTAGGATTATTCCATAATCTCTAAGTTGTTGCCTCATCCATAACACTTGTGCACAACAACTTCCTGCAGCTACATACTCAGCTTCGGCTGTGGAGGTAGCTATGGATTGTTGTTTCTTACTATGCAATAAAACTAAACTATCACCTAGAAATTGACATGTACCACTAGTACTCTTACGATCTATTTTGCATCCTGCAAAATCTGCATCTAAGTAACCAATTAGTTCAAAAGGAGAGTCCCTTGGATACCATAAGCCCACATTTTGTGTGCCTTTCAGGTATTTAAGGATCTTCTTGGCAACAATTAAGTGTGACTCTTTAGGATTGGCTTGAAATCGTGCACACATGCATACCAAAAACATAATATCAGGTCTACTAGCAGTAACATAAAGAAGTGATCCAATGATACCTCTATAATTAGTGATATCAACTTTCTTTCCACTTTCATCTTTATCTAACTTAAGCGTTTGGCTAATTGGAATTTTTGAATATGATGCATTTTCCATACCAAATTTCTTAATCATATCTCTTGTGTATTTAGCTTGGTTTATAAATATGCCATTATGAAGTTGTTTAACTTGTAATCCTAAGCAGAAAGTTAATTCACCCATCATGCTCATTTCAAATTGTTCTTGCATCATTTTCGAAAATTTCTCACACAGACGCTTGTTAGTAGAACCAAATATAATATCATCAACGTAAATTTGGACTAAGAGAATATCTTCGTTATTGGTAATTTTGAATAACGTTGTATCAACGCTGCCTTTTGAAAAGCCTTTACCAATGAGGAAGATAGAGAGAGTGTCATACCATGCTCGGGGTGCTTGCTTAAGCCCATAAAGTGCTTTGTCTAGCTTGTAGACCATACCCTTACCATGATTGTTGATAAATCCTGGTGGTTGCTCCACATATACTTCTTCTTGGAGTTTACCATTCAGGAAGGCACTCTTCACGTCCATCTGATACACCATGAACTTGTTGAACGCTGCTACGCTAGAAACATGCGGATTGCTTCAAGACGAGTGACAGGAGCGTATGTCTCATCAAAGTTAATACCCTCCTCTTGGCAATATCCTTGAGCTACGAGTCTGGCCTTGTTTCTTATCACAATGCCGTTCTCATCCATCTTGTTTCTATAAACCCATCTAGTTCCAATAACTCCTTGGTGAGTTGGCCTTGGTACTAGCATCCAAACCTTATTTCGTTCAAACTGATTAAGTTCTTCTTGCATGGCTTCAATCTAACTTGGATCACTTAGCGCTTCATCCACTTTCTTAGGTTCCATTTGAGATAAAAAGCTTGCGAACATAGCCTCATTGAATGTAGCGGCTCTAGTCCTAACAGGCGCTTCAATATCTCCAATAACCTGCTCAGGTGGATGATCACGCAGCCATAGTCTATCTGGTTGAAAAGGGTTAAGAGGTTGAACAGACTCTTGACGAATAAACGCTTGACGAACAGACGCTTGATTATCCTCTTGCGTAGGCGCTTCAAGTTCACAGATTCTTGTTTGCTCTTGATGATCACTCTCTTCATGATCATCAGCATTTCTTACAATATTGTCCATATTAACCTCACGAGTAATCTTAGGAGGTGGCACTGAGATCTCATCATCGTCGTCAGTATCTTCATCAATAATAATCTCAGAAGCTTGATGACATAGATCTTCAACTCCTACATCATTCACATTAACCTTACTCGGTTCTTGGTTAGCATCATCAAAAACAACATGAATAGATTCCTCAACCTTCGATTTGATCTTATTAAGGATGCAAAAATTCTTTCCATTCTTGGCGTAGCCTAGAAAGATTCCCTCATCCGCTTTAGGATCAAATGTCTTTAGACTTTGGGATCCATTATTATGGATAAAACATTTTGAACCAAAGACGTGAAAGTATGAAACATTTGTCTTACGTCCCTTCCACAGTTCATATGGAGTTTTCCCATGTTGTTTGTTGATCATGCAACGGTTTTGAGTGTAACAGGCAGTGTTGATCGCTTCGGCCCAAAACCTAGGAGCAAGCTTGGATTCTGCTAACATGGTCCTAGCGGCTTCCTTAAGTGTTCGATTCCGGCGCTCAGCAACACCATTTTGTTGGGGAGTTCTGGGAGCTGAATACTCATGATGTATTCCATTTTCTTCACAAAACTTCTCAACAATCTTGTTAGTAAACTCAGTACCGTGATTGTTTCTTATTCTTGCAACCTTAAGATTTTTCAATATTTGAAGTTGCCGAATAAGCGTTGTTAACTTGTCACATGTTTCATCTTTGGATGAAAGAAATTCCACCCAAGTAAATCGAGAAAAATCATCTACTATCACCAAAGTATACTTTTTACCGCTTACACTGATCGTTTGAATAGGTCCAAAGAAATCCATGTGAAGTAGTTCAAGTATTCTAGAGGTAGACAGATGAAGTTTTCTCTTGAACGATGATTTAACTTGTTTACCCATTTGACAAGCGTCACAAAGGCGATCCTTATGAAATGGTCCATTTGGTAATCCCTTTACAAGATTTTGACTTATAAGCTGAGAGATTGTTTTGAAGTTGAGGTGATTCATTTTTCTATGCCATAACCAACCCATTTTAGATTCATTTTTAGCAACAAAGCATGTTGGGTTGTTATCAATTGTTGAATCCCAACCTACCAAATATACGTTGTTAGTTCTTTTACCCTTCAATTTAGTAGACTTAGTCTTAGCATCATTTATATAGCAACAGTCACTTGAGAATATGACTTCAAAGCCTTTATCACAAAATTGACTTATGCTTAATAAATTGTGCTTCAGACCCTCAACATAATAAACATCACTTATCATGAAGTTCCCCCTATGCACAGTACCTATAGCTTTGGTTTTACCTTTGGAGTTGTCACCAAATACAACCTGAGGACCATTGGTAGCTTGATAGTTGATCAGAAGATCTTTGGAACCAGTCATGTGCCTCGACGATCCACTATCGAAGTACCACACAGATGTATCGGCTTTAGCTCTAGGTACCTGCAACCAAAAGGGAAGTTCTATTTCTGTTCAGGTACCCATTGTTGCTTGGGTCCATTAACATTAGTAACATTGTTAGTTTGAATTAGAACTTTAGGAACCCATATTTGCCTGGTCTTCAATTTAGGAATACTGGACTTTTTGGGTTTCACAACGTGTTGTGTGTGCTTTTTGGGTGTATAATAATATCCTCGATTATAATGGTAGTCATAATCATAATCATCATAGTATCGATAATATGATCTTGACTGTCTTGGATATTGACGCTGGTATTTCCTTGGCGCTGGCTTGGGTTGCATTTTTGGTGCTGGACGCTTAGCGCTTGATTCACAGTGGTCAGTCTTATCTTTAGCCTTTTGAGCGTTTGGATAGACCTGTCTTTGTGAATCATTTGCCTTAGCCTTACCCTTGCCTGAGTTAGCTTTGACTTCTTTTTGTGTTTGACCTTGTGAACCTTTCTCAACAAAGATAACACCTTTTCCTTTGTTGTTTGCCGTAACATTAGATTTATTAGGTTGTTTACCGAGTTTATCGCATCCTAAACCGGTCTTTTCACCAAATAATCTAGTTACTTCAGTCACATTATCCAACTTTCTAGAGGTTTTTGATAATGATGAGATAAGCTGCTCTGATTTAGCAAGTCTAGCGATCAAATCAGCTTCTCTCTTGACTATTATATCAAGATCACTTTTTAATTGAATAATTTCACTCTCAAGTGATTGGTTCTTCTCAATGCACTGTTGCTGAACTTGCAACTCTGCTTTGAGCGTTACTTTATCTCTTGTGAGTGATAAAATAATAGCGAGATCATTTTGATATACTTTGGCAGCATCTTGACATTCATTGTAGTATTCTTTGACTTTGTCAAGTAATTCATCATAATAGAGAGGAATAGATAATTCATTGATTACCTCAGGAGATGCTTCATCATCTCTGGCCATGAGCCATATGAGCGCTGAGTCATCTAATGGCTCATCATCATCGCTACTCTCTTCTGATGATTCTAAATCTTCAGGTGCAGATGCTGGTTCTGATTCAGCTAGTAAACCTTGTTAACGAAGGTTGCTCCTGAATTGGTTTCTATCCAAGTAATCCTGCCTTGAGGGCTTGGATACGTTTGGATAAGGGCAATTTACCTGGTAGTGCCCTGGTTTCCTGCAATTGTAACAAAGATTAGTTTTCATCTTTTGTTCATTTGTTAACCATGCAATGTGTGGTTTTGAGACCACTGGAGCTGAGAGATTTTGAATAGACGCTTAGTACTGAACAGGCGTTTGGGGTGAAGGAACAGAATACTGAGACGCTTGAATCTGTTGTTGCATCGGAGAAGGCGCTTGATATGAACTTTGTCCTTGATTATTGAAACCTTTTCCTTTCTTTTCATATCTCAAGAACTTTCTGTATCTATTCAGCAAAGCTAACTCCTCTTCTTCATTGATATCTGAATTCTTTCCTTTATTGCCCGATTTGCCTTTGATTGATGTTATAAGCGCTTCAGATTCAATCACCAGACTACTTACAACATCACTAGCAGCATTCAACTCGAACTCAAATGCTTTGAGCTCTGAAAAGGCGTCTTCTGGAGTTAGGAGATCCAGCATATTTGATTCTTGATAAGAGGCATTTTTACGTGTTTTTAAGCCCCTTTGCGTTTATGTCTTAGGTTCATTTATCGCTTGATTCTTGCCACATGTGCGTTTAATTCGTGCATTAAGTGATTTCAGGTCTTAAATGGATACAATCAAAGAACGGGATGAAAAATGACGTATAAAACAAGTTTAGGCCAAATTGCTATGCACCCCTACGCCTAGGCGCCATTTTGCCCACGCCCGGGCGCCATATCTACACCACTTTCCACGTTCGAGCGCTTTTTCCGTATGTTTAGAGACCGAATTGGATGAAGTTTCCTTCTACAAAGTTGTAGAACTATGTGTTAGCTTCAAATGAGGACTTGAATCATCCAAATCGGAGTTTTGTGGAGAGAGTTATGAAGGAAATACAATTACTGCGCCAGACAGAGGCAAATACTCCCAACATTCTGCTGACGGCGCCCGAGCGCCATAATTCCCGCGCCTAGGCGTGGCCACATCCGAGATTTGATTCCTTTCAGCCAAAAGATCATCATTTGATGGGGGAATGGAACATTTAAAGCCAAGAGGTCATCACATGTATGGGAGGGATGTCATAAGTATGTTTCTTACTAGATCTACTTTAGGGAATTTTATACTACTCACTTTAAGAGTAGTGGAGGACACACTAGGGGAGACATACACATGAGGAGCTGATTTGTGGTGGTCTTCTTAAGGATTTTTTAGCACAATTGACCGATCACATCTTGGAGGAGGAGAGAGAGAGAGGCATTTTGGGCCATCACTTTTCACTCATCATCATTCATCACCATTTCTTCATCACTTTTTGGAGGGGAACAAAGAGAGAGGAGCTAAGGATTGAAGATCAAGAGAGCAAAGATCCATCATCAATCAATTGAGGGAGTTTTAATTATTTGCATTTACATGTTTATTTCCATGAGTATGTATATGTTTGTATTAGATTTTCTTAAGGCTTTGATGAGAGGCTAATATTGTAGAACTAAGGTCATGTGAAGGCCAAATTTATGAATCAATATATGTGAAGTTGCTCTTTGTATTAATTCTCCTATTGCTTTGTGTGTTAATTCTATGCTTTTATTCCAATCATGTGTTTGATCACCATATGCTTGCTATCTTGCCTAATCTAGTTGTTTGAGAGAAAATAGATTAGGGTACAAGAGAATTAACACATCATCCGAAACAAATGAGGGATTGCCCTAGAAATAGGTAAAGATTCCCGGGTGTTGTTAGCCGGATTCATTCGGGGAAGCTCTAGAACGTTAATGCGTGATTTTTGATTAGATTCTCAGATAGACATATTTAGAGAACCGTCAATTAATCATAGGATTATTATGTGCCGAGACATCGGGTAATAGTTAATTTAGGAGTTTCCACCAAAGCAATAGGAGTCTAATAATTCGAAGAGTAGCTCATATATATTGACGAGTAGATTCGGTTGTAGCATGTGCCTTAGTCATTTTATCATACGTGAGATTAAATCTATAGTACGTTTCTCTTTGGTTCTTCGTTTGTTTAATCTTTTTCTTGCACTTTACTTTAATTGTCTTATCTTTTATCGAAAATCATTAACTAGAATTCAAGTCCTTGTGGTTCGACAACCCGGACTTTTTGTCCACTTATTACTACACACGTCTAGTGCACTTGCTATCATAGCACGTTAGCTTTTAGCGTGTCAAGTTTTTGGCGCCGTTGCCGGGGACTTGTTTATTTTAGTTTTTTTATTTTCGTTTACATTTTTATAATTCTTAGTTTTCGCTCATTTCTTGATTTTCTTTTATTTTCGTGATTAGTCTAATTTTGTTCTTGTATTTAATTGTTAGGTTCTTGAGGTGCATGACCCGCTCCTCAAACAAGCCTCTATACGAGTTGGAGCCCAAATTGAACGAGTTCTTAGGACTAGTAGGCGAGCAAGAGAAATGGCCAATAATCTCAACCAAAACCCAAATGGAAATTTCCCGGACATGAACTCACCGGAAACTAGGGAGTGGTTACAAGGTGTTCTACAAGCCATGCAAGCGGTACCTCCTCCACAACTCCCGTCGGTTCGGGGTAGCTTACCACCTAGGGTCCATACCATTCCGGGACCCGTAGTCGTGCCTAATTTCTTCACACCAAACTACCACATTCCGGCTCACATTTTTAATATGGTGCAAGGAGATCCTTTCTATGGAGAACCGCACGAATCACCACACGCTCATTTGGAAACCATAGATGAGGCTCTTGTGACCATTCAATATCACCCACGAGATCTTGATGCGATTCGTCTAAGAGTCTTCCATTTCTCATTGAAGGATAGGGCGACAACATGGTACAAATCCTTACCTCCACAATCTATTACAACATGGAGTGAGTTGGTCGATGCCTTTTTAAAAAAATTCTTTCCACCCTCAAAAATCAATGAGCTACGGAGTAATATAAAAGGGTTTAGGCAAAGGAGCAATGAATCTTTAGCCGAGGCTTGGGCTAGATATAAGGGCATGCTCCGTAAATGTCCCGATCATAATTTTGGGTTGAATGAACAAGTACTCTACTTTCTATGATGGGGTTTAGGTCACGTATTCGGCATAGACTCAATGCGGGTGGGGAGGAGATCTCCTTGGGTTAGACTGTCAAAGTGTATGGGACAAAGTCGACAGTTGGCCCGAGAAGACGAGCTTTACCCCCCGATGAAGAGGCCTCATCCTCTAAAAAGGTTGCTTGTATTGAGGAAGTAGTTGAGGAAGTAGTATCTTGAACCGGAGGTTGGCAATGTTAATTATGTGGGGAATCAAAATAAACCTCGGTGAACTTTCATATACCCGAGAATTTCCAAAAGGCCCAACCCCGCACAGAACGCACAACCGGGGATCTATCAACCGGGGATCTATCAAGCTCCACGACCACCCTTCAATAACCCACCCCGAGGCAAGCACTTCAATGCAAGGTCAAGGTCAAGTGCCATGCGACCTCCCACACTCGATGAGAAACTGGTGCTCACATGAAAAGCCGTATACACTTTCACGAACTTCGAGTATGATAAAGGAGATGTGTATGGATATGAAGTATTTGCGACACTTTTTGGTGCTGGACGCTTAGCGCTTGATTCACAGTGGTCAGACTTATCTTTAGCCTTTGAGCGTTTGGATAGACCCATCTTTGTGAATCATTTGCCTTAGCCTTACCCTTTTGCCTGAGTTAGCTTGTGACTTCTTTTGTGTTTGACCTTGTGAACCTTTCTCAACAAAGATACACCTTTTCCTTTGTTGTTTGCCGTAACATTAGTTTATTAGGTTGTTTACCGAGTTTATCGCATCCTAAACCGGTCTTTCACCAAATAATCTAGTTACTTCAGTCACATTATCCAACTTTCTAGAGGCTTTTGATAATGATGAGATGCTGTGCTCTGATTTAGCAAGTCTAGCGATCAAATCAGCTTCTCTCTTGACTATTATATCAAGATCACTTTTTAATTGAATAATTTCACTCTCAAGTGATTGTTTCTTCTCAATGCACTGTTGCTGAACTTACAACTCTGCTTTGAGCGTTACTTTATCTCTTGTGAGTGATGAGATAATAACGAGATCATTTGATATATTTTGGCAGCTTCTTGACATTCATTAGTATTCTTTGACTTTGTCAAGTAATTCATCATAAGAGAGAGGAATAGATAATTCATTGATTACCTCAGGAGACGCTTCATCATCTCTGGCCATGAGACATATGAGCGCTGAGTCATCTAATGGCTCATCATCATCATAACTCTTCTTCTGATGATTCTAAATCTTCAGGTGCGGATGCTGGTTCTGATTCGCTTGCAAACCTTGTTGACGAAAGGTTGCTCCTGAATTGGTTTCTATCCAAGTAATCCTGCCTTGAGGCTTGGATACGTTTGGATAAGGGCAATTTTACCTGGTAGTGCCCTGGTTTTCCTGCAATTGTAACAAGATATGAAGTTTTCATCTTTTGTTCATTATGTAACCTTGCAATGTGTGGTTTTGAACCACTGAGCTGAGAGATTTTGAATAGACGCTTAGATTACTGAACCCAGGCGTTTATGGGGTGAGGAACAGATACTGAGACCTCACTTGACCTCTGTTGTTATCATCGGGAAGGCGTTTCCTTGATATGAACTTTGTCCTTGATGTAATTGAACCCTTTTCCTTCTTTTCAATCCTCCAGACTTTCTGTATCTATTCAGCAAAGCTAACTCCTCTTCTTCATGGAACTGAATTTTCTTCTTTCCTTTATTGCCCGATTATTTGCTTTGATTGATGTATAATACGCTTCAGATTCAATACACCAGACTATTACACAATCACTAGCAGCATTCACTCGACTCAAAGCTTTGAGCTCTGAAAAGGCTTCTTCTGGAGTTAGGAGATCCATCTATTTGATTCTTGATAAGAGGCATTTTTACGTGTTTTTAAGCCCCTTTGCGTTTATGTCTTAGGTTCATTTATCGCTTGATTCTTGCCACATGTGCGTTTAATTCGTGCATTAAGTGATTTCAGGTCTTAAATGGATACAATCAAAGAACGGGATGAAAAATGACGTATAAAACAAGTTTAGGCCAAATTGCTATGCACCCCTACGCCTAGGCGCCATTTTGCCCACGCCCGGGCGCCATATCTACACCACTTTCCACGTTCGAGCGCTTTTTTTCCGTATGTTTAGAGACCGAATTGGATGAAGTTTCCTTCTACAAAGTTGTAGAACTATGTGTTAGCTTCAAATGAGGACTTGAATCATCCAAATCGGAGTTGTGGAGAGAGTTATGAAGAAAAAATAATTACTGCGCAGACAGAGGCAAATACTCCCAACATTCTGATTTGGGCGCCCAGCGCCATATTCCCGCGCCTAGGCGTGGCCACATCCGAGATTTGATTCCTTTCAGCCAAAAAGATCATCATTTGATGGGGGAATGGAACATTTAAAGCCAAGAGGTCATCACATGTATGGGAGGGATGTCATAAGTATGTTTCTTACTAGATCTACTTTAGGGAATTTTATACTACTCACTTTAAGAGTAGTGGAGGACACACTAGGGGACATACACATGAGGAGCTGATTTGTGGTGGTCTTCTTAAGGATTTTTGAGCACAATTGACCGATCCATCTTGGAGGAGGAGAGAGAGAGAGGCATTTTGGCCATCACTTTTCACTCATCATCATTCATCACCATTTCTTCATCACTTTTGGAGGGGAACAAAGAGAGAGGAGCTAAGGATTGAAGATCAAGAGCAAAGATCCATCATCAATCAATTGAGGGAGTTTTAATTATTTGCATTTACATGTTTATTTCCATGAGTATGTATATGTTTGTATTAGATTTTCTTAGGCTTTGATGAGAGGCTAATATTGTAGAACTAAGGCCATGTGAAGGCCAAATTTATGAATCAATATATGTGAAGTTGCTCTTTGTATTAATTCTCCTATTGCTTTGTGTGTTAATTCTATGCTTTTATTCCAATCATGTGTTTGATCACCATATGCTTGCTATCTTGCCTAATCTAGTTGTTCGAGAGAAAATAGATTAGGGTGCAAGAGAATTAACACATCATCCGAAACAAATGAGGGATTGCCCTAGAAATAGGTAAAGATTCCCGGGTTGTTAGCCGGATTCGTTCGGGGAAGCTCTAGAACGTTAATGCGTGATTTTTGATTAGATTCTCGGATAGACATATTTAGAGAACCGTCAATTAATCATAGGATTATTATGTGCCGAGACATCGGGTAATAGTTAATTTAGGAGTTTCCACCAAAGCAATAGGAGTCTAATAATTCGAAGAGTAGCTCATATATATTGACGAGTAGATTCGGTTGTAGCATGTGCCTTAGTCATTTTATCATACGTGAGATTAATCTATAGTACGTTTCTCTTTGGTTCTTCGTTTGTTAATCTTTTTCTTGCACTTTACTTTAATTGTCTTATCTTTTATCAAAAATCATTAACTAGAATTCAAGTCCTTGTGGTTCGACAACCCGGGCTTTTTGTCCACTTATTACTACACACGTCTAGTGCACTTGCTATCATAGCACGTTAGCTTTTAGCGTGTCAAGTTTTTGGCGCCGTTGCCGGGGACTTGTTTATTTTAGTTTTTTTTTTTTATTTTCGTTTACATTTTTTATAATTCTTAGTTTTCGTTTATTTCTTGATTTTCTTTTATTTTCGTGATTAGTCTAATTTTTGTTCTTGTATTTAATTGTTAGGTTCTTGAGGTGCATGACCCGCTCCTCAAACAAGCCTCTATACGAGTTGGAGCCCGAAATTGAACGAGTTCTTAGGACTAGTAGGCGAGCAAGAGAAATGGCCAATAATCTCAACCAAAACCCAAATGGAAATTTCCCGGACATGAACTCACCGGAAACTAGGCAGTGGTTACAAGGTGTTCTACAAGCCATGCAAGCGGTACCTCCTCCACAACTCCCGTCGGTTCGGGGTAGCTTACCACCTAGGGTCCATACCATTCCGGGGCCCGTAGTCGTGCCTAATTTCTTCACACCAAACTACCACATTCCGGCTCACATTTTTAATATGGTGCAAGGAGATCCTTTCTATGGAGAACCGCACGAATCACCACACGCTCATTTGGAAACCATAGATGAGGCTCTTGTGACCATTCAATATCACCCACGAGATCTTGATGCGATTCGTCTAAGAGTCTTCCATTTCTCATTGAAGGATAGGGCGACAACATGGTACAAATCCTTACCTCCACAATCTATTACAACATGGAGTGAGTTGGTCGATGCCTTTTTAAATAAATTCTTTCCACCCTCAAAAATCAATGAGCTACGGAGTAATATAAAAGGGTTTAGGCAAAGGAGCAATGAATCTTTAGCCGAGGCTTGGGCTAGATATAAGGGCATGCTCCGTAAATGTCCCGATCATAATTTTGGGTTGAATGAACAAGTACTCCATTTCTATGATGGGGTTAGGTCACGTATTCGGCATAGACTCAACGCGGGTGCGGGAGGAGATCTCCTTGGGTTAGACTGTCAAAGTGTATGGGACAAAGTCGAACAGTTGCCCGAGAAGACGAGCTTTACCCCGACGATGAAGAGGCCTCATCCTCTAAAAAGGTTGCTTGTATTGAGGAAGTAGTTGAGGAAGTAGTAGTCTTGGAACCGGAGGTTGGCAATGTTAATTATGTGGGGAATCAAAATAAACCTCGGGTGAACTTTCATATACCCGAGAATTTTCCAAAAAGGCCCAACCCCGCACAGAACGCACAACCGGGATCTATCAACCGGGGATCTATCAAGCTCCACGACCACCCTTCAATAACCCACCCCCGAGGCAAGGCAATTTCAATGGACAAGGTCAAGGTCAAGTGCAAATGCGACCTCCCACAATCGATGAGAAACTGGATGCTCACATGAAAAAGTCCGATACATCTTTCAACGAACTTCGGAGTATGATAAAGGATATGTGTATGGAGATGAAGGATTTGCGAACACAAGTAGGGCAACTTTCTAATGCGGTTAACGGTAGAGCCCCGGGGACTCTCCCAAGCGACACGGAAAAGAACCCGAAGGCCCAATGCAATGCCATAGCCTTGAGAAGTGGCAAACAATTGGAGAATGACACTGCCAGTACATCCGCGCCCGAGCGCCCCGACATGCACGCCCAGGCGCCTGATCTAACCTGTTCTGGACAAAACTCTCTGCATCCCGCGCCGAGCGCCCCGACCTGCACGCCCAGGCGCCTACAGATACGCGCCTAGGCGCCAATATACGCGCCCAGGCGCCACCCACAAACCTGCCAGATGCATATGTTCTGCATCCCGCGCCCGAGCGCCCAGAAATGCACGCCCAGGCGCCAACAGATCCGCGCCTAGGCGCCGATATACGCGCCCAGGCGCCGCCTACTGTTTCTGTGGGTTTTCATCCGTCTAATCCAACGCTTTCTCCCCCTATCGAAGTTCGTCTCCCCTTCCCAAATGCTCACAAAAAGAAGAAAAAGGAGATGGATCCGAGCTTTCTTCGAATTTTGGCAATCCTTCGGGAAGTGAGAATTAATATTCCGTTTATTGACGCCATTCTCCAAATGCCGAATTATGTGAAGTTCTTCAAGGACATACTCTCCAACAAGCAGAAGTGGGAAGAGAATGAGACGGTGTGCCTCACGGAAGAATGCTCCGCCGTATTACTCAATAAATTGCCAACTAAGCTCCAAGATCCCGGGAGTCTCACAATCCCATGCACAATTGGATCCCTATCATTCAAGAAGGTGTTATGTGACTCGGGGCCAGCATCAATCTTCTTCCATACTCACTGTTTAAAAAGCTAGGCCTTGGAAATCCCAAGCCGACCTCAATGAGCCTTCAACTAGCCGACCGATCGATCAAGAGGCCCAAGGGATAATCGAAGACGTTATTGTCCAAGTCGACAAGTTTTATTTTCCCGTTGATTTCGTAGTACTCGACATGGAAGAAGATGTGGAGGTACCATTAATCCTAGGGAGACCATTCCTAGCCACGGGTAAGGCGGTAATTGACATTGCTAATGGTAAGCTTACCTTGAATGTGGGCGATGACAAAGTTACCTTTGATGTTTACAAAGTCCTTAAACATCCTATTGATCATGACTCGTGTTATCGAATTGATACATTTGACCATTTGATTGTTGAGTATTTACAGGACAATACAATTGAAAATTCTCTCGAACAGAATCTTATGAAATCCATGCAAGTGGACTCGGAGAAAGATGATCTAGTGGAAAAGGTTCTAAGCTTGGAGTACAAATCTTCCTCTCATTCGGGAGGATTCATCAAAGTTGATAGATCATTGTCAGGATCACCTCGCCCATCTATTGAAGAACCCCCCTCTCTCGAACTCAAACCCCTCCCCTCCCACCTTAAATATGTGTACTTGAACGATGACGAAACACTCCCATTGATCATTTCCTCATCTCTTTCAGGATCACAAGAAGAGCAATTAATGACGGTGTTGAGATCTCACAAACGGGCTTTTGGGTGGAAACTTGCGGACATCAAAGGCATTAGTCCAGCGATATGTATGCACAAAATACTTATGGAGGACTCCACCAAGCCTACACGCCAACCCCAAAGGAGATCAAACCCACAAATCCAAGAGGTAGTAAAGAAGGAAGTGATTAAACTGCTCGACTCAGGTATAATCTATCCTATTTCTGATAGTGCGTGGGTGAGCCCTACCCAAGTGGTGCCTAAGAAAGGGGGGATAACGGTAATTGAGAATGCGAATAATGAGCTTATCCCAACTCGTATAATTAGTGGGTGGCGTGTATGTATAGATTACCGTAAGTTGAATGATGCCACACGTAAGGATCATTTCCCCCTCCCCTTTATTGACCAAATGCTTGAACGATTAGCCGGGCATGATTTCTATTGTTTTCTAGATGGTTACTCCGGCTATAATCAAATTGCCATAGATCCTGAGGACCAAGAGAAAACACTTTCACTTGTCCTTATGGCACATTTGCTTATAGAAGGATGCCATTTGGCTTGTGTAATGCCCCGGCCACTTTTCAAAGATGCATGATGGCTATTTTTCATGATATGGTTGAAGATTTCCTTGAAATTTTTATGGATGACTTTTCTGTTTTCGGAACAACTTTTGATATTTGTCTTGCTCATCTAAATGTTGTGCTTAAACGTTGTGAAGAAACCAACCTTGTTTTGAATTGGGAAAAATGCCATTTAATGGTCCGGGAGGGGATTGTGCTTGGCCACAAGATCTCTCAAAAAGGGATCGAAGTGGACCAAGCCAAGATTGAGGTCATTGAAAAACTTCCCCCGCCCACATCGGTAAAAGCTGTTAGGAGTTTTCTCGGGCATGCTGGTTTCTATAGGCGATTCATCTTGAATTTCTCTAAAATTGCGAAACCGTTGTCTAATTTGCTTGTTAAAGATGCACCTTTTGATTTCAATTCTTCTTGTATGCAGGCCTTTCTTGATTTGAAGGAACGCTTAGTTTCCGCCCCTATCATGTCATCCCCCGATTGGAGCTTACCATTCGAATTGATGTGTGATGCGAGTGACACCGCGGTTGGAGCGGTCCTTGGCCAAAGGAAGGAAAAGGTATTTCGAACCATTTACTATGCTAGTAAAACTCTTAACGATGCACAATTGAATTATGCCACCACGGAAAAAGAATTACTCGCCATAGTCTTTGCATTCGATAAATTCCACTCTTACCTCGTGCTAAACAAAGTGATAGTTTACACCGATCATTCGGCTTTAAAATATTTGCTTGCCAAGAAAGATGCTAAACCAAGACTTCTTAGGTGGATTTTGTTACTCCAAGAATTTGATTTAGAGATAAAGACAAGAAAGGCACCGAAAATGTAGTAGCCGACCACCTCTCACGATTAGAGCTAGTGAATGATCCGTTAGATGAGACACCAATTCGTGAGGAATTCCCAGATGAACACCTCCTTGCTATTTCTGAAAAAATTTCACCTTGGTATGCTAACTTTGCCAATTACATTGTTACGGGCCGTCTTCCCCCGGATATCACTTTTCATCAAAAGAAGAAATTTCTATCTGATGTAAAGCAATATCTTTGGGACGAACCCTTTTTATTCAAAGTTTGTGCAGATGGTTTAATTCGACGTTGCATACCCGAAACGGACGTGCATGCTATCCTATCTCATTGTCATGATATGGCGGTAGGTGGCCATTTTGGGCCTTCCAAAACGGTAGCTAAGATCCTCCAATCAGGTTTCTTCTGGCCTACTCTTGTTAAAGATGCACATCATTATGTCAAATCTTGTGATCGCTGTCAACGAATGGGGAACATCTCTAAACATCATGAAACGCCCTTAAATAGCATGTTAGAGTGTGAGTTGTTTGATGTATGGGGTGTGGATTTCATGGGCCCTTTCCCCAGTTCTTGTTCAAATAAATATATCCTTGTTGCGGTAGACTATGTCTCCAAATGGGTGGAAGCCGTGGCCTTGCCTACTAATGATGCTCGGGTTGTCACTCGTTTTCTGAAGAAGCATATTTTTACTCGATTTGGAACTCCCCGAGCCATCATTAGTGACGGGGGCACCCACTTCTGCAACAGGCAGTTTGAACTTTTATTGACCAAGTACGGGGTGAAGCATAAAATTTCGACCCCATACCACCCACAAACTAGTGGCCAAGTGGAGGTCTCGAATAGGGAGATTAAGCGTATTTTAGAAAAAACTGTCAACGCATCAAGAAAGGATTGGTCCCTTAAATTGGATGATGCTCTTTGGGCTTATCGGACCGCCTATAAAACCCCAATTGGCATGTCCCCGTATCGTCTTGTTTTTGGCAAAACATGTCACTTGCCCGTTGAACTCGAGCATCGTGCTTATTGGGCCATTAAGTTTCTAAATTTTGACTCTCAAAGTGTAGGTACACAACGTTTGCTACAACTCAACGAGCTCGAAGAATGGCGTCATCTTGCCTATGAGAACGCAAAACTCTATAAGGAGCGGACCAAAATGTGGCATGACAAACATATTCTCCCCCGGGAATTCCACAAGGGAGAGCGGGTGTTGCTATACAACTCTCGACTCCGACTCTTCCCCGGGAAGCTTAAGTCTCGATGGTCGGGCCCATTTTTGATTTCCCAGGTCTATCCATCCGGCGCCGTTGAGCTTACAACAGATAAAGGACATACTTTCTTGGTCAACGCTCAACGTCTAAAACCTTACTTAGGGATGGATGGACCAAGAGACAAAGAGTCCTTCATCCTCGCGGACCCTTCGTGATTCTTCGCTTTCAGTCGAGCTAATGACTCTAAACTAGCGCTTCTTGGGAGGCAACCCATGTTTTCTTTCCGTTTCCTTTTCTTTTTCCCTTATTATCCCGTTTGTTGCTTTATTTTCTAGTCTTACATCTTTGTTAGTTTGTGTTTTAAGTGTTTTGTCTCTTCCCTTTTGAAACAGGAAATGAAATTCTTTACAAAATTTTTCTGAAAGGGGCGCCCAAGCGCCGAGAAAACAGGCGCCTAGGCGCCCGATTCTGAAAGGGGCGCCCAAGCGCCGAGAAAACAGGCGCCTAGGCGCCCGGTTCTGAAAGGGGCGCCCAAGCGCCGAGAAAACAGGCGCCTAGGCGCCCGGTTCTGAAAGGGGCGCCCAAGCGCCTAGGCGCGGGCATTACCACTCAAACATCCAGGTACGCTGTGTCGCGCGCCTAGGCGCCCAAACACGCGCGCCTAGGCGCCCGATTCTGATTTAAACACATATGTGGGTCAAAACGGTCAAAATTCTCCCAAAATCTTCACAACTCCTCTCCCACGCGATTTCCGGCGACTCTCTCACCATTTTCCGGCCATTTCCACCGTATTTCACCGCCACTTTCCATCAACATAATTCGTTGCACAAGAGGCTCTTCTTTCACATCGACTCGGTGCGAAAATTTTGGGGATAAAAGGTGAGTTTTGGCTTTACCCTTCTTCCATTTCCGATTCATAGCCGACGAGTAGGTGCCTTGCGTTATATTTTGAGGATTAATTGGGGCATTGTCCGATTGTAGATTGATTTTTTTTTGTTATTGCATTTGAGGACTTTTATTGGATTTGTGGGTTGAAATTGAATTTGTGGGTTGTTGTTGTTGAAATTGGATGCTATATTGTTGATTAAATATGTGGATTATTGCTTAAAAATTGAGGAATCTGTTAAATCCGTGGATTGTTGCTAGAGTGTGGGTTGCTCTCTGATTTTGGTGTGTTGTTGGGCGTTGACGATTGTTGTATTTGGTTGGTTGCATTTGGGTTGATTTGAGTAGTTGAGAAGTTGATAATTGTTGTTGCAAATGACGAGAACTACCAACAGACCGTCCAAGGGTAAGAAAAAAGTGGGTGAGGGTTCCTCTAATGAGCCCGAGACTCCCGATAATACCCGTTTTGAAAACCCCCAAGTCCAAATTATGTGTCAGAGTTTGAGCACCCCCCGCACCCTTATTAAGGAGCACTATTTAACCACCCGGGGACAGCCCTCTGTGCACGAATTGATACAGTTTCATCGCTTACAGTTTTTCTGTCAAAAGCCCGAGGCCATTCATCTTCCTTGGGTCTTGGAATTCTTCAGCTCCGGGGTTTATGATGAGATTGAGACACGAGGATGGCTGGGGACTACCCTTTTGGTCCGGGGCAAACATGTCAATTATGAGTTGAGACAGATTAGGGAGAGCATAGGCACCCGACCCCTCAGACATGCGAGTTCACCACTCTTTACAATGCAGGGCGCCTCCGAGTTAGCCTGTCGGATATTTTGCGGGTTATTGCCGAGAAGGGTGGGAATGGGTACCCGGAGAAGCTCATGTCCCCCGTAGGGCTCTATTACCCGAGGCTGCTTTCTGGCTCGACTTCATCCGATTCAATTTAATACCGAGTACCAATCGATCAGAGGCAAACAAGGAACGGGCCACCCTCATCTACGCTATTATGTCCAAGAAAGCTGTGGACTTTGCCCGGGTAATCCACAAGTCTTTGACGGACCACTTTAGGAAGTTGAAGAATGAGTTAGGGCCGTTGATTAACAAAGAATTGGCTAAGCAAAAGGGAGAAGGTCCCACTCGGAAGATTCCCATCATTCTCCCGTCACTGATCACAGCTTTATGCAAGGCGGCTAAGGTTCCCACATTTCCTTTGGAGCGTACTGAGCTTCCTGGTTCTTATCTCACCGTGGTAGATGACGACTCCCAGGCTCCTCCACCACCAGCTACTTCCAAGAGGCCTCGCCCGTCTTCATCCCGGTCTACTAGCTCCCCACAGTTTCCACCTATGGATGCCGCCGCCATTAGACAATTAAAGGATGAATTGAGGGATGAGTTGCGAGATGAGATGAGGGTGGTCATGTCCGACACTTGTGCTTATTTCCGTCAGCTTTTTGTAGAGCATGATGCGTTTGTCGGTTGGGGGCCGTTTGATTATTCTGCTCCTCCACCTTACCCGCACCCCCCGCCTCAGCAGCCCGCAGATATGCACGAGTCAGGTGCTCTCGTTCCTGAAGGAGGTGATGATGAGGCTCATAATGATGAGGGTAGCCCGTTGATTGATTTGGATGATCTCGGCGGAGAGGATGAGGATTACATTGACCGTTTTGGCACCACCGATTAGGCTTATCTTGTTTTATTTCCATGCATGTTTCTTTTTGTTTTTGGATATCTTTTGTTGGGATGTTGGATATTTTATGTTTTATGTTTGGATGCTTGATGTTTTCTTTCCATGCATGTTTCTCATTTTTGTTTGTCTCGTTTTGTTTTATTCTATTCTATCCAATGTTTGATGCTCTGTATGGCTAGCATTTGTTTACCTATGTAGTGATCGACACAGTGATTGCCATCCGTGGACTTGATTGCCTTAAGTGGACTCGGGTTTGCTTTTCAGCTTCCCTATGGTGACGTGTACTTTGCCTTCTCTTTTTCAAACATTGGGGACAATGTTCATGATAAGTGTGGGGGGGTATACTAGATCCATTATAGTCATGTTGATTCATGTTTTACATATTTCGGTCCAAGTTTGGGGGGTGCTGTACCTCTACATGTGAAATGTGTGCAATTTTAATTTTTTTTTTGGATAGAATTTCAACCCTTCACTTGAGGCATTGAGTATGGTTAATTTGAATACATGGTATGTTTTCTCTATCAATTTGGTTTTTAATGGCTATACACATCGTTCCTTGCTTATGGGATCCTAACTAGACTAGATTAACCTTAAGATGATTCACATATGCACCTAAATCGAAGGTAGAGGAGTTGAGTGGGCAATCATTTTGAAACACTTAAAGGCTTGATCCCGGAAATATCAACTTAGAATTTTCACATGTGTTATGAGTTGAGAACGTTAACTTCGTGTGCTTAATAATAATAAAAGAGGTTGAACATTGGTATGACTGAAAAAGTCAGGCTTAATAGATACTGGGGGCGAAGAGCACCATGCCTAGAATACTGTACTATTTTGCTAATTTGAGCTAAGCTCAAGCCAATGCAAGTGTTAAGTGAATAAGGACCTAGTTTGATTTTGTGGCCTTTGACACTCGAGCGATTAAGCCCTTAGGAATGTCTCCACATTTGATACCCTAAAGCCATCTGGTTTAGGAGTTATTGGCCTAAAACTCGTTACACGGGTGTCATAGAAAGCCTAAGAGGATCAAACATTGCACATGGTCTAGCCTCTAATGTTTCGAGTTGAAAGTGCATAAGATAAATCCGAAAGTGGAATGAAGTGATGAATTTTTAAGTGGCTATGAAGTTGTATTCAATTCTCGTACCATGTGAATAATCAAAAGTTGATAAATATGGGGTTAATGTTTGAAAAGTGGTAAGAATGCCACTTGACTATAATACTTGAGATTTATTACACTACACCCTTAGGATGATCTTTTCAATGTTAAGGCGTAACATGAGCAAATGTGTGATGTGTATATATTTGTAATATGAGCTTAAACAGATGAATTCATACCATTGTGTGCTATTAATCATTGTAATTTACGTTGAGTGATCGGGGTTGAAAATCTTTCGATTTTGTGGGTATATCGTCTGCAAACCCTCACGAGACTATAACTCGTCCTTTGAGGTAACTAAAAGGTTCAAAGGCTTGTTGCATTCGCTAAATGCAACCGTTTACTCCACGAAAGTGAGTTAGGTAGTTTTCTTTTTGTTTTTCTCTTTGATTGATGATGTTTCCTTATCTTAAAACTCTTATTGCTCGAGGACGATCAATTGATAGGTGTGGGGGTGTTGATAAGAGGCATTTTTACGTGTTTTTAAGCCCCTTTGCGTTTATGTCTTAGGTTCATTTATCGCTTGATTCTTGCCACATGTGCGTTTAATTCGTGCATTAAGTGATTTCAGGTCTTAAATGGATACAATCAAAGAACGGGATGAAAAATGACGTATAAAACAAGTTTAGGCCAAATTGCTATGCACCCCTACGCCTAGGCGCCATTTTGCCCACGCCCGGGCGCCATATCTACACCACTTTCCACGTTCGAGCGCTTTTTCCGTATGTTTAGAGACCGAATTGGATGAAGTTTCCTTCTACAAAGTTGTAGAACTATGTGTTAGCTTCAAATGAGGACTTGAATCATCCAAATCGGAGTTTTGTGGAGAGAGTTATGAAGGAAATACAATTACTGCGCCAGACAGAGGCAAATACTCCCAACATTCTGCTGACGGCGCCCGAGCGCCATAATTCCCGCGCCTAGGCGTGGCCACATCCGAGATTTGATTCCTTTCAGCCAAAAGATCATCATTTGATGGGGGAATGGAACATTTAAAGCCAAGAGGTCATCACATGTATGGGAGGGATGTCATAAGTATGTTTCTTACTAGATCTACTTTAGGGAATTTTATACTACTCACTTTAAGAGTAGTGGAGGACACACTAGGGGAGACATACACATGAGGAGCTGATTTGTGGTGGTCTTCTTAAGGATTTTTTAGCACAATTGACCGATCACATCTTGGAGGAGGAGAGAGAGAGAGGCATTTTGGCCATCACTTTTCACTCATCATCATTCATCACCATTTCTTCATCACTTTTGGAGGGGAACAAAGAGAGAGGAGCTAAGGATTGAAGATCAAGAGAGCAAAGATCCATCATCAATCAATTGAGGGAGTTTTAATTATTTGCATTTACATGTTTATTTCCATGAGTATGTATATGTTTGTATTAGATTTTCTTAAGGCTTTGATGAGAGGCTAATATTGTAGAACTAAGGCCATGTGAAGGCCAAATTTATGAATCAATATAGAAGTTGCTCTTTGTATTAATTCTCCTATTGCTTTGTGTGTTAATTCTATGCTTTTATTCCAATCATGTGTTTGATCACCATATGCTTGCTATCTTGCCTAATCTAGTTGTTTGAGAGAAAATAGATTAGGGTGCAAGAGAATTAACACATCATCCGAAACAAATGAGGGATTGCCCTAGAAATAGGTAAAGATTCCCGGGTGTTGTTAGCCGGATTCATTCGGGGAAGCTCTAAAACGTTAATGCGTGATTTTTGATTAGATTCTCGGATAGACATATTTAGAGAACCGTCAATTAATCATAGGATTATTATGTGCCGAGACATCGGGTAATAGTTAATTTAGGAGTTTCCACCAAAGCAATAGGAGTCTAATAATTCGAAGAGTAGCTCATATATATTGACGAGTAGATTCGGTTGTAGCATGTGCCTTAGTCATTTTATCATACGTGAGATTAAATCTATAGTACGTTTCTCTTTGGTCCTTCGTTTGTTTAATCTTTTTCTTGCACTTTACTTTAATTGTCTTATCTTTTATCGAAAATCATTAACTAGAATTCAAGTCCTTGTGGTTCGACAACCCGGACTTTTTGTCCACTTATTACTACACACGTCTAGTGCACTTGCTATCATAGCACGTTAGCTTTTAGCATGTCAATTCTCTCATAGCAGTTGTCTTTATCAGGAATTTACTTGGTAAACTTCTAAAAATCTTAACCACCATTTCTCGATTGTGTAAATCCATTCCGAACGATGTAAGTTCTGTAACTAGAGCTGTAAATCTTACATCTAATTGCTCTAAAGTTTCATTGGGTAGCATCTTAAATCCGTTAAAATTTTCCTTGGCAATGGAAAGTTTGTTTTCTTTGATCTGAGCTGAACCACCACAAATTGTAGCCAACTTATCCAATATTTCTTTAGTGGTTTTGCAAGACTTGATCTTGTTGAATAAGTTGTCATTATCACCAATAGCCGTATATAGAGCGTTACGACCAACATTGTCCAAATTAGCTCTTCGACACTCATTTGGAGACCATTCTTGTTTTGGTTTCTCAACGTAACCATCGGGAGTTTCTTCCGTAGCTCCAGGCGGTCTTGTGATAACTTTATATATTTTGATTGGCCCATCTGAAATAATATCACACATGTCATCATCACATGAACAGAGATATGTAAATGCTTTGACTTTCCATGTGTCAAAATTTGACTCAGTCAGTTTGGGAACTTTAGCGAATGCCATGTTTAAAATCTAAAGCAACTAAGTTTGAAAAAGGATCTAAACAAGCAGTTATGCTTGGAAATTTTAAAATTTCAACTTTAACCGCTCTGATACCACTTGTTGGTCCCAAGTGGCATACGAAAGGGTCTAGAAGGGGGCGGTTGAATAGACCCTGAAGTCTTTTTCGACTTCAAAAGATTCGTATTGAAAAGGTTTTTGGACACTTGAACAGTAAACACTTGAAGTGTCTAACACTTGACTTAAGCGTTCACTGAAAATATAGGCGCTTTGGTGAAGCGTCTAACGAAGACTGTTTTTAGAAAGTTAACTTAGATTTCAGACTTGAATACTACAAACAAATAGGTTTGAGCGTTCACTTCTTTGATCAGTGTTAGCACAGCGGAATGATTTTTGGAGTCTTCCCTTTGAAAGCTTTAGCGTCACAAAAAGTGTATTTAGTTGCTTAGCGTTTGATTAAGTTTTACCTTATCAGATTATGATATGACAATATGAATGCTGAAAGTAAAGTAAAGAACAATATTTGTAAGGTTCGTTGGGTGGTGTAATCCCAACTACGTCCTTCTTATCCTTGAACACTTGGAGGCAATCCACTAAAATGATTCTCAAAGAAGCACACAGAATCTTCTACAAATTAGGGAGAGATGGATGTCGATGACTTGAGCTCCTTGATCACACAGATTTCTGCTCCAAATCACTTCAATCCCCTTGCTTCTTTCACTTAGAAATATGGCAAGTATCCAACTTCGACTTCACACAGATCGCAAGGCTTGGATAGGGGTTTTTCTAAACGGTTTGTTTGATTTTGATAAAGTTCAAACAGCTAGGAATATCTCAGTAGTAATGTAGGTTTCTCTGAAAAGAGTGTTTGAGATATTAGTTGACTGTCTCAGGATTTGAAGAAAAGCAAAGAGAATATTTTTCTTGAAAGTTTTGGCTTTTCTGAGATTGTAAGGAATGAGACTTCAATGCAACAGCAATTCGACTTGATAAATGTTCTCTATATTTGGCTTGTTGTTGAAGTCCTATTTATAGGCATTCTTGGAAAAGGTGTCTGTTTGACACATGCAAGAGCGCGTGTCTCTCACTTCCGCGAGTGAACAACTTTTGTCCTTTTTCCTGAAAATCTGCTGCACAAAAGTTGGTGCTGCAGTCTTTGAATAGTTGACAGTCCAACAGGGTGGCTTCTCCGTACGTCTAAAAGTGCTTATCACATTTAATGCTCTTATCTGCATTTAATGCATTTGAATTAAATCCCTGTTGGCATTTAATGCTTTGAGAATATTTGCATTAAAACTCCTTGTGGACTTGGAAATAGATTCAGGTGAAAATAGTCATTGATAGATGCTTATTCAACCGTAAATCACTTCCATCCTATCAGGTGACACTTGGTGTAGCTGGTCATTCTAGACGCTTGGAATCTTCATCTTTATTTAGACTTCAGGCGCTTGAGTCTTCAAAGTATACTTCTGATAAACTCACTCAGAACATATCAGACGCTTAGTCTAAGACAGCTTAACCTACCAATCTAAAATAAGAATAAAGCAAAGCCTGTTACAAATCTAACGCTTCAAAGCTGAAAGACAAACTTACATATTTTGGGGTCTAACAAAAAGTCCTAATTGTCATCATCAAAACATTTAACATGAAATTCCTAACGGAATCGATGGTAGTCGTGTTCAAGCATATCAGTTCCACTAATGTGCCTACAATATCAATTTCCTACCATCCCATGATATCAGACTGGCACTCCCATGCCAGAGCTAAGATTTTACAAGTATTCGAAGTCTTTATTTGCCCATTGAAGACGTCATATAACTTGCGAACTAGTTTTAGCAATCAAGGTCGATCTCTCGAGTGCCTTTCTTCCTATCCCATAGGAAGTAGAGGGATTGCACTGAAAACAAGGGCAAAGCGTTTTTACACAACTTATAGATGCAGATAAGAATTAAGTGAAAAACTTAGTAATGCCTTTTATAAATGAAATTTAAGTTCAATACAAGATAGATGCCCTACATATTCTATCCTCTATGGCATCTGAGGGTATAATTCTAACAATGGGGTGTCTGAAATCTGAAACGTGTTAACTGTTAAGGGACTAAAGCTCTTTTGGGTTAAAGGTATTTTAGAAACCAAGTTGCACCCATTTTTGACATAACTTGGAACTCTTTTGGACAAAGATATTAATAGAACTAGTTGTTAAATCTGAAATTATGCAAGCAAATATTTTTCAAACTTTTTAGCAGTTTTAGCCAACAAAAAGGTTGTACAGCTTGAAACATTTTAATACGTCTACTTCTATAAGCACTTTTTAGAAAATCAGATTTAACAGAGTGCAGAAAACGTGGCCATCGATTTTTACAAGTACGATTTTCGTCTATCGACTTTTCTACTATTGGATTTTTAACAAAAGGAATCTGATGGTTTAGGGATATTCCAGTAGTTAATTTATTTAAATGAACAGTTTAATTAATTAAAAATTAATTAAATTTTATCCAAAAAATTAATTTTGAGCCCAGACCCAAACCCACGACCCTAGGCCTTGTCCACTAACCCTTTCCAAAAACTTCTTCACCCCAAAGGGGGAACCCTTAAGTCCCCAAAAAATGTATATAAACCATCATTCACTTTGAATCTCTTCCCATGTGAGACAATTAAGCAAGTTTAAACAACCAATTTTGACACGTAATTTCTCATTTGTTTTACATTCAATTTGAGAAATTCAAAATGCTAGACATATCTACTCGTCACGTAGATTAATATTATCTAATAATATTTTATATCCTGGGTATTTACGTTATTCGAATTTCGTAGTCAAAATTTGTATCCATCGATTCCTCCCAATTGCCTTTTGAGACGAACCTATAGAGTCGCGCTTAAAGAAAGTGCAAAAGGAAAAACATGGGAAAAAGACTTGAGAGAAATTCACGGCATTGGATGCCATAATTAATTAATTAATTATTGGATAATTTAATTAATTAATTAAATTAATGAGTTAATTAATTTCTTGGAGAAATTGAATTATAAATTAATTAGGAATTGAATTAATTGGATTATCAATTTATTTATTGGATAAATAAATTATCCGATTAATTAATTAGCAAGCAAGACGAAAGCCCGAAGGCTTCCGAGCCCACTAAGGGGCTGCCAATTAGATGCCCAAATAGGGCTCTTGCATGCTAGGGCTATTGTTTCATAATGATATAAATATATCATAAGGTGAAAAATAACGCAAGGCAACTTACATAACTTTCTCTCCAAGAAAAAGTCTCACACCTCTCTCTCTCTCTAGTCGTCTTTGACAAGGAAGAAAGGAGGATTTTTTCGTTTTTGATTCCGGCGTGACGAATTAGAGACGTTGGCAAATTCGGCGTTAGAGAAAAGGATCACGATCAGAAATCAACATACGCGAGAACGGTAATCTTTCTATACACAATTAAACACGAGGATTAGAGATAATTCGGGCTTTGGGAATTAAATTTACTTTCCACTGCGTTTTATTCGTATAATTCCCAACATCTTGCCCCCCACTCCTTAGTGTATTTGCATGGTTAACACCTTGAGGAGTAAGGATTGTACGGGGTAGATGTTATCTTTCGCTAGCGGAGGGCTAACTTAGAGTTTGGTCTCACCCTTTATTTACGCTAAATAAAGGGTGAGACCAAAATAAAGCGCCAATCTGATAAAGTAAACGGATAGCGGAGGGCCTCACAACTTTTCACTAGGGTGACGTCTGTCTTAATTTTAGGAGGCTTGGATAGCCACTAGTGTTCATAATTTAGCGCATGAAGTGAAATATCACCCTAGCCACACTGATATAATGTGAATTATCACCCTTGTTATGTTTGTATGAGGTGAGTTTTCACCTTAATTATACTTGTATGAGGTAAGTTATCACCTTCGTTATATTGTTATGATCTCGATCCAAACTCCCCGTCGAAGAGGGGGTTGTTTTTAAAACCTCATACCCTCTCGGTAATGTTGGGGGGATCATTAGGTAGGCTAGTTCAAACCCTTGTTATATTTGTTTAAGGTGAATTATCACCTTCGTTATATTGGTATGATCTTGGTCCAGATTCCATGTTGGAGGGGGGGTTGTTTTTAAAACCTCATGCCCTCTCGGTAATGCAGGAGGGATCATAAGGTGGTCTAGTCTCGACCGAGCTCTCAAGGGTTCGGGGGACGTTTATTGCTCCACCTATGTTAGCCTTGAAAAGGGGGCTTTGAGTTTTATGAATTAGCTTCAATCAAAAACAATGGTTCCGAGGAGTTTTTTTTTTTTTGTGGGGTGTTGTTAATTCAATCATCATTAATGTCATACTCTTTCGCATGACGCGAAATGCTTGTTATTTAAACAAGCCTAGCGCATATAGGTGCGTAAAAGTTGATGTGCTTGAAGGCACATAGCAATCATATGACGAAAACTTAAAACATCCAACACTTAATAAAAATGTGAGGGGGTGCACTTAGGTACCTCAGGACTTAAGTAAAAGTAGTCGGCGCTGGTGGGCATCCCCACTTAACGCTTGACTTGTCGCCAGATCGAAATTGTTCAATAGTAATGTAGGAAAAAAGATAGTTTTTGTTACTTGTTACCTGATAAGGCCTCATAAGGCTTGACATCTTGTCAAGCTTGGGGGATGTTTCCCATGGGGGTCATCTTGCTAGTGGTATCCACTGCCGGCACGCCCGTCACTTTGGAGTCTTGACCATCGGCGACGGTTGTTGTATCTTTGAACTAGGCATTGTCTTCTTGGGGTGGCATATCGTGGCATGTGTCTTTTTCATAGACATCTGACTGCTAGAATTTTGACTAAGTATGGATTGAGTTGATCTTGCCCCCCAAGCAAGTTTTCTCTAGCGAGATTAAGTTTATCACTACTTGTTTCCCCTTGTCACTGTGATCCATGACATGTTTCCTTTTAGGCTTCTTCAATGCGTTAGCATAGGACTCCATACGTCACCAACAACTTTCTCCATTCCTACGGGGCTTGGAAATTTCACCGTCATGTGATAGGTAGATACACGGGTTTGGAATACGATTAAGCTCGACCTCCCCAAAATTACATGATATGTGGAGGGGGCTTTGAACACCAAGGATTTCACCATCGTCGTAGAGGGGGCTGGAAATGCACCAAAAGATATAAGCAGAGACACCTCCCCTAATGTTTCCACTATCTCACTTGTGAATCTAGTGAGGGGGTGTTGACCACTTGAAGTAGCGCATTGTCCACCCTAGTTTGGTGAAAGCATTGTAAAAGAGGATGGCTGATGAGCTCCCACTGTCGACCAGAACCTTCTTTACCCAGTAGTTGGAGATGGTCACCGATATCACTAAGGCATCATTCACTAATGGGATGTTTTTCAGGTCTTGTATTCCAACCTTTATGGTTGATTTACTTGTTCCCCCGTGGGGGAGCTGATGGTGTGTAGCCCCGTCGTAGCTCTTAGTGAGGCTTTCCTAGAATTCACGTAGTCTCCTCCTATAGGACCTCCCAAAACGACCCCTATAATTCCATTCACTAAGAGGGGGCTATCCATATCGAAGTCTACCCTAAGGGGTTGCTGGGCAGAAATGACTTCCCCTAGGGGGGGAGCTACAGCTAAGGGTAGCTACATATCCTCATATCTTCTACTGTTGTCCAAGTTTTCGTCATAGCGAGTTATTTGTCTATCCTGGCCTTCTCACCTTGACAGTGTCTCTTCGGGGTCAAGGAGGCTTGACCTCTATGTGAAGACCTGGGAGGCGTTGACCTTCTATCTCTTCCCCGTGGTGTCCTCTTATGAGGTGAAACCAAATTGTCTGCTTCCTGGGGTCGACTCCCTTGGGGCGAGTCCTTGCATGCGACTCTCTGAACGAGGCTCTTGACCTCTACTAGTTGACTGAAGGGGTGAAATGAGTCCCCTTCTATTGAGAGGGGGTGCTTCTTGAGTACTTCTCACGTGGAGTCGTGCCCCTCGGCAGCTGTCGGAACAGGTGGTGCACGCGAGTTATGTGCCTGGTCGTATTGCTGAACCGCCATCGCCTCTGCTCGCACAGAGACTTCTTCAACCGGAGCAAGCAATGCCTCTTGAGTGATCTTGAACACCCTGGAAGCAGGGGGTGGAATCACCGCTGGTGATGTGGGCGGCACATGTTGCTCGTTTGTCGGGAGTGATATCTCAGGACCTCCATCGTCTGTCGGACCGTTGGGGGAATTTTCTTTCCCCACCTGAATGTTGGGCCGTCTTTCAGGCATTGGGTTAGGAAGTTCATCGGCAGCAGCTGGGTAATGGTGGCTCATCATCCTATTATCGATAGTACGCGCTTATGACCTAATTTGCATACTCAGTGGCTGGAGCGTTGTTCCAACAGACGGCGATGATGGTAAAAATCGTCAGTCATTGAATGTCACGTGTTTGATCACGTGGGATGGCGGAACCGATCCAACACACGACAAACTAGGTTGGGGGTGATGAATGTATTGACTGCACTCGACTTTAGTGAGTTGCCTACGTACCTGATGAATGAGGATCAAGTCTGTTCGTAATTCTTTTATGGGGTTACTCTCAATAGCCAGTGAATTTTTTCTGAGGGGAGTAGATTATGAGCTTTTCCCAGCTCCTCTGAGGTATTTATAGGAAGTTGGCAGTGGGCCACGAGCCGTGGGCTTAGCTTTATTAGCAGCCCCTCAGGCTTCATAATAATCCATTTATTATGCCTTAGATTAATAAAACAGCCCAAGTATTCTTATTGGATTGTCAGCCCTTTTGAGCTTGACTCGTATACTATCCGTGGACTTTAACCCATGGATAGCGCCCCAATCCGTGCGGAGGGCAAATTAATTACCGTAGTGCCCTTAGACATTTTTGGTACACGTCATATATGGATAAAAAAATCAAAATATTTATATGATGTTACTAACGATGATTTTGTGGTCAAACTAAAATAGTATATATATGCTGAAAAGCAATCTAGAATCTCTTTAAGTACTGTAGGAACTTATAAATTTCATTTGGGAACTTACATACTATAGATATAGTTTTAAAAAAACAATCTCAAGTTTCTTCTAAATTCTTAAACATTAGAACTTATAACATGCACCCCTGCAGCCGTCCTTAATTATCATTTTGACAGTAAAAACATTAGGCCTTAGAGTAACTATCTAACGGGTTTTTTTTTTATGAGGTGACCGAATGAATCCTATCTAATAAAATAATGTCGCATTAGCTAGTTTTTGTCCAATCTCCTCCTCCCTATCCAATGTTTTTTTTCCTCTGTGTCCTATTTCTTTTGCCCTTTTTTCTTTCAATCAAATTATTACTGAAATGTATTTAGTTATCATAATTTAAACAACTACTTCAAAAATTATTAAAATTAAAGTAATTTTTAACTATTCATTAAATTCCCATACACATCGAATATGTCTACAATACATCATAATGTATAGTTATATATAAATACCTCATCTAAGGACGAAGAAGAATTTGGATTCACTAGTACAATTTCCATTAACAGGAAGATTAACTAATCGTTAATCCACAAAATCATATGAATAAATCAATCGCTTTCTCACATCCGGATAGATTGTCATATTGATATACATATACTTACATCAATACAAACATCAACATTCCAAAACATCAGAGATTTTTGAAGATTGCAGTGATCAAGAGCTGAATCTTCTCCATTTAGAGTATCCATATGTAGTTACATTATCCTGTGGACCTTTCCTCCGTGTTGTCTATTTCTGCCTAGCCCAGCAAAGAAGCTTAAGCTGTTAGAAAGAAAAAGCATATTTAATATTTAGTATCTCTGATGCGTGACCTCCCGCACAGGCAACATTCATTTTTTTTAAAGCAAAGCACGTGAAACTCTTCTTTTCCATAAATGGGTGGCGGTGAGATTTAAACCCATACCAATTGGTTGCTATGGCTCTGATATCACACCTTATTGAATGACCATCTTATCTAAAAGTTTAAGTCGATGCACATTTTACTATCCAAATGAGATTTCCTAAATCGGAGCCACATTTGATGGATTTGGATAAACTCCTATCTTCCATCACATTTCTCACACTTATGCTCTTATACTACAATTTGGTGATATATAATGTACTCCACTTCACATGTACACGATAGTTTGTATAAAATGCACGCCTTCTCTGTATTTAAGGGAATATTTTAAGCATGTGGCGTGCATATGAGAATTGAAATACAAGGTGAAACACCAATTTGAAAGAGATGATTCGATTGCATTTCTCATGATTCTCGGTTTGAGTTTCTAATACTAGAGAGCTTAAGAGTGACAAAGTGAGAGAGGATGTAAAACGGCTAACTTAACTTAAATCAAGCATAGAAAGTTCGAAAAGTATACAAGAATTTGGAAGAGATGCATTGTGCCGAAGAACATACCCGACATTTTGAAGCTCGTAGACGAAGCTAGCATTATGATGATGCACTAAAATGCATGACACGTAAAACATCCACTCAAAGAACCAATCTGTCGAGTCCTTCGGAAGGATAACACTCTATCGGAGGATCTTGTGATTTGATGGCCGGCCTGGTTAGCAAGCACGGAGCTTCTCATTTCTTGTGCCTTCTTCTGTGCAGATCTCAGTTTATTCATAATTTTGTCCATCGATGATGACCTCTTCTTCTCCAATTTCATCTAAAATATATACATCGATCAACTCACTCGAATCTTCACATTCTGTAATTATCTACATTGACATTGTCGAAATTCGACCACAACTCTAACAGATATGAATGATAAAGGGGACGTACTTAGCGAGTTCTGGGACATTGCAACCGCCCATCATGTGGGGTCCGAAATGTGGACGTGGCACGTGGGTAGTTGAGATGTCCCGAGTCTTGGAACTGGGACAAGAATCACTTGGGTTGAATAAAACTTAGACTAATTAATATATTGGAAAGCTTTTGTTTTTAGATGTTCATATAAGTTAAGTGTCATGAATAGTAATATGTGAGAGAATTTGCTAAATTACAAATGCAATCAGCCAGTAATGAAGCTAGAAATTTTGCAAAGTTGATGATAGCAACCAAGCTGGAAATTACCTCTAGTTTCCTTATTCGGGCCTCGGCTTTTGCTTTCTGCAGGTTCTCCCATGCAGTAATTTTTGCTTCTTCTCTCTGAACCCTGAAGTTAGTAGCAAACAAAGATAAATGGCTAGAAATATAAGGTTTGTACAAATAGAAAGTAATAGATATATCTATCAGACGTATATTAATGTTGATTGTCCAATAATAAGAAAAGTGTGTAGCAACACAACTGATAAAACAATTATAATGTTATCCGCTCAAGAAATAGAGACTAGTGTTCTGAACGAGAGAGAAGATTATTGAAAGTAAAATCACACACAAAAAAGACAAGATTCACATGGTTCGACGAATAATACCCAAGTCCACGGCCGCAATAGAGATTCTTATTAATTCCAGAATTATGAATTCTAAACCTAAACATAATAGGAGTCTAGGGCTAGAATGCTATGTAAAATGACCAAATCATCCTTCAATAAAATTCAACATGAGGTCTACCTTTCCCGAAGCCCCAAAGAGATCAAAGATAATATACTTAAGACTACCAATGTGAATTTTTCAATCAGGTATTGAGATAGCATGCCTTAGAATCTGCTAAAATTACACATTTTCTTCATCTTATTTAATTTCTACCCTGAGTTAATAATTCAATATCCTTTGCATAATTCATAATTGCTTTGACTCTTATTTGCTTCTATAACAACATATATTAGTACTGCAGACAAGTCGAAGAAAAGGGAGTAATATAAAGAAAAGTTACTTTGAAATACTCTTAGACGTCTCTGATGAAACTTCCCAACTCGCGGCCCGAACGTTTACAGCTTTGCTTTTCCAGTCATCGGCATTTCGACTGCCCGTTCCTGGATTTTTACTCCTATTCTTTTTGGACCACCTTGTCATAGTGACACGTTCATCAACTGGCACGTCCCTTATTTCGTGTTTAGACGAATGCATCTTATGCAATTCCACAAGGGGCAGGATAGTCGGAGTTGCTAGCGAGAACGAAGACGTTCTATTGGGTGATGAGTGATTACTACTCTCTGGACTCATCTGTGTTGCCATATCCCTCCTCGAAACGGCATGAGATATATTGTTGGCAGCATCTTCAGAACATTCATATTTCTCATCTTTTTGTAAAACATACAAAACAGAATGTTAGTGACAATATGTCACATGACAATTTCACAACTGTTGCTTCTTGTATATATATTAACTAATAATAATTGTTTTGTCACATATTCTTCACAAGTTTAATAGCAAAAAATTAGTATATAAAGTTAACTATTGACAATTAATTATACAAGAATTGTAAATAATGTCACGGATATAGTGACAACAAAAAAGATCACGACGACTCGGTGAATATATTTGTCACCGAGTTGTCACTATAAATGTGTCATTTATTCTCAATAGTGGCAACTTAGCATCAATAGTTGTCGCTACTTGTGGGAATCATTCTCGTGGCGAATAGTTGTCACTTAATATTTATCAGTGACAACTTCGACATTATCGCTTACATGTTTTATCGCCAATGTTATGATATGTAATAGTGTGTCAATATGAAAAAAAAAAAAAAAAAGGGACCAATGACAAGGTATTGCTAGAATAATATGCAAAAACTATCAACAAAACGAAATAGTAGCATAGCCAATCACTCTTACCAAGCAATTAGTGGTTACAATTATGATATGCCATTGTTAATCTATTTAAATTTCTAAACACTGATCTTAGACTTGTGATATGGCATTCCCGGATGTTATTTATGGACCACGTGAGACAAAAAAGAACCAAAAGAAATAATATGACATTGTCCTGACATAAACATAACCTTCTGGAACGCAAAACCAAAGACGAAACAACCTCATACCTCGGTGTCCTGGCAATGATGATTGGTTTAACATTTCAGAACATCCATGTATACTAATCGACCTCGCCATGCAAGGCTCAGTGCCTATAAGGAAATTTCCACCGCCTTCACAACCTCCATATCGAACCGACAATCCATCCGAAGCCATCACTCCAGCCGAAAACGGAGAATTTGCTATTAATTTCCCATTATGCCCTCCGTCAAAAACGGGCCCCGCGGGAGAAAACAATTGATAGTAAGCAACTCCAGGAGGCCCGAGGGGCCCGCTCTTAGATTTGGGCCGCCTCTGTGGCTGCTGAACCGAAGTCCTCACGATGCCATCACCTGAGACGGGACTAAAAATCCATCTCTCTGCATCTTCCCATTTCGAAGGAAGAGTCCTCCCGTTGTTATTGTAAGGCAACAATGCTGTGCTTAAATTTCTCCTATTCGCGTTCGTATGCAGTGGGACCCGTTCAGAACTCCAACCCTTTTGAATCCCTACGCTCGCATGGCGATAATTAGGCGTTCCCGGGCTCGGGAAGGTGCCAGCTGTCTTGCGAGTTGGGGGGGATGGTTTCTTCATAACTCCAAGTCTTGGTGAAGAGGAATTTAGAGTATTGATCACAGAATTGTTAAGATCTAGAGATGCTGGTCTTTGTCGGTTCGTTTTTTTGGATAGAACTCCGGATCTTAATCTCCGGTCTTGACATTCTAATCAAGAGAAAGGGAAAAAAGTGAAAAAATGAACATAATTGAAATCTTGCATTATCGAATTCGGTTGCGAAACATAATGTAGTAAGTATTTATACCTTTAAGGGCTTGAGAGAATGAATTTCTTGCAGAATCTAAAGCTATATTTTCATCCTCGGTTGTCTCGGCCTCACTGCTATCTAACTTTTGAACTACAAGTACAAATCATCATATATAAATGAGGGAAAAGAAGAATTAGTACTTTTATCCAAGAATTTTATAAAGTTTGATTATTATTTTTTCTTTTATTTTATCAAACCTGAGGAAAGTCAAAAAACGAGCTAGCTAAAACCCAGTCTTTCAAAATCAAGAAAAAAGAGGGTAAAATGTACCTTTAACTTTATCTCTACTGGTGAGGCTAATACTATTCTTGTGTACTAGTGTGAGTTTGTTTGGATCTGGATCTGGGCCACTCAATACTTGAGACAATTCATGTCCTGCCAAATGCTGTTTCAAATCAAAGATTTCAACTTTCCCAGCATCCTTCAAACTAGACACATACATACATACATATATATATATATATATATACATTTTTTTTAAAATTGAAAAAATTAATTTTTACTACAAAATGACAATCAATCAATATCAATCAAATGCTAAAAATCAAAACAAAAACAAAAAAACAATCTGCAGAAATCTAGTTCATTAGATTTTCATTTTTCCCCACAGAAAAAGACATGGACATGCAGATATAATAAGTAAAGATACCATTATGAGAGTGATTGAAGATAAATAAACATGGGGAAATATCAAATGCATTGAATGTATATTATATATAATGAGTACCTGAGAGACAAGAATAGAGGTAAGAGAATCTTGATCAGGTACATCAGATGTAAAAGAGCAGCGCTCAACACTGCCAGAAGCAGAAGAAGAGAAGAGACTAAAGTTAGATTCACCACCACCACCAGCAGTACTGAAAATCACAGAATCGGGGCTAAAATCACGGGCCCTGATGAAGCCCGATCTCAAATCTTGAAAACCCAGCTCCTCTGGCATTTCTCAAGGAAATTAAACTCTCTGAAATGTTGAATACAATACAATCTCAATCTCTCTCTTTGTACAAAAATGGTGTCTTTATCATGCGCTTTCCGAAGAAGAAGGGTCTATGGATTTACGTGAAAAAAAGGGAAGGGGAGGTGTCTGTCTAAATCATGATGTTATGTTGTGTTCTCTTCAACAAAAAGGTGATTTTTTTTAATTGGATTCTCTCTACTTTCTATGTTTTGTTAAGAGGAAAAATGGGGTTGTGTTGGCTTTCTTGTCTTGACCACGCCAATAATTTTGACTGGGATTTGGAGGGTAATTTGGCGTAGATTGCGTTGAAGTTAAAAAAAAAAAAAAAAGTGAAATTGACAAAAGAAAGAAAATATGAGTGAAAAGAGAGAGAGAGAGAGGGCATGTGGTGTGGGAATGAGAGAGAAAAGAAAACTTTTATGTATGAAATAGTTGATGCAATTATTATTTTGTAATAAAAGATTTCGTGTATTTTTTATGTGGCCATGAACGTGTCACATTTTGCTAGCTAATGCACAATCAATAGCCATCATCATTATACTCATCCAAGGTTTCCTACTCTATGTGGCATTCACTTATAAATTTATTGCTTGATTCAATAATGACCTCACCTACTATGCCCATATCATTTTCTATACCCCGCATCAACTAAATGACATCTACTATAAGGAAAAAATCTAGCTTAATTAGATCAAGTTTAATAATCTTAACGTTTTTCTCTTAAAGTGTATTGTGTGCAATCTTCACACACATTTGTATAAAACAGATATACACGAAATGCACACTAAAACCATTGGATTAAATCTGGCTTAAAATTACCCCCTACTATACTATCAACTAAATGCCACCTACTATACCCCGATCATTTTTTGTATACCCCTCATCAACTATATGCCACTTATATAAAATAGGGAAAATTACATGTAGAACCCCTCATTTATTGTGTAATTATCAACCCCCCCCCCATTTGGACATTACCACACACCTCATTATGTGGAGAATTTCTAACAATTACACCCCTTGTTTGTTAAAATTTTTTACAATTTTACCCCTATAAACCTTACAAATAGACCCCTTGAGGGGGGTGTTGGTAATTTCTAATAATTAAAGGGGGCTTTTTGGTAATTACACAATAAGTGAGGGGGTCTATATGTAATTTTTTCTATAAAATATTATATCGAATATACATATGGATCGGAATCAATGAAATTTAGCCAGCATCTACATTATGAAACACAATTACAATAGATGGCCTGGTTTATTTTATCCGATTGAGATGTACTTGGTAGCTACATGTATCAATTGATACATAATTATGAGAATGTTTCGTAAAAAAAACAAACACGAATGAGGTGGATCCAAATAGTCGTTCCAAGCCCCGTCATAATTCACAACTTAGAATTATCTTTCAACCCCTGTTTTCGATACGCTAAACGGTGGTTCAAGTCTTAAACTAAACGTCGATTAAATGTATTCGAACTTCTCTTCATCTTCTTCGAGTGGACCGCAATTGATGAAAATAATTATCGTTTTCGAATGAAATAATAACATAGTGAAGGAAAAATTCAAGTCAAGATACATATTACCTATCGATACTTAAATCTGGATACGAGATAATTTATACCTCCATGAGAATCTCTCGATCGAATGTATTATTTTTCAACCCCTGCGTTCGATTCGCTAAACGGTGGTTCATGTCTTTAATTGACATTTTAGTTGTTCATTTCGAGTATGAGAATGACGAATGAAAAACTCAAATCAAGATACAAATTACCTATCGATACTTAAATCTGAATACAAAGTAATTTATACCTCCATGAAAGTCTTCAACATTACAAGCAATCGAATGCTAATACATGCCTTGAAGGCAAATGTCATCGAGTCTACACTAAATTACATTACAGATACTCCTAAATTATGCTACTCTACTCCTACATTACGGTAAAACTACTCCTACATTACGCTAAAACTACTCCTAAGACTAGAGTTAATTATAAGAAAACGAAAATGCAGAAGTCTGATGATCTTGTGATGTTCCTTTTTTCTTCTCCGCGGCTCGTATATATACGGGTCTTTGAGGAACCCACGTTCCTTTTCTTGGGGAATCGCCTTCAACTGTCTTCAACTAATCTTTCAAATAATTTCAAATTAGCACGCCCCTTGCAGATGATTGGCTATTTGGACTTCATTTTATTTCTTTCGATTCGATTCTTGGGCTTTTGCCGATCCAGCCCATGTTTTGGCCTTTTTCTGAATTTAATAGGTTTTGTCTTATCTATTTATGGACGAAACTTTCTTCTTTTTGAATTCCTATAATTTGGGCTATTTGGGCTTTGTGATTCGACAGCCCCAATTATTTTCGAGTGTAAACAAATGCCCCCCTAATATACATGAACGTTTCGAGTTCATGTGTATTAAAAGACACGGTTTTTGGTTAAAGACAACTTCTCTCCTCTGTATCGACTTAGTGATTTTACATCACTAGGGCTCATTCGAATAGCTTGTAATCCCGTACTTCCTTTCGAGCAATGATAAAAACAAATATACAAAAATCAACTCATTTCACCTCCGCCGCTTCTGCACTTTTATTTACCATGTTTTCTTTCCCTTCAATCTCATACTCATAGGCGACCAGATGGGTTATCCTCTCCTTCATTTTCCTCCATTCCCATTCTTCTTTCCTTATTTTTCATTTACAGAGATTAAAGATTCGGTGCAAAAATTTTCACAATATATTACTTGTTTACCTCCCCACAACATCCACGCCTTACAGCGACTCTTCCTGCTTCACTCGTATGCAACTTGCACAATATCGCGAAGCTGCGAACTAAGATACTTTAGACCGCGTTGAACTCGAAATATCAAAGTATTCGAAATTGCTGAATTTGAACTATCAAGGTGCTCGAAATTATTGAACTCGAAATATCAATGTGCTCGATTGAACTCGAAATATTAAGGTGCTCGAAATTATTGAACTCGAAATATCAACGTGCTCGATTGAATTTGAAATATCAAGGTATTCGAAATTGCCGAATTTGAAATATCAAGGTGTTCGAAAATCATTTTACTCGGAATAACAATATGCTAGAAATCACTGTGGGCTGTAAACCTTTACTCCTCCACTGATGAACACTTGTATTAGAGGTCTATTTTACCCTCTCGAGACCGTCTTTGTTTCACTCACTCTTGGTTGCCCTCCAGCATATTGGAGAGAACTTAAACCACCAGCGATTTTCGTCGACCCCGGCTCCGTTGAGTCGGATCGTTTTCGACGGACCTTTACCGCCGAGTTCCGGTGTTTCAATGAAGAAGAAGAAGAAATTCCCAGGTCAAGAACTAGTGAGCAGAGATGATGGGCTTGTGAATATATATATATATATATAGAAAATATGTATACAGCAAAGTCCAAACAATAATGCTCAAAAGAAAAAAGGTTTGACATGGCCCACCCACTTTATGCCATTATAATACTATTTATATGTATAATAAAAAGAAGACATTTATATGTCCAAACCTGCTCGAGCTTAAATACTCGAGCATCCCTAGCTCAAGCTTTTCGGCTCGAGCAGTTCGCTCTAGTCGGAGCGCTCGAATTGCTGCGCTGTTATTATATTACTTCTTAGACACTTTCGAAAGATGTACTTATAGCCATTCTTACTTTATTTGTAAGAAATCTTTGCTCGTTTCGAAAGATGGTTTCCTTTTTATTTTTAGCAGGTCCTTCGAATGAAGCTGCAACTCTCGAGGTATCTTTAACTGAGTCAGCATCTCTTGAGGTCGAAATGGTGAACACCCTCGAAATCGAAACTGGGCCCCTTTTCGAACCTTCAGTTCGAGCATCTCTTAGCCATATTCTTTGATTTGCCTTTGGAGTAAACACAGATCGCTGAGAAAATCGTAGAAAAATTCTTTCTTTCATTTTCTCGAGTTCCCCTTCGATTAAAATTTGGTTAATGGCAAATCCCCAAATTCATGCCCTTCACAACCTGTTCCATTTCGTTCCTTGGGCCCTCGAGCACATATCTTGGATTGCGAGGATGCCCAAGATTTGTATCAAATGATCATGGATTTCGAAGTACTTTACCGAATGTTTGAAACTGTCCATAAATACCAATTTAAAAACATAATTCGAAACACTAAGATTGACTCATTTCGATTTGTACAAGTTTCTTCATAACTCTTTCAGACGAGTCTTCAATTTCCTGGCATTTACCTATTGTTTCTTCAAAAACCAGGCCCGTACCTCCTCTCAATAATTAGTTCGATCTGATTCTGAATAGGATCAGAGAACTATCCCCTGATATTCTCTCCCATATGGGCATCGGGCACAGCCTGCCCCCTGCATATGGTACTTGAATATTGTTCGGGAACGTGGGAATTCCTTGACCCATTGAGGGATTCGAAAACCCATTGTTTCCTATCGGGAAAAGAGTGTCCGAAACTCCTGAATAAGTTGGCATTTAACTCTGCCCCCCAGGGTATTGCCCTTGGGTAAATGTCGAGGGTATTTCGAAATTGTTAAAGCGGTTATTAGCGTGATCGCTCATCGAAATCCCTTGATCTGTTCGAGCAAAGTGATTTTGAAATTAGAATTGCATCTCATCCCAGTTACTTATCGAATTTGGGGATAGGCTTATGTACCAATTGAAGAATTGTCCCCCAATATTTCCGCCCATATGGGCATCGGGCACAACTTGCCCCCAGTTTATGGAACTTGGACACTATTTGGGATACATCCTCATACATCCTCTCCATAATCATTTCGATCTGATTTGAAAGGGATCAAAGAATTGTCCCCCAATATTTCCTTCCATATGGGCATCGAGCACAGCTTGCCCCCCTGCGTATGGTACTTGGATATTATTTGGGAACGTAGAAATTCCTTTACTTATTGGTACAATCGAGAAACCAATGTTTCCCATAAGAAAAGGAGCATTCGACTAACTCCCATTGTGGTCACCAAAAATTTGTTTCGTAAAAAAAACAAACACGAATGAGGTGGGTCCGAATAGTCGTTCCAAGCCCCGCGATAATTCACAACTTAGAATTATCTTTCAACCCCTGCGTTCGATACGCTAAACGGTGGTTCAAGTCTTAAACTAAACGTCGATTAAATGTATTCGAACTTCTCCTCATCTTCTTCGAGTGGACTGCAATTGATGAAAATAATTATCGTTTTCAAATGAAATAATAACATAGTGAAGGAAAAATTCAAGTCAAGATACAAATTACCTATCGATACTTAAATCTGGATATGAGATAATTTATACCTCCATGAGAATCTCTCGATCGAATTTATTATTTTTCAACCCCTGCGTTCGATTCGCTAAACGGTGGTTCATGTCTTTAATTGACATTATAGTTGTTCATTTCGAGTATGAGAATGACGAATGAAAAACTCAAATCAAGATACAAATTACCTATCGATACTTAAATCTGAATACAAAGTAATTCATACCTCCATGAAAGTCTTCAAAATTACAAGCAATTGAATGCTAATACATGCCTTGAAGGCAAATGTCATCGAGTCTACACTAAATTACATTACAACTACTCCTAAATTATGCTACTCTACTCCTACATTACGCTAAAACTACTCCTAAGACTAGAGCTAATTCTAAGAAAATGAAAATGCAGAAGTCTGATGATCTTGTGATATTCCTTTTTTTCTTCTCCGCGGCTCGTATATATACGGGTCTTTGAGGAACCCATGTTCCTTTTCTTGGGGAACCGCCTTCAACCGTCTTCAACTGCTCTTTCAAATAATTTCAAATTAGCACGCCCCTTGCAGATGATTGGCTATTTGGACTTCATTTTATTTCTTTCAATTCGATTCTTGGGCTTTTGCCGATCCAGCCCATGTTTTGGCCTTTTTCTGAATTTAATAGGTTTTGTCTTATCTATTTATGGACGAAACTTTCTTCTTTTCGAATTCCTATAATTTGGGCTATTTGGGTTTTGTGATTCGATAGCCCCAATTATTTTCCAGTGTAAACAGAGAAATTTGGAATATATTCTATTGTTAAGTATATATTCACTTAGTTTAGCATCTAATAGGCTTATCAAACCAAAGTGATCCTATGAGCTCTTGAATTAATGAGTCATTGGACAATTTAATGTTCTAACGGAATAATGCCTCACCAAGTTACCAAAACCAAGGATTAAAATTTCATTTCGATGATAAGTTTCGAGTTCTTAAATATAAGAAACGTTTCGGAAACATCATGGAAAACTTGAAAAATGTTAGAAACAAGGTAAAGACGGTGAAAAAAGAAGTAAAGAAGGGTTGCTTCCTTTTTTTACTAAAAAAAAATAATAGTTGTGTAAAATGTTTATACATCTATATCAATAATCGATCAAATTACACTAATAAATAATGTGATAACGTTTGATTCATATTTAACATTCACATAACATATAACCAATATTATTTTAGTAACTTAAATTATGAAATAAAAAATTCTAAAAGTGTTGTCGTGAAAAAAATGAAAAGTGGCAATGTTTTGATTGAAGTTTAACATTCACAGAACATATAATTGATAAAATTTTAGTAACTTATATTGTGAAATAAAAAATTCTAAAAGTGTTGTCGTGAAAAAAATAAACAGTTAATATGGCTGATACCATGGTTTCAAATTATATGAAAAAATTACTTTAATCGATAATACAGTAATCTTCATCTTGAGTCGCATGATAAAAAGTCGTTTCTTGGTGAAATAAATATTCGTTTGATTGTTAAATTTATTACTCTTCATTTCTTCTTCTTCTTTTTTAACCTCTTTACCTACATTGAGAGATTTGAGAGCTCTGTTGTCTTTGCGATAGAGCAAATCTTTTTGAAAAGAAATTACCAAACTCTCAATGTTTCCATGGAAACATTGAGAGTTTCCATGGAAACATTAAGAGTTTCCTAGGAAACAATGTAATTTCGAAACTACATGGTGATTTCTTTTCCGTAAGTTGAAAAATAGAAATTTTTCGGACGTTTCGGCGGAAAAAAAAAGAAACTTTGAACCATGACCAAAACACGGGGGGGGGGGGGGGGGTTAATTACAACTACGACTCCTCATGAAAAGCATAGTTACGGATCCATCGGTGTGTTTTACAAAATTACATCTATACTTATTGCTTTATAGTCGTCCAAGGTTTGGGATATTGCTACTAGTCTCCGTTAAGATTTCCCAAAAACAGCGTTAAAAGAAAATTATTGTCTAACAAAAACACACTCGGTATTTTTTTTTACCGTAGTTGACCAAATGTTAATGAGGATAATGCCCTTAAGCATGGAGAGATAATTAGTCAACAATTTGAGTATAAATATAATAAGAGCTTTCGAAGCTAATAGTTTAGAATGTTCACCATCGTGTATACAGTAAGACATATAGTTATTTGCAACCACCTCCATGAATGGCAAAAACCTCTCCTGATGTATTTAATTTGTCATCTACCACCCTCATGCATACAAAGTTATCTACATCTCCCCACCACCCCCACCCTCTATTTTCTAAGTTTTCCTTTTATTCGTTTCTTTTTCTAATTAAATGAAATGTATATATATACATATATATAAATTAAGCTCATACATCCAAATTAAAAATTATTCTAACGAATAATTATTTGTATTAAAAATAATTGTAGCAAATAATATATTAAACTTATTCTAAATAATTTAAATATTTATTTTCTCAATTTCTTTCATGTGGTTCTTGAATGATATCTTTTAATGTTTGATATAATTTTTTAATAGTAGTGCTTTATTTAGTCGATAAACAACGAAAAGTTATAACTCTATGGATTTGTATGATTGAATATTTCAATAAACAAAAATATAAAAAGTGAGAGTAATTTCATTTTAATTTCTTTGCTTACAAAGTCATAGATGACATTAGAGTAGAAACTGAAAATGTTCTACATATTATTTGTATTTAGCCATCTCATTGTTCATGGTTACTATCATAATAAATATTACAAATTACAAATTTCCCTAAACGTTTAATTTTTTTAATTTATTCTACTTCTTCATAGTATCTATCTACTTAGAACAAAAGGGAAGAATAAAAAGAGAAGATGATGAAAAAATAGAATGAGATTTTGAAATAAAAGCTAAATTATTCTTTCAGTTTTCATATTTTTATTTATTACAATCAGCAAGAATAGAAATCTACAAAGATATAAACCTTTTAGTAATTATAACAAAAATAGAGCACTAAAAAATTATTAGAAAATTATTTGGGACATTGACAAATATAATGCAAGAACCACATAGAGAAAATTGAAAAAATAGATATTTAGGTTTATTTAAACTAGGTGTAGCATAACATATTGTTTGTTATATTTATTTTTAAATAAATATAACTATTTATTAGAATTATTTTAATAACAAAAATTCATGAGCTTAACTCTTAATAGTTTCTTTTTCTTTTTTTTTCTATTTATAAGAAAAAGAAAGGAAGGAAGGAAAGAGCAATAGGAAATAAAGAAAAAAAATTAAGGATAAAAAGGGTAGTATATATAATGTGTATGTAGTATAATATATTGTTTGTTATACTTATTTTTAAATAAATATAAATATTTATTAGAATTATTTTTAAAACAAAAATTCATGAGCTTAATTCTTAACAGTTTCTTTTTTCTTTTTTCTATTTAATAAGAAAAAGAAAGGAAGGAGACATAGGAAATAAAGGAAAAAGAATTGAGAATAAAAAGGGTAGTACATATAATGTATTATATTGATGATGGTAAAAATCGTCAGTCGTTAAATATCACGTGTTTGACCACGTGGGATGGTGAAACCGATCCAACGCACGACAAACTAGGTTGGGGGGTTGATGAACGAATAGACTGCACTCGCTGTTTCAGTGAGCTACCTATGTATCCGATGAATAGGGGATCAATTCAATTCGTAGTTCTGTATTGGTTTTACTCTTAGTTCTTGCTAGTGAATTTTTCTGGAGAGAGTAGATAATGAGGCTTTCCCAACTTCTCTAAGGTACTTATATGGAGTTGGTAGTGGGCTATGGGTCGTGGGCTCAACTTTATCAGTAGCCCATTAGGCTTAATAATATATCCCTTATTTAATCTTTAGACTATTAAAATAGGTTGATTACTCTTAGTGGGTCGTCAACCCCTTTTTGGGCTTGACTAGTATATTACCCATGGATTTTAATCCACGGGGGGTGACCGGCCCGAGCTGAGGATACGTGTAATTATCATAATGCTCTTAGACATTTTTGGTGCATATCATAATGCCCCCCACTCCCGGGTTTACCTGGTGGGATACCCGGGAATAGAAGTAATTCCGCTTAGGCAGTGCTATTTAGCTTCAATTTGCACTGGGTAATGGGTCATAAAGGCCCCTCACCCATTTTTTGTTTAAGTGTGGATGGGTTGTTGGCATTTAACCCACAACTCTCATTCATACCCTCATACTTTTTAAAAATTCTCTCCTTAGGAAATTCTCTCTCTAGGAGCTCTTCCCTTAGCCTACAATGGACAAAAGCCAAGGTGACCAAGGTAAAGATAGTATTTTTTGCACTTGTTTCTCCATTTTTGCTTATGGTGCCATGATAATAGCTAGGAGATAATTTGCTTTTCTTCCCCCATTTTAGTTGATTTAATACGACCTCTCCGCCCTCGTGGAGCAATTTTATTAGGGTCGTTGGCTTTCACCCGGGGGCGTCGAGCGTTAACTTTTAAACAGGAGAAATGGCATCAGGAGCCGACCCCGAATAAGGGAAGCCTCCCTGCCACATGGCCTAGCGGTCAAGTAGCGAGGCACCCTGCCTCGCGGCTTAGCCTAGAGGTCTTAGGGCCTCGCGGCCTCACCGTGAGGTCAAGTTACAAGGCGAAGGGCACTCCCTTCCCGGTTCAATACATCCCTGGGGTGTTTTCTATGTAGCGGCTTCGATGTCGTGTCGGCACTTGCTTGTTCTTGATTAAATCTCTTGTATGTATTTGTTCTATCATTATGGGCATCACTTATTTAGGACTAGTTGTTATTTGGGTCCCCCCATCTTTCGTAGGGCGAGGGAGCCATTCTTCCCCGGATAGTAAGGGTTTGGCTCTTCAAGAGGGTTTTGATTTCGACGCTCGTGATTCCACTGTCGCCGAGGTCAAGCTTTTAGCACTCTTTGAGGATACCACGGTGGATTTCGAGCTGCCCATACCTATAGCAGGTTGCCGGATCATGTGACCCTTTACTTAGAATATTTTAGTTCGGGGTTCACATTTCCCTACCACGAGCTTTTTGGAGAAGTGCTGGATCACTATAAAATTTGTATAAGCCAGTTAACTCTTACTTGCTTTACCTTCTTTGAGGGTTTTATTTCTCGATTGACCGAATTAGTCCTTGAAATAAACTTGGATGCCTTCCAAGCCCTATTCACGGTTAAGATGTGTACTTCTATTCCATACTATTTGTGACAAAATTATTCAACAATATATATTAAATTTATTACTTATATGATTACTGGTAAGGACAACATTTTGTCATCTTTACTATTTGTAACAAAATTATCATTTCAAATGTAAAAATAAATTATTATGAAAATAATTATTTGTAACGACTTTCCTTTTTTTCGTAACTACACGAGTCAGTTTTTGTGAGGACATAGTTCTTGCTAGAACTCAACATTTTGTAAGGACATTGACCTTTGTCACTAAAACATTTGTGACGACCATAAAAAGTCGTTACTAGAACTTTTAGCGTCGAGCTTTAGGGGACGAACATTGTAACGACCATTTTTCGTTATCAAAAGTAATTGCGACGAAAAATCCATTTATTGTGACGAATAACTGTCTTTTTGAAAAGTGAATTTTCTTGTAGTGCCTAGGGGTGATTGAAAATTGAAGTTTTTTTATTTCCTAATCACCCACTTGGGTATATCCAAGCCTTTGCGTTGGAATGGGAGCGTTGCCCCTCATTGTGTCACCCGTGTGCAAAAATAACTCAGGGTTATCTTTATCAAGGCAGGTCTATTTGATAGTAGATTTGACATTAGCCAATTCTATACTCAAGATATTTATACCTTCACTTTTAGTGCTTCTTGTTGTGACTTCTATGTGGTGTCTAGCCTCATGCTCTCACATACTAACACTTGGTGGTTTTACGTATTTTATGCAGGCACTAGGGTGCCCATGGGTGGCAAAGTGGGCTCTAACATGCCTCGAGCTTCCCACGATCCATTCAGTCGTGGTGATGGGGCCGATCAGTTAGGTCCCCGGTACCTCTCCCTCTTAGATATTGCTCTGCCAGTTCAGGTGCCATGCACACTAGATTTTGATTCCTTAATGGCATATTTAGGCTCTGAGGGGTACCCAGGACCCTAAGGTGGGTGCATCTGCTAGCCCTCAGGACACCGTTGTGTTGGAGATCAGGGAAGGCAAAAATGCTATTGGCTCAACTCATTCGTCTCCAAGAGCCAGTCGTGGTAAAGGAGTAGCCCCTCCCGGAGAACATGTGTCCTCGTATTCTTTGCCTCCACCAGCTCCAGCGGTGAAGCATGCTCGTGGTCATTCTCCGGGGAGCTCTAGCTCCACCGGACTTGAAACTGGTTTGTTTAATTCTGGGGCGAACTTAGACCCAAACATCTGTTAGTATGTTTGCCCTCAAATTCCATAAAGAGGATAGATTTATAGGGCATTGACTTGTAACTAAATAATATCTTTTCGTAATATAAGGCATTATTTTGTTGTTTTCTTATAGGCATTTGTAAGGTTTTAATAAACAACGTAAAATCCTTGATAATAAGGCAAGCCTTCTACTTCCTATGGGTTAGGAAGAATGACACTAGAAGAGTTTGATCCTTATTATCTAAAACTAGTTCGCAAGTCGAACAGAGTATTGACTGGACATCAATACTGGATAAAGACTTATATGATATAAGTTTTGACAGAGAAAGTGCCAGTCAAACACTATGGGAATAATAGTGGGAACTTATGTCATAGACATCTCAGTTAGACTGATATGTTTGAACACGGCTCTCATTGGTTTTATCACTTGGGTTTTTACTCACTGACAGTCAATGATGAAACTGATAAGTTGTGATGGGTACGCATGAACCTTAGACTGAGGAACCAAGTTGAAAATGTACTCATGACATCAAGTCTGTCATTAGAGTAGTTAGATCCAATTCACCCGTTGGTGGGATCGACTGCGAAGTACGACTTGATGGGCAAGTTGCAGTCTTAACTGATTAGCAAAATGAGATTTATTCTCTCATAAGTGGATGAGCTAAATATCCTATGCAGTCATGAATGAATGAGGTTAAAAGACTTTGGCCAAAGATAAGAGATACTCATGTTAGACATGAAGGTATACTCCTTGATCTCGATTCATTATGAACTAAGCATATGGTCAAGTTCTGTAAGTTTGACTAAACCATGGCTCTCACTTGACTGGGATATGAGAATAAAAGGTTTATACTCGTACGGTATTCACAGCGTAAAAGGTTTGGAATGATTTCATTCATTCGTTATCAATTGGGATACGATGTGAGCCACGGGTCTTGCTAGGTGTTACTCACATCCTTTTGGTTTCATCCCAATTGCCTTTTGAGACGAACCTAAAGAGTCATGCTTAAAGGAATTGCAAATGTAAAAACATGGAATTGACTTGAGAGATTTTTTCCGTATTGGATATTGCAATTAATTAATTAATCCTTGGATGATTCTATTAATTAATTAAATAAATGTGTTAAGTAATTTCTTAGAGGAAATTAATTATAGAATTAACATGGATTTAATTAGTTATTTAATTAAATTATTTGTTGGATAAATAATATTAATTAATTAATTAATTAAACAAACAAAAGTGGATTAAAGCTCGAAGGCTTTAAAACACTTAAAGTGGGCGTCCATGCCTTAGAAGCCTAGGGTTATTGACTTCTAGTAGTAGTATAAATATACTACTGAGTGAAATTAATAACAAGTCTCAAGTCATAACTTTCTCTCCAAGTCAAAACAATCCTGCATCTCTCTCTCTCCATCTAGCATATTTCAAGGAGGAAAGAGAAGGATTTTTTTAATTTGGTGTGGCAATTTAGAGACGGCGACAATTTTGCTGTTCAAAAGGGATCGTGATTTCTAGTTCATAATTCAACATACGCGAAGAAAGGTACATATTTCTATAATCCAATTTGAATATGTGAAATCGAGATGAACCATGTGAGTTTTATTTTTTTCGCTGCGTATTTATGTAATAAATCCCAACAACGTCAGCTTTTTTTGGGATACTACTGATCCTGTGACTCCTTGGTCTATAATTAGGATGGTCGTGACTGATTTCAACGCCACCCGCTTATCATCCCTACCGGTTGAGCGTCTAGATGTGTTTACACGTGTTATTGTCATTATTTAGAGGCTACATGTTCGTGCATCTAAGGTTTTTCTCCATTTTCTCTTTTGTCAAGTGGTCCAACTGTCATACTGCCTTCGACTTAAGTGCGAGGAGATAGAGTAGGAGCATTCGGAGAGCCTCCAACAGAACCAGGAGCTTCTTTCACGGTTGTGGAGAGCTAAGAATTCGGCTGAAAACTGGGAGGGAAAATATAGGAAGGCCCAGAAGAAGCTTGAGACGGAAAAGTCCGACGGTAGCTACTTCCTTAGCTCGGATGTTGGGAAAAAAACTCTAAGTGATGCCAAAAAGTCAGTGGTGGATCAATTCCGCAAGAGTGTGCCTTTATTGAGGAGTGCAACCAACGGGCGTATAAGGTTGCTCGGGGCTTTATGACCAAGATGGTGCGCAAGTGCCGTAGGACCCTTTGCGATAGTGGTCGGTACCCCGGCGATGATTTTACGTGGCAGTACGAGAATGTTCCTGATACCAGTGAAGGAGAGACCAGTTCTGGGAGCGGTGGCACTAGTTGAGGCGTTGGTCGCTTTCTTAGCTTTTAGGCCCTCTCATGCTTTCACCCATCAGGGTTTATTCATATGCCTTTCGGAACAATCTTTATTCTATATCTTGTTTTATCATTTGTAAGACTTTATTTTTATTTTCCCATGGATGGGCTAAATTTAACCTTGAATTGTTATGCTTCGACTTGTAGCCTTTTGGGGCAGGACGGATATTTGCTATCTCCTGGGCATGTTGCCACTCAGGAATTTTCGTGAACATTGACTATCTCTTTTTTACCTCTTAACTATCTTAGCACGTCGTGGGTGTACTTATCTAAGTGATAGATTATTTATTCTAGGGATAATTGCAAAAAATCCCCCTGTGTTAATGCGAAATTGCAAAAAAACACCTATGTTAACGAAATAGGCTAAACACCACCATGTGTTATTCAAAAGTATGCAAAAAGTCACTTTTTGTTAAAAAGATAGGAAGAAATATGTGTTTTTTGGGTGAAACAACACTATTTTATCTTTTATTTTGTTTGGAGAGTGTATAAATGATAAAGAAGCATGTCATTAAAGGTGAAAAACATGAAAAACACGCTTGTTTTTTTTTCTTTCAAAAAGTGACTTTTTGTAGACTTTTAAATAACACATAGTGGTGTTTAACTTATTTCGTTAACATATGTGTTTTTTTGCAATTTCGCATTAACATAGGGAGATTTTTTGCAATTATCCCTTTATTCTATTTCTGCCTTAGCACCTTGCAGCTTTATGAGTTTTAGCTTTGGTACCCCTGGTGATTTTTTGTATACTAGTTAGCTACTAACTAGTTAACTACTAACTAGTTTTGTACATCAGTTAGCTACTACTGGTGATTTTTTGTACATTAGTAAGCTACTAACTAGTTTTGTACATCAGTTAGCTACTTAACTAGTCGTTCCTTTCTCCACCCCATGCCCCCTACTCCTTAATATGCAAGTCAAATTCAGGAGTAAGTGACCAGGTAGCGCCCATTTGGCGCTAGGGAGTTAAAAAATTGTCATTTTATTTGGCGTGTAGCGCCTTTTTGATAGCGAGAGCCCTAGGCTTGCTTTGACCTGTGTCAACCCCAGTGTTTTTGTGGCACACTGCTTTGTGATATTTTTGTCGGGGTGACATTTCTTCTTATAGGCTTAGATAGCCACTGGTGTTATTTATTCATGAAGTGAACTATGACCCTTGTCATGTTGGTAGGAGGTGAAATCTCTCCTTTGTCATATTTGTCAGAATGAGTGGTGTGGTTTGTGATACTCTCCACCACTTATTAGTGGAGGCTTGGTCGCGTCCTATTTGTTTATTTTCGTATAATCTCGTTCCAGAACCTTAATGGGAGTGGGGAGACCTTTCGTGGGTCCTCAACCTCTCTCAATATTACTGGAGGGATTATGGGGTCGCCCATCCTTGTTTGAGTATTTAATAGCTCGGGGAATTTTCCCGATGCCACCCATATTGACCTCTAGTGGGGTCGCGGATAATTTCATAGCGCCTCTAGTGGAAGCTTACTTAGCTCCCAAGGGTAGTATTGGTATTTTTGCTTCCCAACTACGTGGGTGAAACATTTAAGTTTTTAAGCTCTTTGTCAACAACCTATCAGCATAATAAGGGTGCTATAAGCACTCAAACATATGTTTGGCCAGTGACCAATATCACCAAATACTAACAACAGTTATTATGACAACACGTTTAGTGGCCAAAATAAACTAAGTAATGGATATAAAAAGTAGGTTGTGCTGGTGAGCACCCCTACTAAACGAGGAATATAAAAAGTACGAATAAAGTTTAAAATTTTTTGTTACCTGTTGATGCCTCCCTAGGCACAATGAGTTAGTCGACTTGGGGGTATCCCCAAGTGGTTGTTATTTCGTGCTTAGCCCCCAGTCCAAGCGCTCCTTTCATCTCCGTTGGTTCTTTGCCATCAGTCTTTGCTAGTATCACTTGACATTTGCAGGAGCTTCCTCCCTTAGTGATGGCGCAGGGTACTTGGGGTGTGTTACTTTTTCTTGGGGTGACTTTAAGCGATTCTTGCCCTTCTTGAGGGTGGCTGACCGTGAATAGGTTGTCAAGTACTGACTGGTTGAGTCTTGCCCCTCAATTGATCTTTCTCTAGTGAGATCAAGTTTATCACTGCTTGTTTCCCTTTGTCGCTATGATTCATGTCGTCAGGGTTCCTTTTAGATTTCTTCAATGCATTAGCGTAATACTCTCTTGCTACCTTCACGTCGCTAACAGCTTCCCCCATTCCCACGGGGGTGGAAAACTTGGCCCTCATATGAAAAGTGGATATGACAGCTTAGAATAGGTTTAAGCTCAGCCTCCCCAAAATGACATTGTAGGTGGAGGGGGCTTTGACCACCAAGAACTTCACCATCGTTGAAGAGCGAGCTAGAAATGCCTCCAAAGATATAGGGAGAGATAACTCCCCTAGTGCTTTGTCGGACCGATAGTCTCTTCGATCCTAGCATATTTTTCGATTCTAGCCAATAGTTCCTCCGTAGTCGCTGGGGGCTTCCTAGCTATGGATTCTTTGAACCTACTAATGTAAGTTCCTCTGCATTATTCTTGATAACAACTCATGGTTATCTTGTGGTCCTTCTGATACCGCCGTTGGAGAAACGCTGTGCGTATTCCCTCAAAGATCACCATCTTTTTGAATCATGGTGAATAAGAAAGATGATGTCTTGGGGTACTTCTTTTCCACGAAAAAGTGATTGAGGAAGTGCTTGGTCGGCTGCTCAAGGTCGGCGATGGTAACGGCGGACAGTTAGTTGAACCAGCTAAGCGCCCTTCCAGAAAGGGTGGTTCAAAAAATCTTATAGTAGACAGCATCACTGACGTCGTACATGTCAGCCTTGGCATTGAACTTGTCAACATTCCCTTGAGGATCTCCAGCTCCCTCGTACTCGCTCAGATGAGGTATTTTAAGCCCCTGCGGTAAAGACTATACCAAAATTGCCTGCCAGAAAGGACTTCTCTTAGGAGGTGCTACAACTAATGGCACCAGCTGCATATCCTCATATCTTCCATGGTTTTCTAAACTCTCATCACGTTGGGTTATGTGCCTACGTCGACCGTCGCGCCTTGGCAAGGTCGCTTCAGGGGTTAAGGACGCTTGACCTCTATGTAGTGACCTTCGGGTGTTGGCCTTCTGTCTCTTCCCCTTGCTGACCTCTTAGGGGGTGAGAAGACACTATTCTCTTCCCTTTCTCGTGCTGCCCCATTCACCGGTAAGTTGGATCGCCTTGATCCAATCCCGCCGGGGGTGAAGGACTCTTGACCTCGACGGGGGGAATGGCTTAGCACCACTCGGTGAGGGCGACTCTTCTCCGAGGCTCCTGACCTCTATGTGTGAATGGAGGGGGCGGATCTTGTGGCCCCTTCTCTTGAGGTTGGGGTGCCTCCTGATGGCTCCTCTAGTGGGGGTCTTGCCCCCTGTTAGTCGATGGAATAGGTGTTGCTAGTGACGGGTGTGCAAGGGCATATTGCTGGATTGCATGAGCTGCTGCCCTCATTGATGCATCCATAACAAGAGCAAGTAGTGTCTCCTGAGTGATCTCGAATACCCTAGTGGCAGGGGGTGGAATCACTGATGGCGTCACAGGAGGTGCGTTCTGCTCGTTCATCGGGGGTGGCATGTCTGGACCTCCGTCTTCAGCTTAACGGGTCGGGGGGTCTTGAGCAGCATCCTCAGCATTGGGCTGATCTTCAGGCGTGGGGTTAGGAAGTTCATCGACAGCTATTGGCCGATGGTGGCTAGTCATCCTATCACCGGTAGTATGCGCCTGTGACCTAGTTTGCATACTTAGTGCTTGGAGCGCTGTTTCCACATACGGCGCCAATCTGATGATGGTAAAAATCGTCACTCGTTGAATATCACGTGTTTGACCACGTGGGATGGTGGAACTAATCCAAAGCACGACAAACTAGGTTGGGGATTGATGAATGTATAGACTGCACTCGTAGTTTAAGTGAGCTGCCTACTTACCCGATGAATAGGGGATCAAGTCTGTTCGTAGTTCTGTATTGGTTTTACTCTCAGTTCTTGTTAGTGGATTTTTCTGGAGAGAGTAGATAATGAGCCTTTCCCAGCTCCTCTAAGATATTTATATGGATCTGGTAGTGGGCTATGAACCATGGGCTCAACTTTATCAGTAGCGGCTTAATAATATATCCCTTATTTAGCCTTTAGACAATTAAAATAGCCAAATTACTCTTAGTGGGTTATCAACCCCTTTTTGGGCTTGACTAGTATATTACCTGTAGATTTTAACCCACGGGGGCGCCCCTACCAGAGCCAGGGATACGTGTAATTACCGTAATGCTCTTAGATATTTTTGGTGCAAATCATATATGTAGGTGTGAGTGTCAAGTTTTAATATATCAGAGAGGTTATTGTTAAAGTACATTTCTTTAGAGGAAGTGGTTGCGAATAAGTAATAACCCATAAGGCATATGTGAAATCCACCACATATATACATACAAATGGTTATAATTATATCAAAATTTGGTGTTCGGAGTATCCTAGGAATTCCTCCTATATTTCCTCCATTTTCTTTCCATATTTCGTTTTGATTATTCTTCTGTTTCCCTTTCAATTTTTTCTTAATCAAAATTGATCATCTCTTTCCCCTTGTCTTGTACTGAGCATTTAATAGCAATTGACTTGTCGATGAGGGAAAAATAAATAAGCAATCTTCCCTCGTGAGGAGGTGACAGGAGGGGGCTCTCACGTTATTATGGTTTTATTTAATTTAAAGCAAAGCAGCAGCTGAACAGACAGCCTGGACTGGGGTGGGACTCTCATTGTTGGTCAAACCAGGTGAAAAATAATGGTACGTAGTAACCATAAACTTCGTGCTTACTCGAGGTTTCATTATTAATGTCTGAGATTTAGACGACGATTCATTAATAATGTCTGAGATTTACATTAATTCGCACATTCAGAATACCTTAAATTATACTAATGATCATGGTTCGAAGGAACGGTCGCAACCATTGTTGTGGAGACCACCGTTTCAGTTCCATTGCAATGTTGCGAAATGGTCGCGACTGTTACACATTTTTGCTCGTTTTATTGGCTAATTTTTTTTTCAAAAAGTATATCCAAAGCTTGTAATGTTCTTTGATTCTACATTGTTCAATCATACATTTAAACCACAAAAATTCAAAATATTGAAGTCTTTAATTCTTAAACTAATGCTTTTCAAATTTTTATTGTGTTATTTTATCAAATTAAATCATTATTATTTTTGAATTTGATATCAATATCACACTCAATTATTGTGGTATCATATTTTGTGTTAATTATATCAAATATAATATAATTAACACAAAATAAAATATCACACTCAATTTACTTGGTCCATTCTTAATCTAAATTTATACAATTTTCAATCTTATACTAAATTTAAACAATTTACTGCGGCAGACTAATGTTTGTAAGGAAGGATATAATTTTTAAAATTATTTTTCTCTTATTTACCAATGTGTATCACCCTAGGTACTTTTTATCGATCTTTTTTTCATTCCTAATTGTCAGATATTATTATTGCTCTCCTAATTAGATTAGTATTATTATTGTTTTCCTAGTTAGACTAGTATTCTTATTACCTTATTTATCTTTTACCTTTTTTATAGTTTAGGGTTTTCTTGTATTATCTCTATCTTGTAACTCTATAAATATGTTTCTTAATAATACAAGTTCCCTACGGAGTTTTCTCTAATCTAACATGATATCAGAGCCATGGCTTCGAGCCATGGTATCTCGATCTCTCGCTTCCGCCATCCTCAAGTCGGCGACCCCGTCCGGTGCACCTTATCTAGTTTAGTTTAGTGTAGTTTTTTGTTTCTTTATCTTTGTTTATGTTATCGCCGCTCACCCTTGGAAAAACAAGAATTTGAAGTCGCCGCCTTATTTAGTGTAATTAAACTAAGATTCAACCAAATCGTGTCTGGTTTAGAATTCTATAGCTTCATTTTTTATAGGGTGTTGCCTACCTCCGAGATTTAACCAACTAGCACAACTTTAGCACGTAAACTATTGTCTACGTATTTTTGAGAAGGTTTCAAAAGTCTAGTGGTAATTGGTTTCTTGAGCTTATCGGGACTGATCACTCATATTTACTGGATTAAAGTGAGAGAGGTAATTTTTTAGTATATAATTCGACCTTTTTTCGCTAGAGAATACATAAACTAACATGACTCTTTTACTTTTCTGGTGGAAAGAAAAGTATGACTCACCGGCATAGCAATCTTTATTAAATGTAATTATAGTGGTTTCCGTCATTATAGAATATTGAGATTGAGCGGGAGCTACCATGCAAAGTAGGGGTGTTCGTGGTGCGGTTTCGGTTTTTTTTTACTAATTTGAAACCGAATTGCCAAGTATGGTTTTCTGGTAGAGAAATCTCAAATTGCCACTTTGCAAAATAAAACCAAGGGTGCGGTTTTGGGCGGTTCGGTGCGGTTTACGTTTTTTATCTAACTAAAAATAAATATTTCAGGATATTTGCATAAAAGTGTCATTTTTTAAACATTACCTAACTAAACCTAATAATAATATTTCACAAAGATAAAGGTTATGCTTAACAAAAATTATTTATCTAAAAACTACATAACATAATCAAAACTTCGCAAAAACTTACAATATTGAACTAAGTCGTCCTACTAAACAGTCCATACATAATAATGAAATAGCCTACAAGACTTAAACGAAAACAATACGAAAGTTGGTCTACAAGGCTAAAATAAAATAAGAGAAATACAAATTTTTCGGTACTTTTAACTTACAAAACAACCTATTAATAGTTAATATTTATATTTATAATATAAAAATAAATATATATAAAAAATGAAAAAGCTCGCTAGCCTTTTGAAAGCCTTAGAAGTCACAGACTCGAATCTTTTAGAATGAAACTTGTTTTCTTGTTCTAATATTAATCATTTTTAGTTTCATGATTAAGATTTAAGATGAATATGAATTCAGTTTTTAATATAATTTAATTTTTACCTATAATTTTTTTTTGAATTAATATAAAATTTTAATTTTATCTACTGTCTCCAATTGAAGATGAAATTTAAATTTATATTTTCGTCTCTAAACTCACCTCAAATTTATAAGGTTGAGACGAGATATTGTTTATACGTGCATTATAAGTTATCGAGAAATTATCTCTATCAATTATAATTCAATTAGAACATATCATCTATAACACAATATTCAAAATCAATTAAATAACATTTTGAAGTACCTATTTTAATTTGTCTAAAGTTCAAAAAGATATATTATTTGTAGTATATAAATTTGTATATCTAAGATTTCATTTATTTCCCCAAATCCATGCTTCAACAAAATATGGACACGCATCTTGGGTGAACACTTCAATAATTTTTATATACTCTTATTGGTCCATATTAGATAGAAACTCATTCTATTTAATTATTTATTTAATCTATCATGCATTTAGAGTTTAGGGTTTAGAGTTCATGGTTTAGGGGTTAGAGCTTAGGGTTTAGGATTAGGGCTTAAGGTATCAATCTATAGAGGTGTTCATCAGTTCGGTTCATGTTATTGTTTTGATATATCTAATCTAGTATTACTTTAATCCTAATTCAAAATGAATAATTAGTTATAGCAAATGAAATTTAATTCTCAATATCAATTTCAATATGATTAAATAACAAATTCATAATTTTCATGTAAAATAATGAATAAATGTTTAGAAAATAAAAATAAATATGTATATAAATATACATATGTATAAATATAAATAAATATATATATATAAAATAATGGCAATTTTGCGGTTCGGTTTGGTGCGGTTTTGGTCCAAAACCATCACCAAACCAACTTTGCGGTGCGGTTTTCATTAAAAATCGAAACCACGGTTTGCGTAACAATTTGACGAAAACGGTTTGGTGCGGTTCGATGCGGGCGGTTCGGGCGGTTTCAGAAAATTGTTGCCCAGCCCTAATGCAAAGACGAGCTGATCACTTATTTGCGCCACCAAAATTCGAAATGCCAACTATATGAAAACTCCTCCTATAAAAATAATGCAAAAATGTCAACCTGGTCTCATAACTTACATCAATTCCATTTAGTCTATGTAGACAAAGGAATTTTGCACCTAATTAAATGATAACAAGTGGAAAATAAAATATTAATTGTCAAGTTAAGTCTTTTAATTTATATTTTTGGGATTTACTAAATTTAATTCCAAAATTAAATAATTGATTTAATTAATATTTTAATATTTATTTTATTGGCAAATCAAAACGCGCCACATGTCAAGTTGAGGTGGTCCAGCCAATCAAATTATGTCTTGCAGTTGAAAAGTCAACAACCAATCACACTGCGCCAAGTGGAAATATTAGCCAATTAAATGGCTCCAAAGTAATTGATATTTATCTCTTTAAATTAAGATAAATATTAAAGAGATAATATCTATTAAATTTGTCCTTATCAAATATAAGCCAATCAAATGGCTCAAAAGCAATTGGTCTTTATCTCTTAATGAATAAATATTAAAGAGATAATTATCAAAAGTGTTTAAGAATTTGTGGCTTCTCTCATCTACACCTATAAATAGGGTCCTTCGGAGCTCACAATAGGAGACACAAATTAATTGAAGCTAGAGAAGACAAGAGAATTCCCAAATTCTCAACAAGTTCTTCAAATTCAAGGATACCTTCAAAGCAAACTTCAAGGCATTCTTGGCAAAATTCATCAAATTATAACATTTGATTCGAGATTAAGGTGCTAAACCCTCGAATAAACGTTATAGAAGTCCAAATCAAGTTGAAGGAAGATCAAAGCAGCGAGTCGACCTTGAAGCTTTCAACCTTCCCAAATCATTTACATCGTTTGATCCGAGATTAAGCTGTCGAGCCCTCGCATCAACGTTATAAATATTCAAATCAACATTGGAGAAGATCAAAGAAGTGATTTTCGCTCCAATATTCAAATCAAAGTTCTTGAAGGAAGAATCAGGGGATTAGTCTTCAATAGGAGAATTATTCTCACGATATTATAATTTTCTTTAAATTGATTTATTTATTTGTCCATATTATATTTTCTTGTTTATAAAATTGCAGACTCGAAAATTTGTGTGAACAAATTTGGCACGCCCAGTGGGACCGAATCTACCCCTCATCTCTTCCTCCGACATTAAATTTCAAAGTCTACATTTGCAACTCTATGGCTCCAAAGAAGAATCAAGTTGCTTTGACTAAGAAAAATGATGCTAACGTTGTCGATGATCCCGTTGACCAATCTTCTACTAGAGGCAATATGAACAAGCTCGAGCCAGGTGTATCTCAAAATCAGAATTCCCCACCCTCTGCTAAACTCTCTATTACTGCTTGACGAAAGAAAGGAGGCCTCTTGAAGTCTTTTTATAGGCATGGTTGCTAAGGTCATTGAATCCAAGTGGGTTTCAATTCTTCGTTGAGTTCGACTAGAACTAGGAAATTGAGTCCCGATTTCCTCTCTTCTAAAACCAATGGAATACGAGATACATTCCAAATCTGATAATGATTATAACTCATTTATCCTTATCCTATTTGGTTTCATGTTCAAGATTTTGAATCAAGGAAGAATTTCATAGTTGAAAGAAGTCTAATCGATTTTTTGGTATAGAGGAAAAAGAAATTCTTTGCATTTTCCGTAAGCTTCAGGTGTCTAAATGAAGAAGAAGACTTGAGAAAGGATCCCATGTGTCTAGTCCACCTAGACCATTAGTGATGTGGGCCCAATTGAAGTTTAAAGGAAAGGTAATTGAAATTGCAAACCCACGTGCACAAAAGCCTTGGTTGATCTATGTCCAACTTCAATTTTCTTCCTAATGCAATTAGTTGGCCTTTTGCTTTAAATTGGTTTGGCTATTTATTTTAGTTCAACTATATAAATCTTTATGGCCCTATCAAATTCACTTTGATTTGGCTCCCCTGGAAGCAAAGTCCATTTTTTGGAACCACTTGAATTGGTTCGTGACATTAAATGTTCGATCGGTATCTACTCTATCATTAGTGGTTATCGCGACTCATTCACTTCAAAACTCATCTTCAAGACAAAGTCCCGTGAACGCGTCTCGAGGGGGCATTCGTAGACAAAGGAATTTTGCACCTAATTAAATGATGACAAGTGGAAAATAAAATATTAATTGTCAAGTTAAGTCTTTTAATTTATATTTTTGGGATTTACTAAATTTAATTCCAAAATTAAATAATTGATTTAATTGATATTTTAATATTTATTTTATTGGTAAATCAAAACGCGCCACATGTCAAGTTGAGGTGGTCCAGCCAATCAAATTATGTCTTGCAGATGAAAAGTCAACAACCAATCACACTGCGCCAAGTGGAAATATTAGCCAATTAAATGGCTCCAAAGTAATTGATATTTATCTCTTTAAATTAAGATAAATATTAAAGAGATAATATCTATTAAATTTGTCCTTATCAAATATAAGCCAATCAGATGGCTCAAAAGCAATTGGTCTTTATCTCTTAATGAATAAATATTAAAGAGATAATTATCAAAGGTGTTTAAAGAATTTGTGGCTTCTCCATCTTACACCTATAAATAGGGTCCTTCGGAGCTCACAATAGGAGACATAAATTAATTGAAGCTAGAGAAGACAAGAGAAGTTCCTAAATTCTCTCTACAAGTTCTTCAAATTCAAGGATACCTTCAAAGCAAACTTCAAGGCATTCTTGGCAAAATTCATCAAATTATAACATTTTATTCGAGATTAAGGTGCTAAACCCTCGAATAAACGTTATAGAAGTTCAAATCAAGTTGAAGGAAGATCAAAGCAGCGAGTCGACCTTGAAGCTTTCAACCTTCCCAAATCATTTACATCGTTTGATTCGAGATTAAGCTGTCGAGCCCTCGCATCAACGTTATAAATATTCAAATCAACATTGGAGAAGATCAAAGAAGTGATTTTCGCTCCAATATTCAAATCAAAGTTCTCGAAGAAAGAATCAGGAGATTAGTCTTCAATAGGAGAATTATTCTCACGATATTGTAATTTTCTTTAAATTGATTTATTTACTTGTCCATATTATCTTTTCTTGTTTATAAAATTGCAGACTCGAAAATTTGTGTGAATAAATTTGGCACGCCCAGTGGGACCGAATCTACCCCTCATCTCTTCCTCCGACATTAAATTTCAAAGTCTACATTTGCAACTCTATGACGCCAAAGAAGAATCAAGTTGCTTTGACTAAGAAAAATGATGCTAACGTTGTCGATGATCCCGTTGACCAATCTTCTACTAGAGGCAATATGAACAAGCTCGAGCCAGGTGTATCTCAAAATCAGAATTCCCCACCCTCTGCTAAACTCTCTATTACTGCTTGACGAAAGAAAAGAGACGAAAGAAAAGAGGCCTCTTGAAGTCTTTTTATAGGCATGGTTGCTAAGGTCATTGAATCCAAGTGGGTTTCAATTCTTCGTTGAGTTCGACTAGAACTAGGAAATTGAGTCCCGATTTCCTCTCTTCTAAAACCAATGGAATACGAGATACATTCCAAATCTGATAATGATTATAACTCATTTATCCTTATCCTATTTGGTTTCATGTTCAAGATTTTGAATCAAGGAAGAATTTCATAGTTGAAAGAAGTCTAACCGATTTTTTGGTATAGAGGAAAAAGAAATTCTTTGCATTTTCCGTAAGCTTCAGGTGTCCAAATGAAGAAGAAGACTTGAGAAAGGATCCCATGTGTCTAGTCCACCTAGACCATTAGTGATGTGGGCCCAATTGAAGTTTAAAGGAAAGGTAATTGAAATTGCAAACCCACGTGCACAAAAGCCTTGGTTGATCTAAGTCCAACTTCAATTTTCTTCCTAATGCAATTAGTTGGCCTTTTGCTTTAAATTGGTTTGGCTATTTATTTTAGTTCAACTATATAAATCTTTATGGCCCTATCAAATTCACTTTGATTTGGCTCCCTTGGAAGCAAAGTCCATTTTTTGGAACCACTTGAATTGGTTCGTGACATTAAATGTTCGATCGGTATCTACTCTATCATTAGTGGTTATCGCGACTCATTCACTCCAAAATTCATCTTCAAGACAAGGTCCCGTGAACGCGTCTCGAGGGGGCATTCATAGACAAAGGAATTTTGCACCTAATTAAATGATAACAAGTGGAAAATAAAATATTAATTGTCAAGTTAAGTCTTTTAATTTATATTTTTGGGATTTACTAAATTTAATTCCAAAATTAAATAATTGATTTAATTGATATTTTAATATTTATTTTATTGGCAAATCAAAACGCGCCACATGTCAAGTTGAGGTGGTCCAGCCAATCAAATTATGTCTTGCAGTTGAAAAGTCAACAACCAATCACACTGCGCCAAGTGGAAATATTAGCCAATTAAATGGCTCCAAAATAATTGATATTTATCTCTTTAAATTAAGATAAATATTAAAGAGATAATATCTATTAAATTTGTCCTTATCAAATATAAGCCAATCAAATGGCTCAAAAGCAATTGGTCTTTATCTCTTAATGAATAAATATTAAAGAGATAATTATCAAAGGTGTTTAAAGAATTTGTGGCTTCTCCATCCTACACCTATAAATAGGGTCCTTCGGAGCTCACAATAGGAGACACAAATTAATTGAAGGTAGAGAAGACAAGAGAAGTTCCCAAATTCTCTCTACAAGTTCTTCAAATTCAAGGATACCTTCAAAGCAAACTTCAAGGCATTCTTGGCAAAATTCATCAAATTATAACATTTGATTCGAGATTAAGGTGCTAAACCCTCGAATAAACGTTATAGAAGTCCAAATCAAGTTGAAGGAAGATCAAAGCAGCGAGTCGACCTTGAAGCTTTCAACCTTCCCAAATCATTTACATCGTTTGATCCGAGATTAAGCTGTCGAGCCCTCGCATCAACGTTATAAATATTCAAATCAACATTGGAGAAGATCAAAGAAGTGATTTTCGCTCCAATATTCAAATCAAAGTTCTTGAAGGAAGAATCAGGGGATTAGTCTTCGATAGGAGAATTATTCTCACGATATTGTAATTTTCTTTAAATTGATTTATTTATTTGTCCATATTATCTTTTCTTGTTTATAAAATTGCAGACTCGAAAATTTGTGTGAACTGTCTCATTCACATCAAGTTACCCAATTTAACGTCATAACTTTAAATTGATCTCAATTTCATTGTATTACTCATTTTTGTCAATAATCTTAACGGAGATTCTAAAGAACCTGAAATGTTATAAGGATTAGTAAAGGACACGTGCGTTGCACGTGGTTCATGCGAATTTATTGAAATAATTACACAATTTAATACTTAAATAAATAAAATTAAAATTTTCTAACATTCATAATTAAATTATAATGATCTATAATAATTAAAGTTGAGATGACAAATGGAATAAAATATAAATAAAGTAGGTTTAATTTTATTTGAATGTCTCTTTAGTCCTTCTCTTGTTTAATTTTGATGGACGTCACAACATTATTTTTACTTGACTTTACAAATTTATTTTTTTATTGTTGTTTGAATTGCTCAATGTTTTTACATCATCACTTGAAATTATGTTGTCGTTGTTCTCTTTTTTATTGTTCATTGTCAATTACTTTGTTTTGTTTCCATCACCTTGAACAGAATTTGTAGTGTGTTTAATTTCCTTTGGTGTACAAACTTTGTGAAGAGTTCCACTTGTATTCTTCTGCTAGATCAGTCTTGGTTTTCTTTCTCTTTTTCTTCTTTTTTATTTCCGATTGTACTCTTCCAATTGCATCTGCTATGGCACTAAGTTTTCTCTTATTGGATTTTTGCCTTTCTATTAAGTGCAATGGGATAGCGAAATTCTTTAATCATCTACCCCAACAATTGAAGCAATGTAGATGAAGAACAAAGTGGAATGATGAGTGATGTATTCTATAAACTGACAAAGTTCATTTATTCTTGCAGCACACACTTGCATTTTGCTAGGATATATAAATATTTAGTATATTCATTTTGCTAGCAAGCTGCACACACAATAAAATTTGTTTTGATTTTAGTATTAATATTTGTATAATATAGAAATATAAATAAGATATATACATATATATATATATAAAGAAAGCTAATAGTAATACGCTAGATTGCAATTTATAAACTTTATGATGTTAAGGAAATATTTGACTTGATGGTAAACCACAATCAAATATAATACTAGAGTATGCACTATTCTAATCTATATTCTTAATTTAATTTGGTTGGTTAATATCTTTTATGTTAGTTTATTCAATGATATAGATACCTAGTTTTTATTTTATATTTATATTATTAAAAAAATATAGGAACTTGATAGTATTTTGTAATCAAACTATAACATTCATCAAAGAATATTATATGGTCCATATCTAATTTGACTAAAAAATTGTGTCATTCAGTCAAATAATGTTTATCTACTATTCTTTTACATAACAATATTTTACTTGAAAGATTTTGCAACTCAATAATCTATCATCGGTGATAAAAAAAAATCCAAGTCGAAAAAAATGATATATTAGTTTACCAATTACTTTTTTAAAAATCCTTGCAACAACTAATTGCATTCCTATTTTTGTCACATTTTGATTGATTTTCTTCCTAAATATGTTGGTGTTAAGTTTTGCAATTAAATAGTAAATTATTGCACACGCTTATAAGTTTTCATTGCTTTAGTAACTTTTTTGAACATCTTATTAATTCAACTTAAAGTTAAAGTCTTGTTTAACAATTCGATTATCACACAATCATAATCTTTATAATTTTTTTTTTCTATTGTATGTATATCCACACAAGTCATTTGGCGCTTTTGTATTGTGAATAACCTTCTCTATTGCATGATTCAAAATGAGTATAAGAAAGAAAATAATAAAGAATATAAAAAAATTAAATCTATAGTCCTCAAGTGAAAAAATAAGAACAAAAGACAAAAAAGCCCCTGGTCAAATGCATGTACAATTCACTTGCAATTTTTGCAAAAAGAAGTGGCATGAAAATGGAGTTAAATACCACAATGCAAATTTTCCACAGACGGACGCACATGCCACTCTTTTTTACATAGGGGGAGAAAGTGACATAACGCCTCAACATGAGATACTAACAAAGTTATTATGTCACGTCCCAATCCCGTTGGACGCAATGCATGCCTCCAAATCTATTGAGCGTTACCTTGAGTTGGACATTTGAACTATGACCCAAAATAAATATCCGTTGTTATGATTGAGTTCATAGGCCAACTCATTATAAACTCTTTCAATTTCTTCCTCTTTTTCCATGTGGGATGGGGCGTTACAATCAGCCCCCCTCCGCAGAACGTGACGCCCTCGTCATGATGTAACTTAGCTCAGGAACCGTTGCCTAGGGTCGAGAATCTAGCGGTGGCTTTACAGGCTCAAGAAGTGGCTCCCACACGCGTAGCACTTGGCATCACAACTTCAAGAGGTGGCTCCCGCAATGTGTTGTAATTAGCTACTGATATTTCGACTGGAAACCGACTCTGGCTTGAGCTCACAAGCCTGTTGGACACGATGTGTGCCTCCGAATTCACTGAGCATAACCTTGAGTTGTGCATTTGAACCGCAACCCAAAATGGATATCCATTCTTATACTTGAGTTCATAGGCCAATTCACTATAATTCTTTCTATTTCTTCCTCTTTTCCCATGGGGGATCGGGCGCTACATAGTAACTATTTTATTTATTGATAAATAATTTGTTCACATTTTTCAATCTTATTATTATCTTTTTTCTCGTTTTATTGTTTTTCTTCCCTTCTCCTTTCTTCTTCTTCCTCTTCCCTTTTCATCAAAACCTTAACCACCACCCCTTCCTCATTTTGTTGATTGAAATCCACCTTGCCACGCGTTTCTCCTCCTCAGTTAGCAGACCCCCCCTCCGACGCATGTCGCTACCCTCATCTCGTGGCGCTAACACTGGTGATCCCCCTCCCCTCCAAACAAAACCCGTCCAAAGCATCTTTTAGTTTATCAATAGTCGATGAGTTTTTGGTAATTAGGCAATAAATCACCTACCCTTGTTCCAATCCTGATGCACTTTCAATCTACTTGTATTATAAGCAATCTCAATGCATGCGCGTTGCGCGTGAATTATTATGTTTATTTTATATTATAATAGTTTGCCTGTAAGTCTTTTTAGTTAAATTATATGTCATATCACGTGATAGAAAGATTCAAGCGAAAAAAAGAAGAAGAATTGATTAGTTTAGAAGTTCTTTTTTTCTTTTTCTTGCAATGGCTAATTGCATACCTACTTTAATCATGTTTTGATTGAACCCCCTTGTAAATTTTCATTTGTCTCTTTTAACTTTTTAATCATCTTACGAATTTAATTTTAAATTGAAATCTTTTTGTATCATTTGAATTATGCCACAAGCCAATAGTTTTCATGGACTTATATTTTTTTTCCTTATATGTATATTTCTTAGATCCACGTATGCTATTAGCGTTATCAATTTGTGGATAAACTTCGTCACGGATCTATAATTTCTAAAAGAATATTAAAAAAATATAAATGGTCTTGAAGACCATTGATTGGCATTTGCAAAAGACAAAAGGAAATTATATGTGACTTGACCTATTTATATTCTTGACAATTCATATTATATACATTGAACAAGTTTGTTTAATATTATTTCAAGTTCATGCACATTTATTTAATAACAATAATAATAATTTTAATAATATTTGTTTAAAGTTTGAGGGTAATATTATTTTATTACTACAGAGTTATTTTAGTCTTAACAAAAAAAGTTAAGAAATTTAAATGATATAAATCATCTCCTTCTAACTCATCTTATATCATTCATACTTTTAGAATAGATATAGAAATAGAAAAGAATACTTGCACAACATGTAGGAAGAAATATAATATTGATATACCAAAATATGGTATGCGGGCCCAATAGTCATAATATAGGGGTCCAAGGCCCAATAAGGACCCAAAATCCTGCTTTGGACACTCGATCCAAATAGAATCCGAGCTAAGTAACAATAGCAGGTCGGGTCGTAGCTAATGCCCGACCCTAAGACCCGGAATGCCAGCCATCTGATACATCTACGTGTCATTATCTTATGAACCCTGTTGTATGTGCTATAAATACTCCTTCATTTCATTTATTGCTGGTTGGAATCTGAAGAATATTCTTTCTAACTTTAGCCTCGTACATTCATAATGATGAGTCTACAGACTTAGAAGTATGTTCTCTTACATAAAAATTTGGGAGTTAGAGTTGTATAACCGAGTAACCAATTTGGTATCATATCACTTCATTGAACTACGATACACTTCATCCTTAATTAGGCACGTATGTAGCTCTGTTATAACTGAGTGTAGTCTATAATTTCTCTCACCATACTCGTAGTATGCTTCAAGTCCTCTCAAAATGGTTAAGTTCGTATCCCTCGGATTTGGGCAAAATCAGTTGGCTCCGCCTGTGGGAAACTATACTTTGGGTTGCCGAGACTTATTGTTAGGAATGGAGGCTGGAAACGTGAAGACTCGCCTGGTGTAGATTGAAGAATCGACCACAAATCAGAATGTTGGAGTCCCGCGTATCGAGGAAAGAGGTTCGAGTGCGGTGCTAACTATGACGAAAGAAGAGTTGGATAGGAGGATGAAGAAGTATGCGAATGAGGAGATGAAAAAGTATTTGGCTTGTATCCTGATGATGCTTAATGTTGGAGAAACACATCCAAATCCCCCTACCAGATGAAGGCTTTTTCGGAGAGATGGAGGTCAGGGCGGGGAGCAGTACGGAGAATCCCTGGGAGGACCAGATGATGAGGTCGTCAGTCTCAGCCGAGCCAGACTGGGTGAAGGCAGAGGAAAGGCTTGTATGTTTGAGTCGCCACCCAGGATACGACCTACTATGAATTATGAAGAAGGTGAATGTTAGGTTGACTCATTCCCTCGGGTGGCTCGTGGCAGCGGAAATTAAAATTTTACAAAAGTAAACGTACAACCACCCGAAAACAAAAATATGGAATTGGTTCGATCAAATTTGATAAGGAGGTAAACGAAATTATACCTTTCGAAAATTTCATTTCACCTCGTACTTTGGATCTCAGCAACCCTGTGGTGCAAATCCACACAATTTCCCTTGGGTGAGAAACTTCCCATCGTTTTTCGTATCTCCCGGTTTAGAGTGCTCCAAGCGTCGCACCTCTAAGATGTATCCACACCTCGTTCAAGTCACCAATCGTCTTGCCTTGTGTGCTAGACAACAAAACGATTCAAAGCTTAACTTAGGCTTGATTATGTGAAAGGTAGGAATATTTTCTAAGTTGTTTAATTCAACACATGAATAGAACGACGTCTTGTTGGAAAGAGGAGAGAGGTGGCCGATTTTAGGTCTAAGAGAGGGGGGCGGATTTTTCAGTTTTTTCAACATTTATTTTAGTCTCCTTCATCTCTTATTTATAGGTGAAGATTACCTAGAGTCCTATTAGGAAAAGGAAACTTCCTTTCTCCCAAACTCTCTAGTAATCCTTATCCTATGAAGACTTGGAGGAGGGGAAAACTCTTTTCCTCTTCCACCACACATAAAATTGCCCCCTCCCTTATTTACACTCACAAATCGGTCAACTCCATTTAATTGGACTTTAGGATTTAATTTTGACTTCTCAATTCAATCATAGGTGCAACCCATCAATTAAATACAAGTCAAATTAAATTCAACCAACTAATTTCAACATTTATTTATTTAACTTGGGCTCCACCCAATTAAATAAAATACTTGGACTCTACTAGGTCCATTAATTTAATTAACTCTACAAGATTAATTAAAAGAGTAAAATTAATTGAATCCTTCAATTAATTTATATTCCATATTAGGAAAGTACTAAACTTTCCTAATTTCCTCAATTTCCTCAAAATTAATTAATCACATCTATTCATGCAGTGACTCTCTCGAGTTAGTGTGTGACCCCTTAGACTCGTTTCTATCTAGTAGTAAGTACACGTTCCCACAGTGCTAGTGTACCTTCTTAAAATGAAAAGTACTAGATTAAATCAATCCTCGAATTAGTCACCAAGCTAATTCTCGGTACTTACAAATCGTGGTTGCCCACCTAGCATAGGGTCCCGAAGACCTAGATAAAACGAAAGTAAAGATACGCCTTTTGCGATCTTGATCCTCGCATAAGTAAGATCTCTCTATCTAATCTCCCGATTGAATCTAGAGCATTGGCTAAGGTCGAAGCTCTATTAATTCAATACTATGTTTCCCACGTTATGTGAAATCAACTTCGACTATCTAAACGAGGAAACCCTACGCCTCTTTAGATATCATACTTCGGCCGAAGATTCCTTAAGTCGATTCACTATGTAACCATAGGAGATTAACCGACTGGCTAATGTCAGAGATAGATTCCTCTTGATTCTCACGTGCCTTACTACGTAAGACGTGCATGTCTGAGTTTGCCCATATTCGGTCATCTAAAGTGATCATGTAACAAATCAAGAACATGCGCGGTTACGCATAAGACATCCAATGGAGTCTTAAGTCCATAAGGATTACTCTTACACTACAAGACCACTGGAAGTTCCACATTCGACTGGGAATCCATTTCAGAAACTTCCATGGGGTTGTTCAGTTCGCCCATTACCACAATGGCAACCCTCATATATGCATTGGCTTTCACCGTGCCAGTATCTATGGAACGAGATACACTTCTACCAGAGCATGCATCATATGAGCAAGTCTTTTGGGTTGCATCGATATCCCTTTATCTCGATGAACCCTTTCACGACTTGAAACAATGTTAAAGATCACAGCCTTCGAGACATATTCCATCATTGCCACACCCAATGTGCAATGATGTCCCATAGCTATGTGTGATCCTTCGTGACTTTATTCTAAGCCAAAGTAAAAACTAATTTAAGAATAAAGACATGCCACACATAAAAAACAGATTGACTTTATTTATAAGAAAACGATTGTTCAACTCTGGAGTTACTATTACAAAGAATGTCGCCCAATAATTGGTGCGCCGGGCACTAACTCTAACAGTGAATTCCCGAGAACAGAACACTATACAAATCCAGAGTTGATGGTGCATCCAGCACAATCGAGACAGGTCTCCACATTGATGGTATGCAATTCTCCATTTATGATGGGGATAATGAGTAAAATACATAACAGCCACTTCAGAATGCCGGACTTTGTGGATTTTGATGGGACAGGCGACCCGAGATTGCATATTACCTCTTATGAGTTGTTGATGTCTTTTCATGGACAAACTGATGCAATAAATGCCATAATTTTCATCATTACACTCGTGGGTCAGGTACAAGACTGGTTTATGAGTCTTACATCCGATACCATAGGGTCGTACACTCAACTTAAACAGAAATTTAAAAACCACTTTGCAAGTAACAAAAAGACTAAAAAAGTCTATTTCTATAATAATGCGATTGCATCAACGCTCAACTGAGTCGTTGCGATAATTTATACATCGTTTCAATCAAGAAGCCATGGACCTTCCTGAATTGAATAACGAACTAATGTTGAGCTTCTTAATTAGAGGTTTAAAGAAAGGCAATTTTAATGATGCTTTGTCTCGCCACCCTCCATGATCCCATGAGGAATTGATGGAGTTGACGGGAGAATATATTAAAGAAAAGATGAACGATTTGAAAGACTCAGAGAACTTAAACTTTGTGAATGATCCTAGAGATCGAAAAGAAAAATTTGCTGCTTAATGATATGAGGGGTCGGGGTCCAGTAGAGAACATCAACGACCCCGTCGATTATCAAAATATGAAAGTTATACACCCCTAAACTCGACTCGTACCAGAATCCTGGTTGCTGCATTATGGACAAATCAGGTTCAAAAACCTAGACCGTTAAAAAATGGTCCAAGGAAGAATATGCACAAATATTGTGAATTCCATAAAGATCATGGGCATGACACGGAAGGATGCTTTCAATTGGAAGATGAATAGAATGACTAATACAGTTGAGAATATTGAACGACTTTCGAGATTGCACTCTAGCGGAAGTAATAACTCCCGAGGCCAACCGCAAAATAGAAGTAAGACGCTCACACAGTCTATCCAGTGAACGACAATATGAAAGGGAACGTCAAACTCATAATAACGAGTGGCCCAAAAATGAATATCATGAAAACAATAATTATCGTCATGACAATAATCGCCCAAGAGGCAATGAACAAAGCAAAAACCATTATCACCATAATGACGGCCCTCGAAATGAGGAACGACGAGAAGAAGTGCGTGAGGTCCAAAAGGAAGGCAATCGCCATGAAATCCACATGATAGCAGGAGGACCGACTAACGGGGATTCTTCAAATGCTAGAAAGAAATATGCAAGAGAAACTCGTTCAAGTCATTACTGAGGAGAACCCATGTGTGTTTTGTCACTTGGGAGCAACTTCTAGGAATGAGGCAATCAGCTTTGATGAAGTGATTATGATGGGATGATTGGTCCCCACAATGACCTAATAGTAATTTCGATGGATGTGGTGAAGTTTGTTGTGCACAAGGTGCTGGTAGATACTAGAAGTTCTGTGGATATAATCTTCTGGGAAGTATTGAAGAAAATGGAGCTTGGCGGTGCGCGACTATGATCTGTGAATACTCCACTCATTTGTTTCACTGGATCAAAGATTATGCCAAAGGGGTCAATAGACTTAGATGTTTCGTTAGGTGGCTCGAAAACAAAGACGAGTCGAGTCACTTTCCTAGTCGTGGATACGCAATTCGCTTATAAAATGATTGTAGGCCACCCTATGCTCAACTTGTTTGGTACTATAGTCTCCACTCCAGACTTGAAGATGAAGTTCAAAATAAATAATGGAACTGGGGAAGTGCGTGGAAACCAACTGGAGTCTCGACAATGCTATACGACTTCACTCAAAGTGAACACTTCAAGAAAGAGAAAGCACGAGGCAAGCAGGGTAGATGTACTTGATGAGGAAGGTAAGATTTTGATGGAGAACCTGGACAAGAAGCAAAAATGAGTAGATACACGAGTAGAGCCCATGAAGCACAAGATTAAAGAGTTATTCCCGGGTAAACCGGAAAACGACTCAAATTAGAGGAGAAATGGACCCAAAAGTGGAAATTAACATGATAAATTTTTTAAGGGCAAATTCGGACATGTTCGCATGGAAAGCTACTGATTTTCAAGGAATTGACCCTTCTGCCATTGTACACCATTTGAATGTCAACCCAGATGCCAAGCCTATTAATCAGAAATGAAGGAACTTTAATTGGGACAGAGATGTGATCATTGGAGATGAAGTTAAGAAACTCTTAGAAGTAGGGTATGTATACGAGATTCAATTTACGGATTGGCTCCTAATGTAGTCCTTGTCCGCAAAGCAGGGGCCATATGGAGAATGTGTACCGATTTAAATAAAGTTTATCATCGTGACCCTTATCCCTTGCCTCGTATAGACTTGTTAGTAGACCCTACTGCAGGTTGTTGTGTTATTAAGTATGATGAATGACTATCAGGGCTTTAATCAAATAATGATGGCTGAGAAAGACAGCGACAAAACCGAATTCATTACGGCATGAAGAGTCTATTGTTACAATGTGATACCTTTCGGTTTGAGAAATTCAGAAGCAACGTACCAAAAACTCGTTAACATGATGTTCGAGAAAGAAAATGGAAAAACCATGGAAGTATATGTGGACAACATATTAATAAAGAGTATAAATGAGGAGGACAATCTGGCCCACCTAGAGAGGTCATTCGTGATTATGAAGCAGACAAGATGTTAAATCTACACAAGTGCACATTCGGTGTACGAGGTGGAAAATTTTTGGGCTACATGGTGACCGAACGTGGAATCGAGGCTAAAATAAAAAAATTTGAGGCATTCTTGAGTAAGAAATTCCCAACGAGTGTAAAAGATGTACAGAAGCTAACTAGAAGAATAGCTAGCTTGAATCATTTCATTTCACGATCAGCTGATAAGGGCTTATATTTTTCAAAATTTTGAGAAGTGTTAAGCACTTGGTATGGACAAATGAGTGTGAAAAGGCTTTTTAGGAGTTGAAAGTCTATTTAACGTCACCACCGCTCCTGAAAAAGCCAACATCAGGAGAACCACTACTTCTATACTTAGCAGTATCATTGGTAGCTCTGAGTGCACTCGTTAAAGAAGTTGATGGAGATCGTTGCCCTGTCTATTATGTTAGCAAATTATTGCAATTGGCCGAGTTGAATTACTTGGAAATTGAAAAATGGGCAGTCGTGTTAATGACTGCGGCCAGGAAGCTAAGGTCGTACTTCTAATCACATCAGTGGTCGTATTAAGAACAAACCATTGAAACAAGTGTTAGCAAAGCCAGATGTCTCAGGTTGACTCGTTAAATGGGCAATCGAGCTGGGAGAATTCAGTATTGAGTACAAGAGTCATACTTTGACAAGAGCCCAAGTGATGGAAGATTTTTTTTTATGGAAATGGCTGCTGATCCAAATGTTGTGGCCTCAGTAACAGCATCAGAAACGACTCCATGGTCACTTCATATGGACGAATCTTCTATGACAAGAAGAGGAGGTATGGTCTTTGGCTACACTCGCCAGAGGGGAACAATTTAGAGTTCGTAGTGAAATTGAATTTTGGTGTAACAAACAATGAAGCATAATATGAAGTGCTGATCTCAGGGTTATGAATGGAAAAAACCCTGGAAATAAAAAATATAAAGGTATTTACCGACTCACAATTGGTAGCAAGGCAAGTGTTAGGATATGAAGCTAAAGAAAAGACTATGGTAAAATACTTGCAAATAAATAAGTAGTTGATGGCAGATTTTGAAAAAATAGAACTGTGTCAAGTGCTGAGAGATGAGAAGGGCAGATGCATTGTCCAAGTTTTCAAATTAGATTGTGGGATCAATGAGTCGTACGATCTCACTACTCGTGTCTAAACACTCAGAATTAGAACCGCCCATAAAGCTAATGCCCGTTAATGAAGAAACGAGTTGGAAGCAACTAATTTTAAAATATCTGTTGAATGGATCCTTGCCAGATAACAAACTTGAAGCTCAGATAATAATGGGAAGAGCAACTCGTTTCACCATTTCGAACAACTTGCTGTATATGAGGTCTAATGCTGGACCCTTGCTTCATTGCCTTGCCCCAACTAAATCTGAGTATGTTTTACGAGAAATCCATGAAGGGAGCTGTGGAAATCACTTAGCTGGGCAATCGTTGGCATAGAAAATTACAAGACAAGGATACTTTTGGCCAACATTCATTAAAGACTCACATGAATTTGTGAAACGATGCAAACAATGTGAATTGCACTCAAGAGAAATCCATCAACCGGGTAACCCAATGGAAGTAATAAAGATTGCATATCCATTTGATCAATGGGGAATCGATTTATTAGGTTAATACTATTGAGATCGGTACAACCTTGGGGATGCTGGCGCAACGGAAAATACAGATTTAAAAAATCAAAAGTGGCATCCCCAAATTAAGGCTAAGTTGACATGGTACCATTGGATTCAAAGCTATCCTAAAAGATGGTTTACTCGTGTTTACCTTTTGTAGACCTTAAGCAACAACGTATTTTTAAGCTACTCCCTGCTACACCTCTCCGATTGAATTTGCCCTAGCTCCCCAAGTGTTGCGCCTCTGAGTTTATCCACACCCTATCTCGTACCCTTGATTATCTTCACTAGTGCTAGCCAAGAGAATATCGAATTTTGACTTTTTGAGGAAAAAGGATTAGGAATTTATTTTAGTGTTCCTCGTACTCAACACATGAGTTTGAAGAAATATTGTGAAAGAAAAAAGGAGGAGAGAATAATAGTAAACGGACTTGTATTGGTTTTTAATTAATCCTTCATTATTTTAAAAAGGGTGGAATATATGAGTCCACAATAATGGAAACTCACACATACACACACGCCTCGTTCCCTAAAATTAGGGGGCCGTGAGTGTATAATATATATATATATATAAGTATATATTCCTTTTCCTTTTTCTTTTATTATCTTTCGTAAATTAGTTGGACTCTTTCCAACTAATTAGATATTCCCATATCTACCCAATATCCTAATATATATCTTATAAGATCTTTCCTTTTAATTAGTTACCTTAACCAATTAAAAGATCTTACCAAATATATTTATAAGATATTAATATATATATATATATATATATATATAAAGTTGGTGAGCAAGATAAATCTTTCCACCAAGATTCCACACACACACACATACACGCTCAGACGCGCACATTGTGCATATATATATATATATATATATATATATATATTATTTTTCTTTCTTTTATTTCTTAATTAGTTCTTTTCAATTTAATATTTCACTACTAAATTATAGGACCATTAATTTATACCATATATTAAATCTCTTTTCTTGATTAATTAAATCCCTCCATGAATTCACAAAGAATTAACTAGCTAATAAGTACTACACTAAGTTTTGTGTGTGACCCCCCAGGCTTATTGACAAGCTAGCAATAAGTCCTTCCAATTAGGCTAGATTAATTATTCTCAATAATTAACTAGATCTTGGATTAATTTTACCAAATTAACCCAAGGCATTTATTGGTCGTGGTTCGATGTCTAGCAACGTCTCCACGACTTCCTAGATGTCAACGATAAAAGCAAACCTATCTGAGGTTCGATTGTTATGTGAGTAGAATCCCTTCATCAGTTTTTCGTCTATGATCTAGGGTATGGCGATGGTAGAACCCTAATAACCTTAGAAACTATGATTGTGTTGTGACATTTAATGATCCAATCTTCTAAGTCGGGACCACCAATCCCTCTTAGAAGACAAATTCTTTGATCAAAGACTTTATCGATCATTTAGATTCTCGCAACAGCATAGGAAATATCGGGTACACGTGATCCTGGATGAATCCCTCGGCAACTGCCACTTGTTCCGCCATATTACAAGACTATACAGAACATACACGCCATATGACTCTCCTGGAGTGCACGTGCATATGAAAGCATAGTGGGTAATACCCTTTGTAATGACATTTTAGGTCTAAGGACTAATCTCATACTACGAAACCCAAGGACGCCATTGTTTGACAGCATCAACTAGGAGTCTTTTGTGGGGTTGTTCAATTTTATAACCAAAGTATGAATCTTCATACATGTATTTCCATACAAGACATCGATAATGGAACACGTCGACCTCTTGGGAGAGTTACATGCATGAACAAGTCTTAGCGAGACCAGTGATATCCCACATCTCACAGCCTCTATGATTTGGAACATTATTTAGGATTACGGTCTTTGAAAATATTCCATAGGTATCCCGACCTCTCCCCTAACCATATGTAATCCATGGGTATTTATCTATACTAACACAAGTGATAAGAAAGAAGCATACCATAAAAAAAGATTCAATATATTTAAAACAAGATTGTCATAGTGTTTTACATTTAAGATGGCAGAGCCCAAAGCAATTGGCTCGCCACGCACCTAACACTATCAAATACCTCTCTGAAATTTCCATAAAACTCGTTACAATGAATAATGTCAAATACTCAAACTAAGACTTTAATGATACAGGGCCATTCCCTCCAGCCCAAGGTCAAAAGAAGTTCATCATAGTAGCCTTGGAATACTTTACAAAGTGGATTAAAGCTGAAGCTGTGGCACGTATCATGGAGAAAGTTGTAATTGACTTCATTTGGAAGAACATTATTTGCAGGTTAAAAAACCTGAAGATTAGTTACTCGCCTAATACATTAATAGTTATGATACTCATTTTGAAAGAACATTATTTGCAGATGTGGTATTCCCAAAATTTTAATCTCTGACAGTGGGACCCAATTCAATGGCAAATCTATCACGTCCTGATGCCACGAATTGAAAATCCAACAGAATTTCATTTTAGTAGGACATCCCCAAGCAAACGACTGATCGAGGTTGCAAATCGTATATTGTTGCAGCACCTCAAAATGGACCACTCCAAGGTCGTCCATTGAGGAGACCCCATTTTGTCTCGAATACAGATCCAAAGCAGTGATTACGACATAAATCAAAATGATAACCCGTAGAGTTGTTAGGTTTATGTCCTCAAATGCTGTTAGAGGATTAGAGAAAGAAAGGACATTGTCCTATTGTAATTGTTATTATTCTTTAATAAAAGACATTTTAGTTATTTACTCTATTACTGGTATTTATATATTGTAATCATCTATAAGTCAATGAATACAAGAGCTAGCTCTCTAAGGCACTAGAGGAGTTTAATACTTTTGTACTAAAGCAGTCTACAAGTCAAGGATTCTCAATTGGGCATTGGAAATCGTCAAGACTTGTATGATATGAGTTTTAATGAGAGAAGTGCCCGTCAATCACTAGGAAGCAGTGAAGAACTCATATCATAGGTGCATTGATGAAGGTAGTGGCATTCAGACATGACTCGCATCGATTATGTAACATGGGTTTTCACTCTTTGACAACTAATGACAGAATTGATTAAATTGTAATAAGTGTGTCTGAACTTTAGACCTAAAAAATCGAATTGAAGATAAACTTGTGACTTTATGTTTGTCATTAGAATAGTTAGACCCAATTCACCCATTGGTGGGGTCGACCTCGAACTGTAACCTAATAGGCAAGTAGTAGTCTTAACTGTGATATCCAAGAAGGGATTCGTTCTCTCAAAAGTGAACAAGGAATTATCCTATGCATTTATAAGTAAGTTAGATCTTAATGTCTTTGGCCAAAACATTCTTTGATCTGGACATATTATAAATATAGCATAGAGTCAAGTTTATGAGTTTGACCTAAACCATGACTCTTACTTGACCGGGATAAGGAAACGAAGAGTTTGAATTCACACGGTATTTACAATAGGAAAGGTAAACAATGATCTAATCATTTCGTCTTATTTGAGATACAATGTGGGCCACTTAACTAGCTAGATGTTACCCACATTCAATGGAATCCTGCCATTGCCAAATATAGATGAACCTAATGAGTCACGCTTAAAAAGGAAAAAATCGAACGAAATTATGTTGTATTTCTTGTAGCAATATTTTAAGTATTGGATACTTAAAATTAATTAAATGAAATTAATTATTTGGAGAAATAAGTTAATTTATTTATGCTTTAATCAATATATTATTTATTGAAGAAATAAAATTAATTAAATATCCCATCTATTATTTAATTATATTAATTAATTAATTAAATAAAGGATTCGACTGAGCTCAAATTGGTGCACCTTGACCGTGTATGGACGGCCTCTAGGCGTCTAACATGGGCTAAATATGGCCCAAGGTTGTAACTTTAGTGATATAAATATATCACTTAATTAAACCTAGGTCATAACATAAGTTACAACACACTTGAGCTACAAGAAAGGAACTCCCACCCTCTCCAAATCTCTCTAGCCGTCGGCCTCACCAAGCCAAGAAGAGAAGATTTTTCGTTCAAGTTTTCCGGCAAGACAATTTAGAGGCAGCACTTTTAGACTACTCGGATTATCAATCAGTCAGCCGGATCAGTTCGCGAAAGACTTCAAGAATTCGAAAGTTGTGATTCTCCAACCACTACGCATGATAAAACCTCAGGGTTGATCCTGAATAGGGAAAATCTGAAAAAATTTATTACACCGTTTCCGGTGCATTTTTCGTTTATTTTTCCCAACAAGAATAGCAACATACAACTTGGAAGCAATCAACAACTTCATGAATTTGAGCTCGATGTGGTAGAAAAAGTGAGAGAACGAGCTTATGCACATATTATTAAGACAGAAGAGTACTATGGCAAGAGCATACAATAAACTAGTGAAATCAAGGTTCTTCTAAGTAGAATATTTTGTACTAAAACGAGCTGAAGTCTCCAAACACGTGAAAAAATTGGTAGCAAATTGGGATGGCCCCTATAGGGTAACGAAGATCACCAAAGGAATGGCATATAGATTGCATGATCTGGAAGGAAAGAATTTGCCTCGTCCTTGGCACATCAATAACTTGAGAAAGTTTTATGCATAAAAATGTATTCTCGTTAAAGAACGAGGCAACATTTGTGCTGTTTTTATTCCATTGTTTAGAAGGAATTATTATAGTAAGAACGAGGCAACATTTTTGTTGTTTGTAACCCATTTTATTATGAAAGAAGTATTCTTGTTAAAACAAGGCAACAGATGAATAGCAATTGAATATTACGAATATTACTCTTGAAAAGTCTAAATTGAATACTAAGTTTGATAAAATGAGGTAAAAATTGGATCGGTAAAATAAAGCATTAATGTTGAAATCATGGAAAAACAAATAAAGATAGCATTCAAATACTGGATACAAGGCTAAAAATGAACATTCCAAAACATTCACAATGCAAAAAACATACAATAGAAATAAAAAATTTCAACAGCCACACCCGGCTCGAAAAGAAATTGAAAAGACTAAATCACTCTTCCACCACTGCATCCTCTTCTACTTCGAGTTGATTAGATGATAAGACTGCATTGGCGGGGGGAACATACCAAGTGGCTAGAGGAGCGAATTTCGAAAACTTAATTGGATTTGTATCCGGTTCGTTCGTAGAAAACGAGTCACGAATCAACTTTATCTTATCACATCCCTCCAGCAAACTTATGCCGAATTCTGGCCTAAATACCTCCAACCGAGTGTCGTAGTTGGTGCACTTATAAAATTAATAATTTTTCGTCTTTCAGTGCCTTAGAGCACAAGATACGGTCGAAAACAGTAGATACCATGAAGGCGCAAGCTCCGTTAAGATGATTGTCGGCTAAGGAATCAACGTATTGTTCAGAAGAAATAAACTTATTTCTGCCAGCCAACTTGCCCGACTCATTGGCTTCGTTCTTTTCCTTTTGTAATTGCTCAATACGAGTCAAGTAATCCTCTGCATCAGTGGTACGTGTCGAATGCACCAAAATATAATTACTGTTCTCACAAGAATTTGTAGTACTCGTAAGTCCAGGTCGAACCCTAAAGATTGGTTGATCAAAATAATATTCAATGGGGAGGTTTGTTTGACGAATTAATAATGACAGGAATTAAATAGGAAGTTCAATAAATGTAAAGCATCGATTCAAGGATAGTTCGTTCTTCAATTCAAGTTGATCATAGACACCTAAAATACTATCTATTCTTTGATTATTTAGCCAAGAACATAAATAACCAGCTATTTATATCCCTATTAACTTCCGTATATCATTAACCAAAGCCCAGCACCCGGTTAAATTCTTATTATCAACTGACTCGGTATTAAGCAATCCTAATCATGTTAATAATAGCATAACGAATTAGAAGCGACTAAGGATAAACAATAGTTTAAGCAAGAGCCAACTATTTAATTTATTCTAATGTTTCCCTTAGGTTATCAACGAAAATTGGGATCCTAATCATGAAAACCTAATTGCTACATGCACAAATCAAACATAACAATTACGGATTATGAAGATTTGTTAGCAATAGATTGTAATAGATAATCAACTAATGTGCACCTTAGATTATTATCTAAACAAGCATGAACATTAAGAATAAGAAACAAAAGATAATCAAACCATAGATAGATAGATGAAGCTCCGTGTCTCACAACATGTGAATCAAAATGAACTCCCTTGAATCGAAATAAAAACTTAGCTACTCATAATTGTAAGCATAAAACTTGAAAATACTATTTTTCTAACTCTCTTCTCTTTGTTTTCTTCTTGTTTTTGTTGTTGTTCTCTTCAAGTCTTGCAAGACATATATATAGGCAATGAAAAGATGCTATAATCATGGAGAGAATATATTCTCTCTTCCTTTATCAAGACATGGAGAATATATTCTTCTCTTTAACATCAAAGCATAGAGAATATATTCTTCCCTTTAACATCAAAGCATGGAGAATATATTCTTCCCTTTACACCTTGAATTGCCTCTAATTAACCATCAAATCTGACTTCGACTCCTTCTAGGAAGTTGTAGATTCGTGTGTTATCTTTCAATTCCAATGGGCCGTGACTAAATCCAAAATACATAACTCTATTTATGAAATTTTCACCACAGCTGCGCAGTCCAGTCCAGAACAGAAATCTTCTGTTCTTGAACACTTTTGGGCCCCTTTAACTTCCGAACTGGGTCTAGACTTCTTCACAAGAAATGTAGGCCTTTGTCTTAGCTTTCCAACTGGATAAAATTCAATAGAAACTAACTTAGGCATCTCCAGATATATCAGTATTTCCAAAACATCGCCAAATCTGCCATTTTGATTGAAATTGATATTTTGCACTCCAAATCTTGCCTAAATCACAAAATGAGATAAAATCAGTTCCAATGGCCATATAATCACAACAAAAATGCTAAATATAGAGGAAATAAAATATATAAATATTGCACTTATCAAATTCCCCCACACTTAGCTCTTGCACGTCCTCGGGCAAAGATAAAGAGAAACTAGAAAAAAAATAACTAAAACTAAAGCTAACCACCTTCGTAGGTAACACGGTTGCATTTAGCATATGCAACAAGCCTTTAAACCCCTAGGTTACCCCTAGTGGACGAGTTTACTCTCGTGAGGGTTTGCAGAAAATATACCCACAAAATCAATCTCTCAATGTACAAACAAGCAAGTTCATGAAATTTTCTTTCCAAACTTCAATTCGTAACAAAATTCGCTAGAAAGGTCTATCATGTCTCCACCATTACTCTTGCATTCACACAAACTTCTCAAGAATTCACTTAATTTCGTAACCGCAATACCATTAATGCAACATCTAACTTAACATCATCCCTTTATATTTCCTCTATCATAAATAATAAATTAAAACGAGCAGCATTTTATTATTAAGCACACACTTGTCTTTTGACGCGAATACAAACATTACTCATGAATGCACCCGGTTACTCAACAAGCGGATCATTTCATTCTGGACATACTTTGAATAGCCCTATTAGATTTCCAACACAGTAGCAGGTTTGGGCCGATAGGTCCCAGACTAGATAGTCTTAGGTTACCAAGCTTGAAAACTCCTCAGGCTTAATCCATTCAGTGTAGATAATCCCAGGCGCTATACTATATCTTCAACATTACGCAATTTACGCCTCAAGCTTTACACCGAGGAATTTCATCCATTATTATTTTAAGTCACTGTCAACCAGATTACCCTTGAGGAATTTGAAGGGATTTCAGCAAGTCAAAAGTCACATACAAAGTTATGCTAAATTACGAATTCACATGAATTTCTCTAAAAGCCTGTACTTCAACAATCATAACAATTTAAACACTACTTAACTTCTCTATTGAATCTAGTTTATTTTTCAATCAACCACTGATGAAGGGAAATAATTTTTCACTACCTTACTTGGCTGCACAATAAAGAATTTTTTTTTAACTCAAAAAACAAATAACTAACCATTTCCCCCACACTTAAAATCTGCATTGTCCTCAATGCAACACAGAATGAAAATAAATAAAAATAAATAAGAAAAATGAACAAACGAAATTAAAAGAGATAGGGAAAAAGAAAGCAAATCTGATGGTGGTCGTTCAGCCACTCTTGGGTTGCCTCCCAAGCAGCGCCTTTTTTTAAAGTCGTTGGCTCGCCTTTGCAGCCTTTTAATCCAAGTAATTTGGATTGATCAATGAAACTTCATCAATTGTATGCTGTTGAAAACCTTCATAGAAAGGTTTAAGTCTATGTCCATTTACCTTGAACAACTTGTTAGTTTCTAAGCTTTGAATCTCTACTGCACCATAAGAAAATACATTAATCACAACAAAAGGTCCAACCCAACGAGAACGTAACTTACCAGGCATTAATTTGAGTCTTGAGTTGTAAAGCAACACTTTTTGTCCAATCACAAATTCCTTCCTAAAGATCATCTAGTCATGAAACCCCTCGGTCTTCTCCTTGTAAATTCGGGAATTCTCATAAGCTTCAAGGCGAATCTCCTCTAACTCTTGTAGTTGTAACTTTCTATGTATACTAGCTTGATCTCGATCTAAATTGCAACTCTTTACAACACAAAACGCTTTGTGTTCCAATTCTACCGGAAGATGATACGATTTACCGAAGACTAACCTATATGGGGACATCCCAATATATGTTTTATAGGCTGTCCGGTACGCCCATAATGCATCTTCAAGTCGAAGACTCCAATCTTTTCGATTAGGATTTACAGTTTTTTCCAAGATGGACTTGACTTCTCGATTGGACACCTCGGTTTGCCCATTTGTCTGAGGGTGATAAGGTGTGGATGTCTTATGAAACACCCCATATTTTTTTAGCAAAGTGTCCACAGCTCGGTTACAAAAATGGGACCCCTGATCACTTATCAATGCTTTTGGTATGCCAAACCTACTAAAAATGTTAGACTTGAGAAAACCTACAACAGCTTTAGAATCGTCAGCTTGGGTGGCTTTAGCTTCCACCCACTTCGAAACATAATCAACCGCAAGTAAGATATAAACAAAACCAAAGGAGGAAGGAAAAGGTCCCATAAAATCAATACCCCATATATCAAAAATTTCACAAACAAGTATGGGCGTTTGAAGCATTTCATTCCTATGACTTAAATTCCCAGTCCTTTGACATTGTTCACAATTTTTACACATGACATAAGCATCACGGAATAAAGTAGGCCAATAAAAACCACTATCTAACACCTTTTTAGCAGTTCTCTTAGGTCCAAAATGACCACCACACGCATAAGCATGACAAAATTTCAAGACAGACTCTAATTCAGAATCAGGCACACATCTCCTAATAATTTGATCGGAACAAAACTTCCACAAGTATGGATCATCCCACACATAATATTTTGCCTCACTTTTAATTTTATCTTTCTTAGCTCTACTCAAATCACCAGGTAAAGTTCTAGAAACTAAATAATTCACTAAATCAGCATACCAAGGAACCATACCTTGCAGAGCAAACAATTGCTCATCCGGAAAGAATTCTTGTAGTGGCACCAGATTTTCTTTCCGCACTAATCGACTCAAATGATCTGCCACCAAATTTTCAGCCCCCTTTTTATCTTTAATCTCCAAATCAAATTCTCGAAGAAGAAGAATCCATCTCATTAACCTCGGTTTTGATTCTTTCTTCGCCAAAAGATGTCTTAAAGCTGCATGATCAGAAAATACAATCACTTTAGATCCAAGTAGATAAGAACGAAATTTATCTAAAGCAAAAACAATAGACAAAAGTTCTTTTTCAGTAGTTGAATAATTGAACTGAGCCGCGTTAAGGGTCCGGGAAGCATAATGGATCACATGAGGTTGTTTGCCAACTCGTTGCCCTAAAACTGCTCCCATTGCATAATTACTCGCATCACACATTCTTTCGAATGGAAGAGACCAATCTGGTGGCTGCATCAAAGGTGCAGTGGTTAACGCTGATTTCAGTTTATCAAAAGCATCCTTGCAGTCTTGGGTGAATTCAAAAATCACATCTTGTTGTAGCAACTTGGATAGAGGCAATGCAATCTTCGAAAAATCCTTGATGAATCTACGATAAAAACCTGCATGGCCAAGGAAAGATAGCACATCCCTCACACATGTGGGGTAGGGTAAGTTCACAATTAAATCTACCTTAGCTTTATCTACCTCAATACCCCTACATGAAATAACATGTCCTAATACAATCCCTTGTTCTACCATAAAATGACACTTTTCAAAATTCAAAACAAGGTTTGTGCCAATGCAACGATCAAGCACACGAGATAAATTTTCAAGACAAGAATCAAATGAATCCCCATGCACAGTAAAATCGTCCATAAAAACTTCAATGTACTTTTCGATTAAATCAGAGAAAATACTTATCATGCAGCGCTGAAAAGTGGCTGGTGCATTGCAAAGTCCAAACGGCATCCTCCGATAAGCAAATGTTCCAAACGAACACGTGAATGTGGTTTTCTCTTGGTCTTCAGGAGCAATCACAATCTGGTTATAACCTGAATAACCATCAAGAAAACAATAATGAGATCTACCAGCTAATCGCTCCAGCATTTGGTCAATAAAAGGTAAAGGAAAATGGTCCTTTCGGTGCTGCATTCAGTTGCGGTAATCAATGCAAACACGCACCCATTTGAATCCTCGTAGGAACTAGCTCATTATTCTGGTTCTTCTGCACTACGTCACTCCAGATTTTTTTGGTACAACCTGAACAGGACTCACCCACTTGCTGTCTAATATTGGGGGTAAAGACTCTGCAGCCAACAACTTTAGGATTCTTTCTTTCTAACATCCATCATCAATGGATTCAGCCTCCTTTGAGCTCTCTCTTGGTTTTGAGTCATCCTCTAACAAAATTCGGTGCATGCACATGGAAGGACTAATTCCCTTAATGTCAGCTATAGCCCCAATTGCTGTTTTATGATCTCGAATATTCTAACAGTCTTTCTCTTGCACCATAGTCAGATCTTTGCAATATTACTGGCAAGGTCTCAGTCTCCCTAAGTACCATACTTCAAATGGTCGGGTAAGGGCTTAAGTTCTAAACTTCGGTGCCTGCAACACAGATGGCAACAATTTTGTGTGATTAAATGATAATTCAATTTTTGACACATTATACCTGCTAGGGGTTGTGGTAAGGACTGCAAAGCCATAATCATCTCTTCAACTTCATCACTAAAATTCAGATGTTCCCGAATTGCCAATAAACCATGACTGAGTACTACTTCCAATGCATCCACTTGATTTTCTCAAAACCTCCTAGGCTAACACATCAATAATATCATAGATAAACTGAATTCACATCAGGGGGATACTCATGGATTCGAATATGCTAAATTTGACAATCTGCCATCGAACTCATTGATAAAGTGCCATCATGAGCATCAATCTTTGTTTCTTGTGTTTGAGGAAGGGCGTCTAGGAGGATCGGCGGCGGATGGGGGGCATTATCTTCCATATTCGAACGTAAAATCAGCTGGAAAGATTAATCATTCACCTGCTAAACACATCCTAAGCACACTCGGGGTATGCATTAGATCGATCCGCCAATTGTATAATAAAAACCAGTTTGTTTAAAGGGACCCAACTTAAGAGATGCAAAATGAATAAGGCATGACGTTAATTGATGCACCTAAATCTAACATGGCACGTTCAAATCTATTATTACCAATCACACAAGGGATAGTAAACGTATGGATCCTGACTACACTATAGGTGGCAGTTTCGCGGATTATTGCAGACACATTTTCATCAACTTTAATCTTTCGTCTCCTGTAGCTTCCTCTTCGTGTGTGCATAGTCCTTAAGGAATTTCGCAATCTCGGAATCTGACTAATAGCATCAAGCAGTGGAATGTTTACTGCTACTTCCTGAATGTCTCCAATATTTCTCTTCATTTTGTTTCTTGGATTTATTAACATGCTCGGAAAGGGGATGGAAACAGGAACAGTGTTAGTGGAATTAGGAATGTTGAAGGAAAACTTACCTTAGGAGCTTCGAGAAATTTAGCATTCTGGGTTTTCTTCTTCCGGCACACTTTTGAGTTGGCTCTGAATTTTTTTCCACTCCGCAAAGTTACTACAGGCATTCTCTCTAGGATTTATGATTGTTTGGGAGGGTAATTTGCCTGAACCTGAGCTTCCATCTTGCTCATTGAAGTTGCTAACTGACTTATTGTTTCTCTAAATTTTGGATGTTGTTTCTTGTTTCCTGTTGAAATTGTTGGGTATTGTTAGCGAGAGCTTTAACAATTTCATCTAAAGCCATACCTGAATTCAAAGATTGATTCGTTTGATGTTGGTTGTCGAGGCTGGAAAGAATTTTGATAACGATTTTGTCCAACTTGATTCCATAACTGAGATTGGGGTGATCTCGCCAGCCTGGATTGTATGAATTGGAATAAGGATCGTACTTTCTTTGTTGCTGACCTGGGAATCCTCCAATGGCATTGGCTTGCTGGTTCGTTTCTTCTTGCAATGTAGGACACATCAGTGGGGTGTCCTGTAACTGAACAAATACCACATACCTTCGCTACTTGCATATTTCCTACCGCCATCTGACAAACTAATGACGTTAACTCAGAAATTTGATGCTCAAGGTTAGAAGTACTTACCTCATTAACTGCTTAGGTGTGTGGTCCACCTCATGCCAAATTGCTGTGAATTTGCCGCCATATTGGAAATCAAATTTCTGGCAGCTGTGGGGGTTTTATCTACTAACGCTCCTCCACTCGCTGCATCAATCATGTTCCTGTCCATATACAGTAAGCCTTCATAAAAATATTGAATTAACAATTGCTCACTTATTTGGTGGTGGGGGCAGCTTGCACACAACTTCTTAAAACGCTCCCAGTATTCGTATAATGACTCTTCATTGTACTGCCTTATGCCACCATTTCTTTCCTTATGTTGGCGCCCTTGAAGCTGGGAATACTTTTCCAAAAACAGCCTCTTCATTTCATTCCATGTTGTTATCGTCCCCGACGGTAAATAATAGAGCCAATCCTTTGCATCATCAGCTAAGGAGAATGGAAAAGCTCTCAATTTAATCTGCTCCTCGGACACTCCAGTTGGTCTCATGCTTGAACAAACAACATGGAACTCCTTCAGATGTTTATTTGGATCCTCTCCTGCAAGACCACGAAATTTAAGTAATAAGTGAATCAATCCAGATTTCAATTCAAAAGCAACATCTAAAGTAGCGTATTCAATGCATAAAGGTTGTTGATTAAAATTTGGAGCAGCCAACTCCTTTAGAGTCCTATTGTTGGCTGCCATGACTTCCTCTTCGTCTGAATCACTTGAAAACAGGTGCAGAGATTTGGTGCTTCCCTTTGGAGAAGGGATTGACTCTTCAGGTATTGAGTTTTGCTCTTCAATTGCCCATTTAGCCTCTCTTCTTAATCTGTGGAACGTTCTTCCAATCTCTGGATCAATTTCCTGGCTCTTAGAGGTCATAAAACACAAAAACTAACAAGGTAAAGTATAGAAATATCAAAAACAAATAAAAATAAAACTTAAAAACCGACTGAAAACACAAAAACGCAAAAAATAACTAGTAAACGATGGAATTCGGGCCCGCGAGGGTGGTGCTCAGCATACTAAAGTATGCTGAGTTGTTTTTAAAACGATGTTTCCTTCAAGATTAATATAGAGTTCGTGGCCGAATTCGAAAAACAGTGTTTTTTTTTCAATGCACAAACTAGTCAATAAAACTTAAAACTATGAAATATATAAATCTAACAGCCTATATATATTACAATAATAATTAGAATAAAATAAGATTTTGACCGAAAACCAATCCCCGGCAACGGCGCCAAAATTTGGTACGTGTCGAATGCACCAAAATATAATTACTGTTCTCACAAGAATTTGTAGTACTCGTAAGTCCAGGTCGAACCCTAGAGATTGGTTGATCAAAATAATATTCAATGGGGAGGTTGTTTGACGAATTAATAATGACAGGATTAAATAGGAAGTTCAATAATGTAAAGCATCGATTCAAGGATAGTTCGTTCTTCAATTCAAGTTGATCATAGACACCTAAAATACTATCTATTCTTTGATTATTTAGCCAAGAACATAAATAACCAGCTATTTATATCCCTATTAACTTCCGTATATCATTAACCAAAGCCCAGCACCCGGTTAAATTCTTATTATCAACTGACTCGGTATTAAGCAATCCTAATCATGTTAATAATAGCATAACGAATTAGAAGCGACTAAGGATAAACAATAGTTTAAGCAAGCGCTAACTATTTAATTTATTCTAATGTTTCCCTTAGGTTATCAACGAAAATGGGGATCCTAATCATGAAAACCTAATTGCTACATGCACAAATCAAACATAACAATTACGGATTATGAAGATTTGTTAGCAATAGATTGTAATAGATAATCAACTAATGTGCACCTTAGATTATTATCTAAACAAACATGAACATTAAGAATAAGAAACAAAAGATAATCAAACCATAGATAGATAGATGAAGCTCCGTGTCTCACAACGTGTGAATCAAAATGAACTCCCTTGAATCGAAATAAAAACTTAGCTACTCATAATTGTAAGCATAAAACTTGAAAACTATTTTCTAACTCTCTTCTCTTTGTTTTCTTCTTGTTTTTGTTGTTGTTCTCTTCAAGTCTTGCAAGACATATATATAGGCAATGAAAAGATGCTATAATCATGGAGAGAATATATTCTCTCTTCCTTTATCAAGACATGGAGAATATATTCTTCTCTTTAACATCAAAGCATAGAGAATATATTCTTCCCTTTAACATCAAAGCATGGAGAATATATTCTTCCCTTTACACCTTGAATTGCCTCTAATTAACCATCAAATCTGACTTCGACTCCTTCTAGGAAGTTGTAGATTCGTGTGTTGTCTTTCAATTCCAATGGCCCGTGACTAAATCCAAGATACATAACTCTATTTATGAATTTTTCACCACAGCTGCGCAGTCCAGTCCAGAACAGAAATCTTCTGTTCTTGAACACTTTTGGGCCCTTTTAACTTCCGAACTGGGTCTAGACTTCTTCACAAGAAATGTAGGCCTTTGTCTTAGCTTTCCAACTGGATAAAATTCAATAGAAACTAACTTATGCATCTCCAGATATATCAGTATTTCCAAAATATCGCCAAATCTGCCATTTTGATTGAAATTGATATTTTGCACTCCAAATCTTGCCTAAATCACAAAATGAGATAAAATCAGTTCCAATGGCCATATAATCACAACAAAAATGCTAAATATAGAGGAAATAAAATATATAAATATTGCACTTATCAATCAGCCTTTAGATGAGCGTTCTCTTCTTTTAATGCCTTCATTGAAATTTGATTACTTTCCCTCTCTATCTTCAACAATCTACTCGTTTAAAATAGCTCATTTTTCATGGTCGAGAATGCCTCCCTCTCGCCAGCCACCTCAGCAATGTACCTGGCGACTGGGCTTGTGAGACATGTTTTTCTTCTTTGAACGCTGCGCAACAAAGGACCAAGTCGTGTGAGCATAATGCAGCCTGCAAATGTTGGACAAAAGGAAGAAGTATTAAACGACTAGCAAAATTGAATATGAAGACATGAAACGAGTAAAAACAAATGAGTTATACCTTCACCAAATGCACAGCATAACTTTTCTCTACTGCAGCATATGACTACTCGATAAGGATAGCTTTATCTTTAGGCAACAACATGTTTTGGTACATCTCATAGGCTATACTCATTCCTTGAGGACCAGCCAACACAGAAGTCTCAGGATAGATCCTCCAGTCCGAGACCACCGTTTCTGAGTTGGGCTCCTCCTCACAATAACTTGCCACCCGGTAATTCTTATAGTCATTAAGAGTGAGTGACTGGAGTTTATTCACCAATTTGACTAAGTTAGCCTGAGTACCTGGAGATATACGATCCTCCTCCGATGTTGAAGACTCTTTACGACATTTTAACCAACTTGAATTGCACGAGGAGGTCATTGAGTACCAACAACTGCAGACAAGTCAACATCAAAATCCCCAAGATACCTATCACCTGTGTTGTCATCAATGTCTATGAGCTAGTTCGTGACTGAAGTCGTCCTCTCCACACAAGGGGCGGAGACTAGACCAGTTGACTTATCTCCCGGAGTAACGATCCTCAAGCTGCGCTGGCCTAATCCACCAGATATCTCTCGGGTTGGCTGAGGAGACGGGTTGACCATTAGTTGTTTTCCCATAGAACTCTCTGGAGTAGCCTACCTTGCCTCTTCTTTGGCATGAAGATCATCTATATGAGCACGAGGAACTGCCAACTCTGCAAGAAAAAAACAAAATTTTACAGTCAATACAAAAGGAAATTAAATCACAGCTAGTGGAAACAATGATCTTACCCAAAAATGGAATGCCAGGAATCGGTGCAGAGCTTAGCCCGCAGGACACGAGTATCGACTCGTCCATGAGCATCCCAACTCTATAAGGGATCTCGACTAACTGTTCTAAAAATCTGCGCCCCAGGTCAGATTCCCTACTTCTAAGGAAAGGGGTCTCATATGCCATGGCCTCGGTACCAACCAATTTTGACCTTTAGGGGGGTGAAATAACTATAAATTTATCTTTCCACTAACCGAACGAGTAATGAATCTCCTCTTGAAACATCGCATCTCGTAGGGGAGAAAAGAAGAAGAAACCCCGAGAATTAGCTATCTTACACCGATTCAAGAAAAAAACCCTATGGAAATTACCTAAGCTAGTATCCTTTTTAAAAGACTTCATCCAAATTATAAATAAAATTATTTGCCTATACGAGTTGGGCAACAGCTGGGTCAGACATAACCTATAACTCAAAAGGATGTCATTGATACTCTCGTGCAAAGGGAACCTCACTTCATAGATTAAGTGAGCAAGATGGAATGTACGGAATCCTATAGGAAGTTTATGCATACGATCTGTGGAGGTAGGAAATCGAATCTCGTAATTGAAGGGAATAAAATATCTAACCATAAGCTCTTTCTCCCTGGACGACCTATCTGTCAAAACATCCTCTAACCACATAATGTTGGAATTTACATCTACTTCACCTTCCAAATCCCCAAGATTATGAATCTCTTCTCCACCAATCCCCTCATCCCTATGAGGCAACTCGGCTGTATCATCGTGAATAGTGGGTAGTTCTATCAAACGTTCGAGATGGTCTGTCCCAATAGGCCTAGTGCCAGAACTATCTGAGGAGTCTACTATTTCATTGTTATTGACAAAAGTCTGGGATTGTGTCTGAGCCATTGAGCATAAAAAAGTTTTAAAAAGAAGTTAAAAGATGAGTCGAATACCTATGAAGTAGCGTACTTGTAGAATAACTCACGAATTGTGGAGAAGATCTTCCCAGAAATATGAATAAACTAATTATTTTCACTCACAATCTCTCTCTGTTTTCAAAGCTCTAAAATAGTAAAATGTGCGGTGAAAAGTGAAAAGTGAAAAGTGAAAACTGGGTCATAGGTATATATAGGCGCACAGCAACGGTTCAGATCAAAAAGTAAAAAGTTGATCTGACGACTGAAAAGGATGCGATGGTACATGTTCCAATAAAGTAATCATAGCGTCTTAATGATTAGTAGTTGACGTGTCATTTTGAAATGGCACAATGAATTCACTGAAGAGACATGTCAGAGAGATATGTCATTTTGAAACAGCGCAGTAAATACATTGGCGGCGCACGTGTAGCACACCATTTAATGCGTCTCAATAGGTTATTATACCATTTAACAGACTGTGAACTCGTGGTCGTACAAATCTTACTACTTTCTTAGAATTAAAATAGACTCGTTACATGTTACCTCTTTAATACTAATGAAGTGGGGGGACTTAATGATATACCAAAATATGGTGTACAAGCTCAATAACCATAATATAGGGGTCCAAGGCCCAATAAGCACCCAAAATCTTGCTTTGGACACTCGATCCGAATAGAATCCGCACTAAGTAACAGTAGCGGGTCGTGTCGTCGCTAATGCCCGACTCTAAGACCTGGAATGCCAACCATCTGATACACCTACATGTCATTATCTTATGAATCCCGTTGTCAACCACTCATCCATACAGGGTATATGTGCTATAAATACTTCCTCACTTCATTTATTGCGGGTTGAAAATATTCTCCGTAGCTTTAGCCTCGTACATTCATAATGACGAGTCTACAGACTTAGAAGTACGTTCCCTTACATATAAATTTGGGAGTTAGAGTCGTATAACCGAGTAACGAATCTGGCATCATATCACTTTATCCATAACTAGTTACGTAGGTAGCTCTGTTATAATCGAGTCCAGTCTATAATCTCTCTCACCATACTCGTAGTACGATTCGCGTCCTCTCAAACTGGCTAAATTCGTATCCCCGGATTTGGGCAAGATCAAATATGTAATCTCATTTTTGTGCAGAAATCGACCAACTCTATTCGTTAAACCTTTTGTCACATATGCCTCTCACCTCTTATTACATTGCCCAAACTCAACAAAGCAGCTGGCATGAAGAAGAAAAATGGAAAACCTTACAAAGAACGTTAATTTGTTTAGAGCTTTTCTTATATTGTAAAATGAGTTCATTTAGGATGGTATTTAATGGTACTAATTAACTGGTAATGGGAGGAGGAAAGGGCATATATGTGACTATGTGAGAAGAGGGTTTGGTCATTTTTGGGAGAAAAATAAGTTCCCCATGTTATATAGAACCAACATGGGATTACGTGTAAATTGTGAGACTTATTTGATATTTTTACCTATAAATAACTGGTTTACAGACTACTAAAGTAAATGGATTTCAAAACCTTGTATAAGAAAGTAACTGTTGTCTGGTGGGAGTGCAGCATCTGCATTTGCAGGGGCAGTCACAAGTTATGTTAGAATTTGAATGGAAACTCTTACATGCAATCGATGTTTGCCTGTTTTTCTGTCTGCTTCACAAAACAACCTCAAAACTCTCTCACATATTTACTTTACCGGAGTTGACAAAAGAGGCACTCCTAACTTTTGTTATTATTGGCACTCCAACTTTTATTTTATTTTACCAAAGGATAAAAAAGTTGTTAATAGTGTAAAAGAAAGTTCTTGAAGACAATTTGTTTTATTCATATAAAATCTGTTTAGTGTAAACATGTTAAAGTCATTCAGGCTAAAATTTTTAGAAACACGACTAGAGATAATATGAAAAATGTTATTTACATTGTGACTTCACAAAAAATAACTTTCATCCTACAATATTCAGACAAATTAATTGAAATAAAATAAGAAAAATTAGTATATAGAGAATATGAAGTTCCCAAATTAATAAAGACATAAAAAGTTTGAAGGTTTTAAAAGCTAATTAACAAAAGACATAATAATAGAAAGTTCCCCAATTGGTAAAAAAAATGTGAAAATCAACTAATTTTTTAGAAAAACGAATATAATAAACTATTTTTGAAAGAAATAATTCATTAAGCAAAATATTGATCAAAAGCTCTAATTTTTGCTTCCAATAGTCGACAATATTTAAAATGCAAATAAAAAAGGAGTGAAGAACTGTGAAGAAATAAAATTACCAAGTGTTTTATTAATGGGCTGATTGGGTTATTGATAAAATTCTAAGATTTCTTCAAAACTTTTAGTACTTACAAGTTCTAATATTTAATCCAACTTGTCTAAATCACTTTCATTGTTTCGGTTGTCCAGCGCTAAATTTTTAATTGATTTAATTTCAAAAGCAACCAAGAACCGAAACAGATACAACAACTAGGGTCTTGCACTAATTTAAAATTTTTTGGCATTTAGGATAATTTTGTCCTTTTGAGACAATGAAATGTTATTTGGAGTGCCTTTATCAACTTCGTTTACTATAACGTTGGTTGTTAAAGATTTTACAATCAATGGTTAGTGGTTACAAATCAACTAAGTAAGAATTTATAAAGCTACTATTAAAAGAGAAAGATATTCACACAGGCAGGATTCGATTAAAAAATTCTAAAATATTGGATCCCAATCTTTTGTTTCTTTTGGCTAGGTTATTGGATCTTAATCTTATCATTAGATCAAGACATTGGTTTAATATGTTCAAAACTTTTGAACAACTAGTTTCTAAAATTTTATTTAAAAAGTGTCTTTATTTACATTTTGGTAAATAGCAAAAATAGATTAATGTCATCAATGGTTCCTAAAGTTTGACACCAACCGGATCAGCAAATTAAATTAGTGAGATCCTAATTTGGTTGCAAAACTTGCGGATATTGGTTGGTGTTCGCGGCGGCGCCGCCTTGCAAATCCTTCAATGGGAGTGTTTGCAAACTCTACTGCTTCTAGAGAAGTGATTTTAAGTGAAAAATAAGCAGAATCACTTGAGAAACAGAAGTGGGTAGTGTTTGCAAACAGAAGCTGAAAGTAGAAAAAAGTTGCAGGGAGTGTTTGCAAATAAAAGTGATTATCAATTAGCTTTTTTGCAGAAAGTACAATATTGCCCCTAAAATAATATAAAAAATATATTTTTTTTTCACATTTATTTCTCCGAGAATGGATCTTGCTGATAACATACTAATACACTATATAATCTTTTCATATATCTCTTGTATTTGGACGGAACATGCAATAAGCAGAAAACACACAATTAAGAAACTATTTGAGAAGAATGACAAATAAATTACAACAAAAAATAATAATACAAACTTGGGAATAAAATTCTTATCTTCTTCTCTGTTAATCTCTCTGTTTTTCCTCTGTCAATTAAGAGAGATATTGCTCTCTATTGTTGTATATATAACCTAGGTTGGGAGTTTTCAGATTTTTAGGACTCTTGGATGATATATCTCTTGATTTTCAATTAATAAGATATGAATTTTAAATTTAATCGCAAGTTTTTTTAAATTCTTTCTATGCCCTCAGTTTGAATTTAATGAAATAATAATAGTAATATAAGAAATTTGTTATTATTAATCACCATGTTATGGATAGAGACCAATTAAGCTGCAGTCAAGAATCCTCCTTACTTTAAAATAGAAACGTTTCTTCATCGTGTCATCACATTGATATATATATATATATAATATATTATATATTATATATTATATATATATAAAATATAATAATATATATTATATATATATATATATATATTATTATATATATATATATGTACGTATAGTACCCATCATCATCAAATCAAACCAGAGGATTTGTTAATGAGACCTCAGCTGCAATGCGAAAAGAATCCTTCTTACTTTGATATATATATATATATATATATATATATATATATATGTACGTATAGTACCCATCATCATCAAATCAAACCAGAGGATTCGTTAATGAGACCTCCGACGCAATGCGAAAAGGAACTAAGGAAGAAGATCGCAAGTTTTTTTTAAAAAAAAAAATTGATGGGGTTAATTTTGGGAATATAGAAATATTGACAAGGATAGAATTGTCAATAAAATATTATTTTAATTGCAGGAATTTGAAAAGCTACAAAAAGCACCCCCTACCCAGCTTGGAGCTTTTGGCTTCTGGGAGCTTAATTTTAGAGAATCAGAAGCAAAAGTTGAATTTACAAACATTACAAAATTGATTATTTTAAGCTACAAGCTCAAAAGCACTTTTATTTAGAGTTTGCAAACACTCCCAATATCAATGCTGCTGATGTTGGCGACACGTACGGAGAGCAGATCTGTTCTGCTTGAGCTCTGAATATGTTGGTTTGGTTTGTACTGCAACATCTAGCTCTTGGTACCACATTGCATGCCAAACTTTTAAAGAAATTATTAACACCAAGAAATTGCAATATGTACGCAAACTTCCTTCCTTCCTTCTTTATAAATTCACGAAATTTAATCGTTTAAGTTTTGTTGCTCATCTTCACCCGACCCAGTGATCCAGGTTAGTAGAAATTTAAAACTATTTAATTTGGTGTTTCGGAACAGGACCACATACACCCCACCCCAACCGCATTAGTATTCCCACCCAATAATAGGCCTACCCAAATACAGAAATCACAGCCCTATTGAGCCCCTAACCAGCACATCTCTAAACTACCAAGATCCATGTTTTAATTAGAATCCATTTCTTCCATATTTCTATTCTACTATGGTATGAAAGACGGCTGGAAGTACGACAAGTGTCTTATAACATTATTTATCCAACAACTAAGGGTTGATACCAGGTCGAGCTAGCTCAATTCAAATTTGATGTTTTTCTAACTCAAAACTTATATGCTGCTAAATTAATTACTATAAAACTATTTATTCATTTAATAGTACAGGTCTATAAATATATATATATAGAGCTCCAATCTTTTCCTTGTGACTCATCATATTCAATTCGAGCTAAGCTCATGTACATTCTATTTATACCAACATTCCCTTGATATTTATTTGCGAAGAAGGGACGAAACCTTTTTCATGTTACAAACATATGAACACTTTTTAGTTATTTGTATAGTTTTTCTTTCAATTACAGCAATCGCAGTCTTATATTGTTACGATCTGTTTGGTTCAAGAAAATTGGTAGGAAAAAGGAAAAAAAAAAAAAGTTCAAAGAAAACCATTTTCCATTGTTTGGTTACAAGAGGAAAATAAAAGAAAAAAAATAGGAGAAAAAATCCAACATTAGTTTGAGATAATGCTTTTTTCTCACCATTTGGTAAGGAAAATGGTGGAAAAAGGGTAATGATTTTCTTATGTGTTTTTTTTTTTCTCTAGTAATTTTCTTAACTAAACAGAGTTTTAGTTACAATACAGGGAAATAGTTTTTAAATTTTTTCTCTATATAAAAGTCTTTTACCCCCCACCCCACCACACACACTCAAACTAATCCCTTGATTTTTCATTCCAAACACGATTCAAGGGCTTGAAAGTTTATTCTTGAATCAAACGATGTAAATGATTTTGGAAAGTTGAAAGCTTCAATGCCAGCTCGTCGCTTTGATCTTCCTTCAACTTGATTTGGACTTTTAATTTATAACGTTTCTTCGAGGGTTTAACAGCTTAATCTCAGATTAAACGATATACTTTGATGAATTTCGTCAAGAACACTTTGAAGTTTGCCTTGAATGCCTTCTTGAATTTGAAGAACTTGTAGAGAGAATTTGGGAACTTCTCTTATCTTCTCTAACTTCAATTTAATTTGTGTGTCTATTGTGAGCTCTCATGGATCCTATTTATAGGTGTAGGATGGAGAAGCCACAAATTCTTTAAACACCTTTGATAATTAGCTCTTTAATATTTATTTATTAAAAGATAAATATCATTTACTTTTGAGCCATTTGATTGGCTAATCTTTGATGAGAATAAATTTAATATATATATTATCTCTTTAATATCTATATTAATATAAAGAGATAAATATCCATTACTTTGGAGCCATTTGATTGGCTAACATATCCACTTGGCGCAGTGTGATTGGTCGTTGACTTTTCTACTGCAAGACATAATTTGATTGGCTAAAACACCTCAATTTGACACGTGGCGCGATTTGATTTGCCAATAAAAATTAAAATTAAAATATCAATTAAACTAATTATTTAATGTTGGAATTAAATTTGATAAATCCCAAAATATAAATTAAATAACTTAAATTGATAATTAATATCATATTTTCCACTTGTCATTATTTAATTGGATGTGAAATTGCTTTGTCTACAAATGCCCCCTCGAGACTTGTTCACAAGACTTTTGTCTTGAAAACGCGCTTTGGAGTGAATGAGTCGCGATTATCACTTTAATATGATAGGTACTAATCAAACATTTCATCCTAAACCCAAATTTAAGTGGGCGGTGCCATATGAATTTGTTTAAGGACCCAAATTCAATTTCTTGTGAACTTAGGCAATACACCCAATTATTATCAATCTCACAGTGGGCCACGTTATGTCCGTATTGTCTTTTGGAGGGGTTTCAAACTTATAATTTTAAGAGACAAGAGTAAATGGGCCAATTTTCATTTTTTTCTTTCTTTTCAAATTCGGGACCCACACTTGTGGCTTAGGTGGTCTTGGCACATAGGATCACCTCTCAAGTCATCTTCTCCATTCCAATCACTGAAACCTGGTAGATTTAGGAATTAAGATTTTCTTTCCTTTGTCTTCGCAGAAACCTCCAAGAATTCTTATCAAATCAAATTGCAGGGATTGTACAATCAATAAAATTCTTCTCAATCCAATCCTATAATTCCTTAATTCATAACAATTAAAGATTAAATATCCAATCAAATAAGAGAATGAAATCATAATCCTTATCAAGATTGCTGTCAACCCGTCTGATAACTCAATTACATTCGAGAGAGTTTGGAAATCGATGGAACTTGGATATAACACTTCCAGTTCTCATTGAACTCCACAAGTCGAAACCTATCTCCCTTCAACGACTTTGCCAACATCTATATAAAGGCTGGATCGGGCTGCTTCTTTTTCATATCCAGGGAGTTCAAATCTAGTTTCATTCTCCTTCCCCCAGAATAAAATCTCTTTATATAATTTCTGTATGAACAGAAAGTTCCAAGGGGGTAGATTTTGATTTTGAGGTAGACTGCACAAGCTCATTAATATTTCCTCCTTTTTTATCAAGTCTTTTATGCTTCTAGGCTAACACCAAAAAAAAAAAATTCTTGTTGCAGTCTCGGTTCTTTGAATTAGCAGGGGAAGGGCAGAAAACATTGAAGGCTTGATTCTCTTTTCTTAGTTGACAACGGCATCTCTGTTTGGTACTGAAGCTGTACAATTGCCTTAACCCGCTGCTCGTGTTTCTCCTAAACAAAAGTGTAGTATATTCTTTTATTCCTTTTTCTTCTTCTTTTTTTCAACTTTTCATAAAATTGACAATTCGTATTTTTTTTTTTTTTTAGATTCACAATGGTTTGTTTCAAGGATGCTTTGTATTCTTCTAGAGAACCTTATTTGGTTATTCTTAACAACGAGAACCAACCTATGAAGGAAGGCGTTCATCTCCCGGTTCATACTCCTCTTGTCGGTCGAAAGGTGAAACGATGGCCAAGTTTAACGAACTCATTGTCCATGGGGGAATGGTGTCAAGAAGTTAATTTGAACAAAACAACTAAGACATGGAGTTTGCGAGCTGCTCACCACCATCCATCGAAGGAGCCACTCATTTTGCCAACACTGGGCGTAACATCATTGACGGCAAGGCGAAGTGGATTGACGACGACATCAAATTCCTTGGTGAATTCCACTATATCAAAGGCTACTGGGAGTGGACAGAGGACATCCTCAGCCGGTGCAAAGACAAGTTATTGTCTACTAGGATCTACGATGCAGTGTATGCCTCGATGTATACTTACGACCGAAACACGAACATCATGAAAGCCTTTTCTGAGGCTTGGTGTCCCACTACGAATTCATTGCTGACCTCCATCGGCGAGTTTTCGATATCCCAATGGGATTTATACGCCCTCTCAGGTCTTCCCATGACCGGACTCTTCTAAGACGAAGTCATTCCCAATGACACGGAGCTCACTGGTGTCGACGAAAAGGGGCACATATTTCTCCATCGCTCATGTGAATACTTATTCCGGGCCTACCATTTGCTTCTAGGAGGCTCCAAAGTGAATCAATATTCCCAAGTGTCTGTTGACCAATGGGTGAGATTTTGGTCCAAAAAGAGGGTGAAATACAACCAAACTCCTATCCGTAAGGAGAAGAAGTCCATTCGCCTAGCATCTACTCACAATCCCCCTGGAGATTTCAGTGTTCACGAGAAATGGTCGACTATAGAGGAGACAGTATTTTCCAAACTCGGCATTAGAGAAACTTTGAAGGAAGAGACCTACTTGGCGGCTTACTTGGCTTGCTGGCTCTGTACCTTTGTTCTCCCTGGGAAAGATGTCAACACCATACGACCAAGTACTTTCAAGATGGCTGCAATCATGGCTAGTGGTCGACAAGTTAGCTTGACAGTCCCTGTTTTGGCAAGCATTTACAAAGGCTTGAATGAAGTTTCAACTTCTGTGAGACCAACTAAAGCGAATACTTCGTTCCCTATCCATTTCGTATATGCTTGGTTGACTTACTACTTCAAGACTCACTATCCCGTCGGGCGCGAATTGCGCGGTCCTAAAATGGTGAAATTCTTTGGCGAAGGGGGTGCAAGATACTTCGATCCGATAGACGCCCGAAGACGCATCCATAAGGGTGAGACTGCTTCTTAGACTTGCTTAATGATCACGACAAGAAAGGATCTCATGTTTATTGATGATGGCAAATCCGGAGAGTCTAAGGCGAATCTTTTCATATCCATTCGCTCGCACTATCTTTCTTTGAGACAAGGTGAAAAGTCCATCGTTGAGCCTTATAGTCCACATAGATTTGCACGTCAATTTGGGTATTATCAGGAGGTTCCCAGCGTTAACAAATATGATGTTCGAACAGTCACATCCGATGAGGCTCTTCATTATTGGCGCTTGTGTACTTTTACCAAGTCCCTTTCTAAGGCGATGCTTCTTTCTATTCCCCTAAATGCTAAGAAGCTCTTCTCAAAGGATTATAAAGAATGGTGGACAAAGACTCATGGCACATATCTTGAGGAGAACATATCGTTCTTGAGTGGTTCAAAGCAAGCTTCTCTTAAAGGAAAGAAACACATTGAAGAGAATTGCATGCTTGAAGACATCAATCCTGATCCTCCACATCCTCGTCTTCCATCCCTTATCATCAAATGCAGTGAACCAACTACTGAAGCTCTTGAGGGGAGTAAGAAGAGAAATGCTTCATGTGGCTTGGAGGAGAGTCGTAGTAGCAATGCGGACCGACATTGGAAGAGGCAAGAGAAAGATCCAAATCCACCGCGACATAATGATGCCGATGTTTTGAGCAATCCATCGTTATTGGATTTTTCCAAACAGGTTTTCCTCCCTTTTATTTACTTGGTTTATTACTTTTCCATTTGAAATTCTTCCAGAACTTTCTCTAATGTAGCCTTTTTTATTTTAGTTACATAAAGAAATTTTAGATGTTGATGCCGATGAGGAATCTCAAAATGAATCCAATTCACCGGATGTAGCTCCTATAGCATGCAAGAAAAGTCAAGAAGAGACATCTAAACCTGCTAGTGTCGAACAGAGACCACCTTCTCCTGAAGCTTCAGTATTTTTGGGGATGAAATATGTGCTTGAGCAGCAACGCATTCACGTTCAGAGCTTATGGAATATTATCAGGGACAAGATCACAAAAGCAAAAGTCGATGACATTTCATCTTTGAAGGACGAAGTTCAAGTTGTTTATGACTCAATGAAGGTCTTCAAAGATATAGATGTTTCTCACATTGATGGGCTATTGCAATCATTGTTTTATAAAGCAGTTGCTTATGATGCCGCGAGATTCTCATCTTCATAAAGGCTATCTAAGGAACTTCTTGCACAACAGCTCAACGAGGCCAAGGACCGTCTAAGTGAAGCCGAAACTAGAGTAAGTAAAGAGGTTGATCACATCAAATCTACTAAGGACGAGTTGGCACGTGTTGAGAAAGAGCTTAAAGATTTGAAGCGCCGCAAGAAGAAATTGTCTTCATCCTTAAAGAGTCAAGAAGAACTTCTTAAGAGTGCCAAGGTTGATATTCATAGCATTGAGGATGAGATTGTTACTCTCGAGAAGACTGCCCCCTTGAGTGATGAAGCAACTAAAATTTTGAGTACTTCGATGACACACCTGACATCTGTCCAAGAGGAGTTCAAGAACATAGATATTCTTCCTTGAGTTTTTCCTTTGTTTAGTTTTGTTTAGGAACTTGTCCTTTTTTTTTAATTGCCCCCATGTCATGAACATTTACTTATGAGATTACGTAATAGAAGTATTTTCTTTTCTATCTTGCAACCTTTTAAGTATATTTAAGTTCATTAACTTGTGCAATTTTTATTTTTTTTATAACTCCTTTTGAATGAATGACGTCAGTCTATCTAGGAAACATGCTTGTTTTATTTTTTATGACTGAACGTAGAGGGAATCTAAAATGCCTACGTACCCTAATAAAAGGGATCAAGCCATTACGTAGTTTAAAAAGATTTATTTTTAAGGGGGGTGCCGTACACAATTTATACTCATGCGGGCCAGGAGTATCCATAGCTTAGCCACCTTGGACGAGGTGAAGTATTTCTACATTTTAGCCACATGAAATACCTTCAGTGGAGTAAGATAGCAATTTAACCACTTGCATTACCATTGGTGAGTACCGTACACAATTTTAACTCATGTGGGCCAGGAGTAACATGCAGTTTAGGCTCGTGCGTCATGGAGTTGCTCCTTCATGGATAATACCGCTTTAAGAACTTGCCATTTATGGAGCCAATTTGCAGTCCATCTTTATCCACCAACTTGTAAGCTCCATTTATATACGCTTCTTTCACTACATGAGGACCATCCCATTTGGACAAGAATTTGCCTCCCATTCGCTGATTGATGATGATAGGTCTTCGTACTGCCAAAACCAAGTCTCCAACTTGAAATGACCGTGGGCGGACCTTTTTGTTGAATGCCCTCGTCATGCGAGCTTGGTAACATTCAAGAAGTTGTTGTGCTTCAAGCCTTTTTTCGTCTAGTGCTTCAAGTTCTTCAAGTCTAAGACGAGCGTTGTCCTCAATAGTGAGCCCTTCCTGGATCGCAATACGTAATGAAGGTATTTGACTTTCAAGTGGGATAACAGCTTCAACTCCGTATACCAACGAATATGGGGTAGCTTGAGTAGCAGTCCTATGTGTTGTTCGGTATGCCCAAAGAGCTTCAGCAAATTTCTCGTGCCAATCTCTTTTTGACTTTGACACCACCTTCTTCAAAAGATTACACAAGGTTTTGTTAAATGCCTCCGCCAAACCATTTGCAGCTGCGTTGTACATTGAGGAGTTATGTTGCTTAAACCCGAATTGCACACATAACTTGTCCATCAGCTTGTTGTAGAAAGCCTTTCCATTATCAGTGATAATATACATTGGCACTCCATATCTAAAGATGAGATTTGACTTGATGAAGTCGACAACAGTTTCCTTCTTCACTTCTTTCAGAGGAACCGCCTTAGCCCATTTAGAAAAGTAATCAGTAGCTGCCAGTATGTATGAATGGCCAGCTGAGGACTTAGGAGCGATAGGTCCAACAACATCGAGACCCCATGCATCAAAGGGCTATGAGGCAACTGTGGGGTGTAGAGGCTCCGGAGGCTGATGTATGAAATTAGCGTGTAATTGGCAAGCTTCACATCTCTTCGCATAATACAAGCAGTCTTTCACCATAGTAGGTCAGTAGTATCCCATTCTTTTGATTTGAAAATGGAGTTTAGGTCCTGACTGGTGAGCACCACACACTCCAGAATGTGCTTCAGCCATGGCTTCAACTGTTTCTTCACCATTTAAACAGCGTTGATATGTACCTTCAAAGGATCAACGATACAATGTGTCCTTGTATAAGATGAAACGAGTTGATCTTCAACATATTTCTGTCTTATGTCGAAGATCAGTGGGAAGTTTTCCATGCTTCAAATAGTCAACTAGTGGTGTTCTCCAATCTTGGTCATCACTAGATGAAACTGAAATGACATTTGAATCTGCATGATCAGGCTCAACAAGCGAAGGCACGATCCATCTATTGCACACAGGAACACTCGTAATTTCTCCTTCGGAAAGAGCTAAAGTAGTAGCTAGGTTAGCCAATGCATCAGCCACCCTATTATCTTTTCTTGGAATATGACTTAAGACAATTGTTTCGAATTTCTTCAACAAATTTGAGGCATACTGGAAATAAGGCACAAGATCGTCTTTCTTCACTTCATATTCCTTCAAAAGTTGATTTATGACAAGTTTTGAATCACCATACACTTCAACTTCAAGAATGTCCATTTCTGGCGCCAGTTGGAGTCCTATAATCAAAGATTGGTATTCAGCGACGTTGTTGGAGCACAATTCATCTAACACAATTGAGTATGTTAAAACATGCTTTTCAGGCGAAACAAAAACTACTCTTGCCCCCGCTCCGTCTGATCGAGACGCTCCATCAAAGAACATCATCCATGCTGGTAAGACTTCAACAAACATGACATCTTCATCAGGAAGGTCATCAGAAAGCTCCCACTCTGCTGGGATAGGATGGTCAGATAAGAAATTTGCAAGAGCTTGCCCTTTGACAGCTTTTTGTGGCACATACGTAATCTTATATTGATTAAATATGATGGACCATTTAGCCAAACGTCCAGAAAGTACAGGTTTAGACATCACAAATCTAACTGGATCAACTCGAGAGATAAGTCGTATGGGATATGCTTCAAAGTAGTGTTTCAGCTTCTTAATTTCATAAAACAAAGCTAAGCAGATTTTCTCAACAGGAGAGTACTTCAACTCATTCTCAGTCAAGGATCTACTCAAGTAGTATAGAGCCATTTCCTTGCCCCCTTCATTCTCTTGTGCCATCATAGCGCCAATTGATCGTTCTTGCGCTGCAATGTATAATATAAGCGGTTTCCCGGGCACTGGAGCTCCTAGGACAGGTGGATTCATGAGGTGTTTCTTTATGCAGTCAAAAGCATTCTCACATCCTTTGTCCCATACAAAAGTGGTGTCTTTCTTCATAAGATGACTGAACGGCTGACATCTTCCAGCAAGATTTGAGATAAACCTCCTTATGAACGCAAGATTTCCCTGAAGACTCCGCAATTCCTTGAGATTTCTTGGTGCAGACATCTTTTGAATCACATCTATTTTTGCAGGATCAACTTCAATCCCACGGTGGCGAACTATGAAGCCAAGAAATTTTTCAAATGTGACGCCAAAAGCACACTTTAGTGGATTCATCTTCAAATCATACTTCCTCAGTCGGTCAAATACTACTCGAAGATCTTCTAAGTGATCACTTCTCCTTTTGGTTTTAACAACAAGATCATCGACATAACATTCCACTCTTTTATGTAGCATATCATCAAAAATAACTTGCATAGCGCGTTGGTAAGTGGCACCAGCGTTCTTTAGCCCAAAAGGCATTACTTTGTAGCGAAAGATACCTTTCGGAGTACGAAATGCTGTGCACTCTTCGTCTTGTGGTGACATCCTTATTTGATTGTATCCAGATGAGCCATCCATGAAAGACAAGGCCTCATGTCCAGTAGTTGCATCAACCATAAGCTCAATGGTTGGTAGCGGAAAGTCGTCTTTTGGACACGCTTTGTTCAAGTCCCAAAAGTCAACACAGATGCGTATTTGACCATTTTTCTTCTTTACTGGTACGATACTAGAAATCCAAGTTGGATATTTCACTTCTCTGATGAATCCAGCGTCAATGAGCTTGTTCACTTCAGCTTCAATTCGAGGAACTAGCTCAGTACGAATTACTCGTTGTGATTACTTTACAGGACGTACTCCATGTTTTATGCCAAGTTGATGAATCGCAACTTTTGGATCTAAGCTTGGCATTTCCTTGTATGACCAAGCAAAAACATCTTTATACTCGATCAGGATCTTGTGGTATTGGTCTTCTTTTTCAGGACTTAGAAGAGCACTAACGAAAATAGGGCGTGGTTCATCTTTCGTACCGAGATTTAGCTCCTTAAGTTCATCAACAGTCACCTGTCCACCATCTTCAAATTGTGGAGGGGATTCTTGGATTTCATCATCTGAGGCTTCAGGGTCAGAGTCTTCATCTACTGCGGCATAATTAGAGCTGATGATGACTTCCACCTCACCTTCGTTTGGGTTGTTCTCATTTGAACGACGAGAATTGCTGATGATGTGTTGTTTTACCTTGACGGTCCCATTCATGGTGATAAATACTAGTGATGACTTACTTCTTTGCGGCTGAGATAGAATAAGAGTTTGGTTATTATTTCTCGACCCTGCCATGTCCGTCTCGCCAGCATGGTTCCTCTTCTTTAGTTGTTGTGTGCTACCACCTCCAAGTCGATTGAAGACAGAACCCTGGGAAATACTGCTCGCACCGAGGCTATCTTGAACATTAGGGATTCGGCTACTAGAACCAAGTCTTCCAAAGACGGAAGGACGAGCAGTAGGAGTACTAAGCCGATCAAATACGAAAACACGATTATCACTAGGCTTCTTTCTTTTTCCATCACCTTCTACGGATATATGTTGCACATTGATGCATTTTTCTTTCTTCGTGACATGTATTCTAACTGGTTCGATAAGTGTAAATCCCAAACCAGTCTTTGGTTGATCCACTTGATACCCTTGTTTCCTCAATTTGTGTTGTGCTTTGGTGAGACCATGAATCTTTTCCCCAGTCAATTCTGGTTCCAATTTTCCAAGACCCGATGGATTGGAGAAGTTATATCCAGACTTTTCGAGGAGCTTGTAAACTTTAGGACTGAATGTTCCTTGAAACTTTTGGCATGAAATTTTTACAGGCAAGGAATCATTAGAAGGTGAAGAATTTACCTCAGTAATCGGCATAATCAAGCTTTTTGCCATCACTTGATAATCATTTGATCTCGTCACCTTAGATTGCATTTTGCTCGTGCTGCCTGGTTGAATGTGTACATCAGCTACAATTTCTTTTCCTTTGGGATTCAACTGAAGGATATGCTCTACAACCACTAATTTAGCTTGATTTTTCTCCACATGGTGATAAGTGCAATATTTATATATTTTATTACCTCTATCTTTAGCATTTTATTGTGATTATATGGCCATTGGAACTGATTTTATCTCATTATGTGATTTGGGCAAGATTTGAAGTGCAAAATATCAATTTCAATCAAAATGACAGATTTGGCGATGTTTCGGAAATACTGATATATCTGGAGATGCAGACATTAGTTTCTATTGAATTTTATCTAGTTGGAAAGCTAAGACAAAGGCCTATATTTCTTATGAAGAAGTCCAGACCCAGTTCGGAAGTTAAAGGGCTCGAAAGTGTTGAAGCATTTAATGAAGATTTCTATTCTGGACTGGACAAGAATGCGCAGCTTTGGTGAAAAATTCATAACTAGAGTTATGTGTCTTGGATTCAGTCAAGGCCAGTTGGAAATGAAAGCTAACACATAAAGCTACAAATGTCTAGAAGGAGTCAAAGTCAGATTCGATGAAGTAGAGGCGACAAATCAGAATGTAAAGGGAAAAATATATACTCCATGATTTGATGTTAAAGAGAAGAATATATTCTTCATGCTTTGATGTTAAAGGGAAGAATATATTCTCCATGCTTTGATGTTAAAGGGAAGAATATATTCTCCATGTCTTGATAAAGGAAGAGAGAATATATTCTCTCTATGATTATGTCATCTTTTCATTGCCTATATATATGTCTTGCAAGAGTTGAAGAGAACAACAACAAAAACAAGAAGAAAACAAAGAGAAGAGAGTTAGAAAAATAGTATTTTCAAGTTTTATGCTTACAATTATGAGTAGCTAAGTTTTTCTATCGATTCAAGGGAGTTCATTTTGATTCACATGTTGTGAGACACGGAGCTTCATCTATCTATCTACGGTTTGATTATCTTTTGTTTCTTATTCTTAATGTTCATGCTTGTTTAGATAATAATCTAAGGTGCACATTAGTTGATTATCTATTACAATCTATTGCTAACAAATCTTCATAATCCGTAATTGTTATGTTTGATTTGTGCATGTAGCAATTAGGTTTTCATGATTAGGATCCCAATTTTCGTTGATAACCTAAGGGAAACATTAGAGTAAATTAAATAGTTGGCGCTTGCTTAAACTATTGTTTATCCTTAGTCGCTTCTAATTCGTTATGCTATTATTAACATGATTAGGATTGCTTAATACTGAGTCAGTTGAGAATAAGAATTTAACCGGGTGCTGGGCCTTGGTTAATGATATACAGAAGTTAATAGGGATATAAATAGCTAGTTATTTATGTTCTTGGCTAAGTAATCAAAGAATAGATAGTATTTTAGGTGTCTATGATCAACTTGAATTGAAGAACGAACTATCCTTGAATCGATGCTTTACATTTATTGAACTTCCTATTTAATTCCTGTCATTATTAATTCATCAAACAAACCTCCCCATTGAATATTATTTTGATCAACCAATCTCTAGGGTTCGACCTGGACTTACGAGTAGTACAAATTCTTGTGAGAACAGTAATTATATTTTGGTGCATTCGACACGTACCAAAATTTGGCGCCGTTGCCGGGGATTGGTTTTCGGTCAAAATTTTATTGTATTCTAATTATTATTGTAATATATATTGACTGTTAGATTTATATATTTCTTAGTTTTAAGTTTTATTGACTAGTTTGTGCATTGAAAAAAAAACACTGTTTTTCGAATTCGGCCAGGAACTCTATATCAATCTTGAAGGAAACATCGTTTTAAAAACAACTCAGCATACTTTGGTTTGCTGAGCACCACCCTCGCGGGCCCAAATTCCATCATTTACTAGTTGTTTTTTTGCGTTTTTGTGTTTTCAGTCGGTTTTTAAGTTTTATTTTTATTTGTTTTCGATATTTCTATACTTTAGCTTGTTAGTTTTTGTGTTTTATGACCTCTAAGAGCCAGGTAATTGATCCAGAGATTGAAAGAACGTTCCACAGATTAAGAAGAGAGGTCAAACGGGCAATTCATGAAGAGCAAAACTCAATACCTGAAGAGTCAATCCCTTCTCCAAAGTGAAGCACCGAATCTCTGCACCTGTTTTCAAGTGATTCAGACGAAGAGGAAGTCATGGAAGCCAACAATAGGACTCTAAAGGAGTTGGCTGCTCCAAATTTTAATCAACAACCTTTATGCATTGAATACGCTACTTTAGATGTTGCTTTTGAATTGAAATCTGGATTGATTCACTTATTACCTAAATTTCGTGGTCTTGCAGGAGAGGATCCAAATAAACATCTGAAGGAGTTCCATGTTGTTTGTTCAAGCATGAGACCAACTGGAGTGTCCGAGGAGCAGATTAAATTGAGAGCTTTTCCATTCTCCTTAGCTGATGATGCAAAGGATTGGCTCTATTATTTACCGTCGGGGACGATAACAACATGGAATGAAATGAAGAGGCTGTTTTTGGAAAAGTACTTCCCAGCTTCAAGGGCTGCCAACATAAGGAAAGAAATTTGTGGCATAAGGCAGTACAATGAAGAGTCATTATACGAATACTGGGAGCGTTTTAAGAAGTTGTGTGCAAGCTGCCCCCACCACCAAATAAGTGAGCAATTGCTAATTCAATATTTTTATGAAGGCTTACTGTATATGGACAGGAACATGATTGATGCAGCGAGTGGAGGAGCGTTAGTAGATAAAATCCCCACAGCTGCCAGAAATTTGATTTCCAATATGGCGGCAAATTCACAGCAATTTGGCATGAGGTTGGACCACACACCTAAAGCAGTTAATGAGGTAAGTACATCTAACCTTGAGCATCAAATTTTTAAGTTAACGTCATTAGTTCGTCAGATGGCGGTAGGAAATATGCAAGTAGCGAAGGTATGTGGTATTTGTTCAGTTACAAGACACCCCACTGATGTGTGTCCAACATTGCAAGAAGAAACGAACCAGCAAGCCAATGCCATTGGAGGATTCCCAGGTCAGCAACAAAGAAAGTACGATCCTTATTCCAATTCATACAATCCAGGCTGGCGAGATCACCCCAATCTCAGTTATGGAAATCAAGTTGGACAAAATCGTTATCAAAATTCTTTCCAGCCTCGACAGCAACATCAAACGAATCAATCTTCAAATTCAGGTATGGCTTTAGATGAAATTGTTAAAGCTCTCGCTAACAATACCCAACAATTTCAACAGGAAACAAGAAACAACATCCAAAATTTAGAGAAACAGATAAGTCGGTTAGCAACTTCGATGAGCAAGATGGAAGCTCAAGGTTTGGGCAAATTACCCTCCCAAACAATCATAAATCCTAGAGAGAATGCCAGTGTAGTAACTTTGCGGAGTGGAAAAGAAATTCAGAGCCCAACTCAAAGTGTGCCGGAAGAAGAAAAACCCACAGAAGCTAAAATTAGTCTCGAAGCTCCTAAGGTTAGTTTTCCTTCAAACATGCATAATTGCACTAACACTGTTCCTGTTTCCATCCCCTTTCCGAGCAGGTTAAGTAAATCCAAGAAACAGAATGAAGAGAAGGAGATATTGGAGACATTCAGGAAGGTAGCAGTAAACATTCCACTGCTTGATGCTATTAGTCAGATTCCGAGATATGCGAAATTTCTTAAGGAGCTATGCACCACGAAGAGGAAGCTACGAGGAGATAAAAAGATTAAAGTGGATGAAAATGTGTCTGCAATAATCCAGCGAAAACTGCCACCTAAGTGTAAGGATCCAGGTACGTTTACTATCCCTTGTGTGATTGGTAATAATAGATTTGAACGTGCCATGTTAGATTTAGGTGCATCAATTAACGTCATGCCTCATTCAATTTATGCATCTCTTAATTTGGATCCCTTGAAATAAACTGGTGTTATTATACAATTGGCGGATCGATCTAATGCATATCCCGAGGGGGTTCTTGAGGATGTGTTAGTACAGGTGAACGAATTAATCTTTCCAGCTGATTTTTATGTTCTGAATATGGAAGATAATGGATCCCAAAATCCAGCCCCGATCCTCCTAGGACGCCCCTTCCTCAAAACAGCAAGAACAAAGATTGATGCTCATGATGGCACTTTATCAATGGAGTTCGATGGGCAGATTGTCAAATTTAGCATATTCGAATCCATGAGGTATCCCCCTGATGTGAATTCAGTTTATTCTATTGATATTATTGATGTGTTAGCCCAGGAGGTTTTTGAGAAAAATCAAGTGGATGCATTGGAAGTAGTACTCAGTCATGGTTTATGGCAATTCGGGGAACATCTGAATTTTAGTGATGAAGTTGAAGAGATGATTATGGCTTTGCAGTCCTTACCACCAGCCCCTAGCAGGTATAATGTGTCAAAAATTGAGTTATCATTTAATCACACAAAATTGTTGCCATCTGTGTTGCAGGCACCGAGTTTAGAACTTAAGCCCTTACCCGAGCATTTGAAGTATGTGTACTTAGGGGAGACTGAGACCTTGCCAGTAATAATTGCAAAGAATCTGACTATGGTGCAAGAGGAAAGACTTGTTAGAATACTTCGAGATCATAAGACAGCAATTGGATGGACTATAGCAGACATCAAGGGAATTAGTCCTTCCATGTGCATGCACCGGATTTTGTTAGAGGATGACTCAAAACCAAGCAGAGAGGCTCAAAGGAGGTTGAATCCATTGATGATGGATGTAGTAAAGAAAGAAATCCTGAAGTTGTTGGATGCAGGAGTTATTTAGCCAATTTCAGACAGCAAGTGGGTCAGTCCTGTTCAGGTTGTACCAAAAAAATCTGGAGTGACGGTAGTGCAGAACCAGAATAATGAGCTAGTTCCTACGAGGATTCAAAATGGGTGGCGTGTTTGCATTGATTACCGCAAGTTGAATGCAGCAACGAGAAAGGACCATTTTCCTTTACCTTTTATTGATCAAATGCTTGAACGATTAGCCGGTAAATCTCATTATTGTTTTCTTGATGGCTACTCAGGTTATAACCAGATTGTGATTGCTCCTGAAGACCAAGAGAAAACCACATTCACGTGTCCGTTTGGAACATTTGCTTATCGGAGGATGCCGTTTGGACTTTGCAATGCACCAGCCACTTTTCAGCGCTGCATGATAAGTATTTTCTCCGATTTAATTGAAAAGTACATTGAAGTTTTTATGGAAGATTTTACTGTGCATGGGGATTCATTTGATTCTTGTCTTGAAAATTTATCTCGTGTGCTTGATCGTTGCATTGACACAAACCTTGTTTTGAATTTTGAAAAATGTCATTTTATGGTAGAACAAGGGATTGTATTAGGACATGTTATTTCATGTAGGGGTATTGAGGTAGATAAAGCTAAGGTAGATTTAATTGTGAACTTACCCTACCCCACATGTGTGCGGGATGTGCGATCTTTCCTTGGCCATGCAGGTTTTTATCGTAGATTCATCAAGGATTTTTCGAAGATTGCATTGCCTCTATCCAAGTTGCTACAACAAGATGTGATTTTCGAATTCACCCAAGACTGCAAGGATGCTTTTGATAAACTGAAATCAGCGTTAACCACTGCACCTATGATGCAGCCACCAGATTGGTCTCTTCCATTCGAAATAATGTGTGATGCGAGTAATTATGCACTGGAGCAGTTTTAGGACAACGAGTTGGCAAACAACCTCATGTGATCCATTATGCTTCCCGGACCCTTAACGCGGCTCAGTGCAATTATTCAACTACTGAAAAAGAACTTTTGTCTATTGTTTTTGCTTTAGATAAATTTCGTTCTTATCTACTTGGATCTAAAGTGATTGTATTTTCTGATCATGCAGCTTTAAGACATCTTTTGGCGAAGAAAGAATCAAAACCGAGGTTAATGAGATGGTTTCTTCTTCTTCAAGAATTTGATTTGGAGATTAAAGATAAAAAGGGGGCTGAAAATTTGGTGGCAGATCATTTGAGTCGATTAGTGCGAAAAGAAAATCTAGTGCCACTACAAGAATTCTTTCCGGATGAGCAATTGTTTGCTCTGCAAGGTATGGTTCCTTGGTATGCTGATTTAGTGAATTATTTAGTTTCTAGAACTTTACCTGATGATTTGAGTAGAGCTAAGAAAGATAAAATTAACAGTGAGGCAAAATATTATGTGTGGGATGATCCATACTTGTGGAAGTTTTGTTCCGATCAAATTATTAGGAGATGTGTGCCTGATTCTGAATTAGAGTCTGTCTTGAAATTTTGTCATGCTTATGCGTGTGGTGCTCATTTTGGACCTAAGAGAACTGCAAGAAAAGTGTTAGATAGTGGTTTCTATTGGCCTACTTTATTCCGTGATGCTTATGTCATGTGTAAAAATTGTGAACAATGTCAAAGGACTGGGAATTTAAGTCTTTTGACATTGTTCACAATTTTTATGCTTACAATTATGAGTAGCTAAGTTTTTCTTTCGATTCAAGGGAGTTTATTTTGATTCACATGTTGTGAGACATGGAGCTTCATCTATCTATCTACGGTTTGATTATCTTTTGTTTCTTATTCTTAATGTTCATGCTTGTTTAGATAATAATCTAAGGTGCACATTAGTTGATTATCTATTACAATCTATTGCTAACAAATCTTCATAATCCGTAATTGTTATGTTTGATTTGTGCATGTAGCAATTAGGTTTTCATGATTAGGATCCCAATTTTCATTGATAACCTAAGGGAAACATTAGAGTAAATTAAATAGTTGGCGCTTGCTTAAACTATTGTTTATCCTTAGTCGCTTCTAATTCGTTATGCTATTATTTTTTATATCTTACTTGCGGTTGATTATGTTTCGAAGTGGGTGGAAGCTAAAGCCACCCAAACTGATGATTCTAAAGCTGTTGTAGGTTTTCTCAAGTCTAACATTTTTAGTAGGTTTGGCATACCAAAAGCGTTGATAAGTGATCAGGGGTCCCATTTTTGTAACCGAGCTGTGGACACTTTGCTAAAAAAATATGGGGTGTTTCATAAGACATCCACACCTTATCACCCTCAGACGAATGGGCAAGCCGAGGTGTCCAATCGAGAAGTCAAGTCCATCTTGGAAAAAACTGTAAATCCTAATCGAAAAGATTGGAGTCTTCGACTGGAAGATGCATTATGGGCGTACCAGACAGCCTATAAAACACCTATTGGGATGTCTCCATATAGGTTAGTCATTGGTAAATCGTGTCATCTTCCGGTGGAATTGGAACACAAAGCGTTTTGGGCTGTAAAGAGTTGCAATTTAGATAGAGATCAAGCTGGTATACATAGGAAGTTGCAACTACAAGAGTTAGAGGAGATTCGCCTTGATGCTTATGAGAATTCCCGAATTTACAAGGAGAAGACCAAGTGGTTTCATGACAAGATGATCTCTAGGAAAGAATTTGTGATTGGACAAAAAGTGTTGCTTTACAACTCAAGACTCAAATTAATGCCTGGTAAGTTACGTTCTCGTTGGGTTGGACCTTTTGTTGTGATTAATGTATTTTCTTATGGTGCAGTAGAGATTCAAAGCTTAGAAACTAACAAGTTGTTCAAGGTAAATGGACATAGACTTAAACCTTTCTATGAAGGTTTTCAAGAGCATACAATTGAAGAAGTTTCATTGATCAATCCAACTTACTTGGATTAAAAGGCTGCAAAGTCGAGCCAACGACTTTAAAAAAAGGCGCTGCTTGGGAGGCAACCCAAGAATGGCTGAACGACCACCATCAGATTTGCTTTCTTTTTTCCTATCTCTTTTAATTTCGTTTGTTCATTTTTTTTTTATTTTTTTTTATTTATTTTCATTCTGTGTTGCATTGAGGACAATGCAGATTTTAAGTGTGGGGGAAATGGTTAGTTATTTGTTTTATGAGTTAAAAAAAAAACAAAATTTCTTTATTGTGCAGCCAAGTAAGGTAGTGAAAAATTATTTTCCTTCATCTGTGGTTGATTGAAAAATAAACTAGATTCAATTGAGAAGTTAAGTAGTGTTTAAATTGTTATGATTGTTGAAGTACAGGCTTTTAGAGAAATTCGTGTGAATTCGTAATTTAGCATAACTTTGTATGTGACTTTTGACTTGCTGAAATCCCTTCAAATTCCTCAAGGTTAATCTGGTTGATAGTGACTTAAAATAATAATGGATGAAATTCCTCGGTGTAAAGCTTGAGGCGTAAATTGCGTAATGTTGAAAATATAGTATAGCGCCTGGGATTATCTACACTGAAGGGATTAAGCTTGAGGAGTTTTCAAGCTTGATAACCTAAGACTATCTAGTCTGGGATCTATCGGCCCAAACCTGCTACTGTGTTGGAAATCTAATAGGGCTATTCAAAGTATGTCCAGAATGAAATGATCCGCTTGTTGAGTAACCGGGTGCATTCATGAGTAATTTTTGTATTCGCGTCAAAAGACAAGTGTGTGCTTAATAATAATATATTGCTCGTTTTAATTCATGCTTGAGGAAATATAAAGGGATGATGTTGAGTTAAATGTTGCATTAATAGTATTGCGGTTACAAAATGAAGTGAATTCTTGAGAAGTTTGTGTGAATGCAAGAGTAATGGTGGACACATGATTGACCTTTCTAGCGAATTTTGTTAATTTTTGGTTATGAATTGATGATGTTTGGAAAGAAAATTTCATGAACTTGCTTGTTTGTACATTGAGAGATTGATTTTGTGGGTATATCTTCTGCAAACCCTCACGAGACTAAACTCGTCCACTAGGGGTAACCTAGGGGTTTAAAGGCTTGTTGCATATGCTAAATGCAACCGTGTTACCTACGAAAGTGGTTGGCTTTAGTTTTAGTTGTTTTTTTTCTAGTTTCTCTTTATCTTTGCCCGAGGACGTGCAAGAGCTAAGTGTGGGGGAATTTGATAAGTGCAATATTTATATATTTTATTACCTCTATCTTTAACATTTTATTGTGATTATATGGCCATTGGAACTGATTTTATCTCATTATGTGATTTGGGCAAGATTTGAAGTGCAAAATATCAATTTCAATCAAAATGACAGATTTGGCGATGTTTCGGAAATACTGATATATCTGGAGATGCAGACATTAGTTTCTATTGAATTTTATCTAGTTGGAAAGCTAAGACAAAGGCCTATATTTCTTATGAAGAAGTCCAGACCCAGTTCGGAAGTTAAAGGGCTCGAAAGTGTTGAAGAATTTAATGAAGATTTCTGTTCTGGACTGGACTGGAATGCGCAGCTTTGGTGAAAAATTCATAACTAGAGTTATGTGTCTTGGATTCAGTCAAGGCCAGTTGGAAATGAAAGCTAACACATAAAGCTACAAATATCTAGAAGGAGTCAAAGTCAGATTCGATGAAGTAGAGGCGACAAATCAGAATGTAAAGGGAAAAATATATTCTCCATGATTTGATGTTAAAGAGAAGAATATATTCTCCATGCTTTGATGTTAAAGGGAAGAATATATTCTCCATGCTTTGATGTTAAAGGGAAGAATATATTCTCCATGTCTTGATAAAAGAAGAGAGAATATATTCTCTCTATGATTATGTCATCTTTTCATTGCCTATATATATGTCTTGCAAGAGTTGAAGAGAACAACAACAAAAACAAGAAGAAAACAAAGAGAAGAGAGTTAGAAAAAATAGTATTTTCAAGTTTTATGCTTACAATTATGAGTAGCTAAGTTTTTCTTTCGATTCAAGGGGGTTCATTTTGATTCACATGTTGTGAGACACGGAGCTTCATCTATCTATCTACGGTTTGATTATCTTTTGTTTCTTATTCTTAATGTTCATGCTTGTTTAGATAATAATTTAAGGTGCACATTAGTTGATTATCTATTACAATCTATTGCTAACAAATCTTCATAATCCGTAATTGTTATGTTTGATTTGTGCATGTAGCAATTATGTTTTCATGATTAGGATCCCAATTTTCATTGATAACCTAAGGGAAACATTAGAGTAAATTAAATAGTTGGCGCTTGCTTAAACTATTGTTTATCCTTAGTCGCTTCTAATTCGTTATGCTATTATTAACATGATTAGGATTGCTTAATACCGAGTCAGTTGATAATAAGAATTTAACCGGGTGCTGGGCTTTGGTTAATGATATACGAAAGTTAATAGGGATATAAATAGCTGGTTATTTATGTTCTTGGCTAAGTAATCAAAGAATAGATAGTATTTTAGGTGTCTATGATCAACTTGAATTGAAGAACGAACTATCCTTGAATCGATGCTTTACATTTATTGAACTTCCTATTTAATTCCTGTCATTATTAATTCATCAAACAAACCTCCCCATTGAATATTATTTTGATCAACCAATCTCTAGGGTTCGACCTGGACTTACGAGTAGTACAAATTCTTGTGAGAACAGTAATTATATTTTGGTGCATTCGACACGTACCACATGGCTGCTAGTCGGAGCTTTAAGTGGCAATGGCCCCTTCACATCAGCATCTACTTTTACCACTTCCCCATTCCTTAGGTATTTGAAGTATTGATGAAGGGTTGATGGTACTATTGCATTTTCGTGGAGCCATGGCCTTCCTAATAACAGACGATAAGATGTCCTCGCATCAATGACATGGAATATGGTGCTTGCTTTTAGTTCTCCTATCATCAAGTCGAAACGGATCATACCAATGACTCGCTGTCCACCCTGGTTAAATCCTTGAATAGTAAGACGATTACGAGACAGATTTTCCATTGTCAGTCCCAAAGTTTTCATAGTAAACTTTGGCATTATATTGACTGCTGAACCTCCATCAACAAGTATGCGATTGACTTTTTGCTCTTGCATAAATCCGGAGACAAACAGTGGACGATTATGTGGCTTTGATCCTAGCAACAAATCCTCATCCGTGAAGGCGATCGTGGTACAACAGAAAGTAGAGTGTTGGATTTCGTCTCCACCAGTTACAGTGTATACGGTTTCAACCTTTGATTCAAAAAACTTCTTTGGAAAGAAATCATCTAGAGTCACAGGAGTTCGATGGTTACTCTTTGATGGCTTTTTAAAGTTCACATGAGGAGTTTTCAAAACTTTCATTGGATTGGGCTTCCTGACCGTTGGTGAGTATGACTTTTTCAAAAACAATAGATGTAGTTCGTCAATACAATGCCTTTGTCGCCGTCTACGCGTCACAAGGATCCATTCGCCATCTTCTTCAAACTTATCAATAGAATTTTCCTCGTTCATGGTTCTTTCATCAGCAAGAAGGACTTTGACCATCGCTGGCTCTAGACTCCCAAATTGAAGTGTTGGTGGTGCCTTCGTAGATGATGATAAGAAAGGAAACTGGTGTTGCGAATCACTTGTAACGACATCAATGCTAGCGTGATTTGCATCTGCAACATCTTCATTGTCAAGGATTATTTTTCCATCTCTTGCCAGTGCCATAATTTTGTCTTTGACCACAAAGCACTTTTCTATGGGGTGACTCACAACTCGGTGATATTTACAGTACTTGGGGTCGTTCACCTTTCCAGCTTCCTCTGGGCGCTACGGCTCCGGAAGTTCAATCAACTTTCCAGCCAATAGTTCATCAAAGATGTGAGAAACATCAGAGTCTGGGAAAGGATACTCCTTCTCTTGCATCTCTTTCAACGAAAGTCGGCGTCTCTCATGTGTAGCACGTTGATTTTCAGCTTTCTCATTGTGCATCTTGTCATTTGTAGAAATTTTGACAGGAGTTGCCTTGACAACCATAGACTCCTTGGTAGAGGGTTTAACGTATTTCTCAACTTTCTTGAAGTCTTTCTTTTCCTTTTGTTGATCTTCTAATGGGAAATTTGCTCCATGATTGGCGATGCTTAGTTCCATGTCATGAGCACGTGTGGCCAATTCCTCAAAGTTGCGAGGCTTGATCCCTTGGAGAATGTAGAGAAGCCCCCACTGCATCCCCTGGATACACATTTCCACTGCAGATATCTCCGAGAGTTTATCTTTGCAGTTCAAACTTAGTGCACGCTATCTATTGATGTAGTCAACAATGGGCTCATCCTTCCATTGCTTAGCATTCGTGAGTTCAATCATGCTCACAGTCCGGCAAGTACTGTAGAAACGATTCAAAAATTCCATCTCCATTTGGTCCCAACTATCTATGGATTCGGGCCCCAGATCAACGTACCAGTCAAAAGCATTCCCTTTTAGGGATCGTACAAATTGCTTCACAAGTAGATCTCCATCAGTCCCCGCATTATTGCATGTCTCCATAAAGTGCGCAATATGTTGTTTCGGGTTTCCTTTACCATCAAATTGTTGCAGTTTCGGTGGTTGGTATCCCATCGGCATCCTTAGAGCATCAATGCGTTTCGTATACGGCTTTGAGTACATGATCGAATTGTGGGAAGATACACCATATTGAGCCATAATGGTGTTGGAAATCATATCTTGCAGTTGTTGAACAGATAATGCGCCAACAGTGGTGTTGGAGTTGTTGAACTTCTCCGCAGATTCATGTTGATGAGGCAGTTCATTGACCGGCATCTCCTTGGCATTTTGACTTGGAGGAGATGCACGATTATGACTAGGTTCTCCTACATTGGAGTTTTCTAGTTTGTTCATCAATTGAGCAATTTGGAGATCCTTGTCTTCCAAAGCTTTCTGCATATCAGCAATGGCTTGAGCCATCTGAGCCATTTGAGTCGCTTGTTCAGCCACCGAGGTAGCTCCAGTCATCATTGCGGGAAGTTCAGCAAATGAAGAAAATTTGGAGTTGATTTCCCTTGGAGATGTTGGGCATGAACCGTCAGAATGATTGTTGTCACCGATCTTGCCTCCAGTGGAAGATTGGTCAGCAGGATCATCGACAACGTTAGCATCATTTTTCTTGGTCAAAGCAACTTGATTCTTCTTTGGAGCCATGGAGTTGCAAATCTAGACTTTGAAATTTGATGTCGGAAGAAGAGATGAGGGGTAGATTCGGTCCCACCGGGCGTGCTAAATTTGTTCACACAAATTTTCAAGTCTGCAATTTCATAAACAAGAAAAAATAATATGGACAAATAAATAAATCAATTTAAAGAAAATTACAATTTTAGTAGAATAATTCTCCTATCAAAAACTAATTCCCTGATTCTTCACTCCAAACACAATTCAAGGGCTTGAAAGCTTATTCTTGAATCAAATGATGTAAATGATTTTGGAAAGTTGAAAGCTTCAATGCCAGCTCGTCGCTTTGATCTTCCTTCAACTTGATTTGGACTTTTATAACGTTTATTCAAGGGTTTAACAGCTTAATCTCGGATTAAACGATATACTTTGATGAATTTCGTCAAGAACACTTTGAAGTTTGCTTTGAACGCCTTCTTGAGTTTGAAGAATTTGTATAGAGAATTTGAGAACTTCTCTTATTTTCTCTAGTTTCAATTTAATTTGTGTCTATTGTGAGCTCCTATGGACCCTATTTATAAGTGTAGGATGGAGAAGCCACAAATTCTTTAAACACCTTTGATAATTATCTCTTTAATATTTATTTATTAAAAGATAAATATCTTTACTTTTGAGCCATTTGATTGGTTAATATTTGATGAGAATAAATTTAATAGATATTATCTCTTTAATATCTATATTAATATAAAAAGATAAATATCAATTACTTTGGAGCCATTTTATTGGCTAACATATCCACTTGACGTAGTGTGATTGGTCATTGACTTTTTTACTGCAAGATATAATTTGATTGGCTAAAACACCTCAATTTGACATGTGGCGCGATTTGATTTGCCAATAAAAATAAACATTAAAATATCAATTAAACCAATTATTTAATTTTGAAATTAAATTTGATAAATCCCAAAATATAAATTAAATGACTTAAATTGATAATTAATATCATATTTTCCACTTGTCATTATTTAATTGGATGCGAAATTGCTTTGTCTACAATCACGTCTACATTAAAAAAAAGAAAGAATGGAAAAATCTAATACGATTTCTTTCCATCTATAAGCAAGAAACCACCCTGAATTAAAGCCAAAAGTTTCTGGAAATCTCCAAAAATCTGGACTTGGTAAGCTTTGGTTGAGACCTTATCTGCTGCACATATATTACATCTAAATATCTTCTTCGCACTGCTGATTTCATCTTCACAGATCTTTCAGCATAACAGTACAAACCTCATTTTCTTTACAAATACCCTACTATGTAAATTCACTGTCCTTTTAATCCCCCCTGTCACCTTACTCCCACAAAATAACACATGCATCTAGGTTGAAGAAATCCTGCCCATCTATTTACTAGACTATGTTCCACAAGCTCACAAATAGTAGCATGGTGAAACCAATTCAACTAGTTTTAGTGAAAATTAAGTGTTTACCGATGAAAAGCAAAACTTTCATTTTTTGTTATATTCCCCCAACTAAGAATCAAGATTTCCTCCAAATACCAAAAATTCCATTTGCAAAAGACTTCAGATTCTGCCACACTGACGCTTTTCTTTGAGCTTCTGCATCTTCAATAGGCGCTTTGTGCAACTCCCTACTTTAATATATAAGAGCACTTTTCAGCAAGGTACAGGACACATGATACCAGAAAATACAATACATCTGCTGTTAATAGTAGTATCAGACATTCCCACCAAATATCTGTATAATTTCTAGCATACCAATACGAACAAACAAATATACAGATATGTATATGTATATACGTGTCCATGTGTGTTGTGTGTGTGCACATATACCACGGAGAGAGAGAGAGAGAGAGAGAGAAAGAGCCTGAATTTTTGGTTCCAGAAAACATTCTTATCCTTGAACAGGGGTGCTCTCTCTCTCTCTCTCTCTCTCTCTCTCATATATGTATAATTTCTAGCTTACCTATACGAACAAACAAATATACGGATACGTATATGTATATACATGTGCATGTGTGTTGTATGTGTGCACATATACCAGAGAGAGAGAGAGAGACTGAATTTTTGGTTCCAGAAAACATTATTATCCTAGAACAGGGAGAAAGAGATAGAGAGGGAGAAGGAGGGGGGGAGGGGAGGGGGGAAGAGAGAGAGAACGGGGGAGAGACTTCATAGACTTTTGATCAGGTAACCACATCATTATAACCATAAAATAGGGTAGATGTCAAGTACAAGTGTAAATAGACATAGTGGGAAAGAAAAGGTCGATGATATTCCCAAATTAAACAGAATTACCTCAGATTTGCACACCATAGGATATAATTAAGAAAAGAATAGAAATTACCTTGTTGATATTTCTGATTCAGTTGATTCTTGTCGCTGAAGCCAATCAAATTGCAGCTTTTCTTCAGTAATAGTCTCTTGGTTTACGCTATTCTGAGGATCAGAATCCAGACTGCTTTTAGGTTCATAAATAGGGTAGTCAGATTGATTTCCAACATCTTTTGATTTGTCACTCTTGCAAAAGAACAGAAATATTGAAACATTTTAGTTATAATCGAATTGAAATGTTTGTGGAAGCAATAACAGTGGGACCAGAAGCATCACATGCAGTACAAAAAGGCAGACTTATAAAAAGGCCTGAACTTTAAAGCTTACCACTGCTGATAAATGTTTGGTTTTATCATTTACACTCTTGTCAGCCGCACTTAAAGATTGTGGCCGTTCCTTTGATTTAAATCTCTTGGAACTAGAATCCCTAGAGTCCTTTCTGGATAGCTCCCTTGTTTGAGAAACCTCTCCAAAGTCGGTCGATATTTCATCCTTCACAGAAATTTTTTCCAGTGAAATTGCACCCGCAGACGAAATTTCGGAATTGTATTTCAGCTCCTGTAGAATCCGTCTAATAACATAATGAGAGCCACCCAGATCTTTTCTAGTCTCAGATACCGTTGGGAACTTCCCTGAGTTCAGTGCCCTGTACCTGTTAACCAAAGCAACACGTTTTTCAAATTTGACGTACTACTTATCACATGCATATGAGTTTTATCCTTTAATTCCATCAGTTGAAAGTACGTGTTTGAAAAAATAAAGAATATAACGAAGAATGTCGTCTCATTTGGAACAACTGTTTTTCTTTTCTTGTTTGGCAAGAACTTGATCTGTTACTGTGTCTTTTTATTTTTAATTCAAATTTATTTTAACAGTACCCTGGTAAAATTCAAGACAATAATAATACTTGAAACTATTGACTGGAGTGCATTCCTATAAACTCTATATACCGTTTACGCATAAATGCATGCTCATATAATTATTTGTTTATAAATTTAGTTCACCTATATGCAAATTATTTAATTTTCTAATTAATTACGTAATCAAATTTGTAATTACTCATTTATTTTTGTTCAATCATATTTTACTGTCACTTTAATAAATATATTCTACATTACACGAACTATTTGATCATAATTTCTTGTAATTCTTTTAACTTTTTTTTCAATTTAATGAGTTCCAGTTACTCTTTTCCTATGTACTATTTTGTGTAAACACATATCTCTTTACATGGCATTTTCTCTCATGTCTTTATCTCCATTCAATTACATTCCATATTCAATAATGAAGTTTGGCAGGCAGTCTATTCTTTTTTTAATTTAAATTCTCATTATCCTCCAATTGTTAATTAGTGGATAATTACGAACTCACCAGGTACCTTTGAATTATATTTTTTGTAATTTCAAACTTATTTTGCTTCCAAATGAGTTATTTTCGCCAAAAATTGGTTAACTATAAACATATACTTCTTCAACTAATTTTGACAAGTAGACCTACAGACAGGCATATAGTAAACAATATAATCTTGGAACATTTGTCTCCGTTATGGAATATTCTCTTATTAAATACTAATTTAGTTTAAACTCTTGTATATACCATAAACAAATGGTTTTAGAGATTTGTTAATAAGAGCTAGCTCAATTGTTTTTGTCGATTAAATACCTTCTTTCGAGCAAATTTAATAGTTAAGGCTCCATACAATCATGAGGTTTTAGATTTACTTCACTTTAAGGCTGTGTATATTATTCTTATTCATATTAATACCCAAATCAGATATGTACATCATTAGTCATTTTGTTTATATAGTTTTACAAATGTATCGGACTTCACTAAAGCTATTGTTGAAAATTTGCATTATTATTTGGACAATTAAACATAGGTTTTACACATGTTCGCATTTCAAAATTTAAAAGTTTTACATTTATTATATTTCCATACTTCTATCTTTCAATTTCTTGATCATGGGACTCAACGATTATGTTAATTGAAATCATATCACCTAGTTACGCAAAGGATATTAGCCAATTAGAACAGAAGTTATTGAACATGATCACCAGTCAGTAAGAGTTCTTTATTTTTTAATTATTTTTAAGAATATAATGATGAATTATGTAGTTTTAACAACTTCGTAATCTATATCGTAAAGTCATTATCAACAATACATATATATATATATTGTTGATCTGTACGTCCTTTTACCAAAAGAAGCATAAGTTATAATTGAATAATTACGCCAAATCTTTGTAATTCTTCTACTCATATTTACTCTAAATATTATTTTCTTAAGTATTAAAATATTGTAGACGTCTATTGACCTCCAACTCAATTTCAACCATCAGATAGTGAGACATTTATAGAGACCTGAAACAATAAGTAAGTCGACCTGAAACAGTATGTATGTCCTCAACTATTGTTCTCCTAAGGACTAGTTTGGTACACTAGATGAGATAAGATAGTATTAATAATAGGGAATATCACTATTCAAGTCCAGATTATTTGTATCTAGTTTGTGTTTGGCACATTGGATTAAATTTTTCAACTTCCCTGCTATTTATCCTATTGCACCTTTGGGGCATGTGATAAAAAAATTATAGAGCGAAATTACTCAAAGGCTGCTGGACACATATTATGTCTGAGTTTTTTTTTTTTTTTTTTTGTGCTGTGTCATATTATGTTTGAGTTGCTAACGTAAACAAAACTACTCTTTTCCATAGAGTAAAGGCCTAATGGAGACTGTAAATTTAGAACTTAAATGTCAAATATTAATGGGGATCGTAACATGCTACATAGAGATATAGCTATGCATAAGAAAAAGGAACATGATATATTGGGAAATAATTAATCAAATTGGCATGGTAATTGGAATATTTTGGCTCAACTTTTTCAAAATGAAATTTTTTGTTAAACCATTCTCACGTACTAGAAAGTCTTATGCGTAATCCATTCTCACATCTTACTCAGGGCCGAAAGACGAACAAAACTACTCGATACTCGATCGACTCAAAATTGATTGTTAAAAGGTCGTTTGAGCTGGGTTCGTTAACATATCAAAAACCAAGCTCGATTAGTAAAAAATAAAAGAATATGTGAAAACAATTAAGCTACTCGAACATGACTCGTGTTCGGCTCGATTAAGTCCGTTCTCGTAAGGGATCAGCAGAGCAAGACCTGTTTGACCCAATTTTTTCCATGTTGGTTGATACTTGATAAAATATTGTTTAAGAGGTTAAATATAATTGAGAATGTGTGAAGTTCTAACCAAAAAGAAAACTTGAAACCAAAGTTGCTGTCGAGACGGTGGACGAGGGTTTCCACAGCAAAATTCCTCATGAAACTCACCTAAAACTTAAGCTCAATCCAGCAAACTTTCGTGTCCACAGTCTCGATTGTCCAAGTTTTCATCGGATTTGGGGAGTTCTATTTCTCTCTCCAACACAAATGAGTTGAATCAGGGTGTAAATATAGGGATCTGTCTTCACCCACCAAAAGAAGACAATAACAAATGTGGGCTTGTAATTTAACAATGTCATAAGGACAAAATGGGAACAAATGTATTAATTAAAGAGGCACTCATGACTTTCTGCATTTTCAGCTTTTTGCCTAACAAGTGAGATAAAATTATCGCAGGGGTTGAGAGTGTATAAGTTATCTGCTGGATCCAAGATAAATAACCGGGCCATTAATCTATACCGGGCCATTAATATATACCGGGCCACCATCTTTTGTACCAAACATGTGATTAGGTCAGAATTCATCTATAACCCCTTATCTTGTGTACCAAACTAATCCTAAATAGATGTATTATCTTTGGTAAGTATTAATTTAGTACAAACTCTGTCTCGAGCAGATTGTTTTAGCGATTTGTTAAATGAGAGCTAGCCCAAATGATAAAGACTGAAATTCTCAAACTCTACATTTACAAGGTTTTGGATTCAAAAATCGCAAGAAATATGTACAACAGAGTTTCATACTAGTTATTACACAAAATTAGATTTTATGGTTGTAGATTTGACTATTTCGTTATATGACTTTGAATATCTATATCCCTTCTCGTAGTTTTAGAAAAGTAAATATTTCCTAACTATTTTAATGAAATATTACTCCATTCTTCCCAATTTTTTAGCTCCAAGTTGACCCAACATAGAGGTTCAGATGAAAGTTAAAAGAATGAGAATTTTGTATATCTGTAGATTATTGTCCTTAAAATTGGAGAATGACTACAGAATGAGTCTTCTTTAAGGACATTGAAAAAAAAAATAAGAGTAATAATCACGGATATATGGTGTATAATGAGGTGAGAAGATATATTGATTATCTAATAAATATTGTAAAGTCTCAATCATACTTATATTACGATAAACTCCATCCTTTTTCTGGTGAGGTATCTCCATCTGTTCATTGTGGATAAATAATATAAAATTATGATTGACTAGATATATTTGCGTGTAATTCTTGTAAATTTACTATTCTTTTTTCCAATAAAATAGGAAAATGAAAAGTATAAATATACATAGGGCACAATAAAGCAAACATGTTTTTGAACTCGTGTTCGTCGTAAATAAATCACTATATTTTCATGTTTAATATAGTTTGACGAAGTCGGAACTCTACTATTTTTCTTTAATGTCAAAAGAACACCACATATCTATAGGAAAAAAAATGAAAGTTTGGAATATGACAGTAAAAAATGATGTGAATTGCAAAATAGTAACTGAAATAGAGGAAAGTTTAGGATATACTTGATAACATAGGTTTCCACCATAGATCTGCGTTCATCTTTTGAAACTCTGCTCCTAGGCTTTCTGGTTTCCACTGCATCCGATGGAGCAGAGGCAGCAAATGACCTTCCAAGCCTCTGCATATTAGACCCATGCACAGGACTGGACGTCTCAATTGACACTGCAATGCGGACCGACATCTGATATCAATTAAAAGAACAATGGAAACATAAATACTTCCTAACAAAAGATTGCATAGTAATACATGATTCAACATCAAGTTAAAGCCATTAATAATCAAAAGACAACGCATAACACAATCATTACCACATGTAACTTAAAAGTCATACAGTTTGTTACATTCCTAGTTGGACAGGAAAAGAATGAAAATGAGACAGAGAGCTTAGACACACTTCGGACTCCATACCGATTACATCAATTATCCATTGTGTCAACAGAACTCGTCAATGCATGGGTTTCAAATGCCCTTCACTTTATGTAACCATGCATACAGGTTAAAGAAATATTAGGCAAAAATGTCTCAGTAATTTTACCTGAATGTAGACTACCTTTTGATGTCTTGATTACTTGATGCCATTGGTACTGGCGAGACAGGCCGATTTTAGCATGCCGAAGAAAACCCCGAATGAGTCTCATCTGACCTTTAATGGTTAAATGAAAGATCAATACAATGAGTAAGGAAAGCAAAGTAATTCATGTAATTCTGTGCAATTGACCGACATGATCAAAATGAAATAAGAAAGTCAACCTTGAAATACTTGGAGACACAGTCTCTCTCTCTCTCTCTCTCTCTCTCCCACTCCTCCCACACCTCCCGTCTGTAGGGGTGTTCATTCGGTTGGTTCGTTCGAAAACCAAACAGATATTTCGGACCAAAAATCGAACCAAACAAAGCATTTTGGTTAAATATCGAAATTTTTTCAGTCGGTTCGGTTTTCGGTGAAACCGTTATAAAATTAAAAAAAAAACTTGAAGAATATGAAATAAGCTCAAAGTTCCAACTTTTATATGTAAACAGCCCTAGAAAGGGATCTCTTAAAAATATGAAACTTCACTGCAACAACCATTGAAAGAGCAGCCTAATAATTTCACTCTAAGTTGAATCGATAGAGAAGGATAATACTAAATCAAAGTCCATTTGAAGAAGAATTACTGATTAATAAAAAAGAATTACACAAAGCATCAAACTTGAGGCTTTTGTGGTGGTTGGCGGAGGCGGCACCGTAGCTGGCGGCAAAGCAAGGAGATGAGAAAAGAAGTTGTGAGCAGAGTGGCATTAGCAGAGCATGAGAGCAGTCGAGTACTCGAGTAGAATGGAATGAAGTTTGCTGTGCAATTACACAATTAGATTTAGGGCTGAATTTACTAAAAAAGTGTAACCGGGAATACACGCTTTTACTCTTCTTTTTTTTAGTTTTTTTACATTTTTATTATATAATATATAAATAATACATAGAATTTGATTTTCAGTCCGGTTCGGTTCGCCGAACCTGAAAACCGAAAAACGAATTTAAAAAAAATGAAAACCGAACCAAAATTTGCAGTTTAGTTTCGGTTTGGACCGAATTTTCGGTTTTTGGTTTGGTTCGGGCAAATAACCGAATCGTGCCCACCCCTACTTGGGAGGCAATGCGCATTATTCATCTAACCGAACAGATACAAAGGAAGTCTATGTTTCCAAAACCTAGAACTAAAGTAATCCATCACGTACTCTTGTTATCATATAATGGATTGTAGAGAGCAGCATGAGCATATTAGTCCATGCTCAACTTCAAACATGTATTGTCCTTAACACTGAGCTTGAGCCTTGGAAACTACTCTAACTCTTGGAAAAAGAGTAGACGTGCATTGTACATAAGCCAAACATGTAACCAACTCACTCAGCTTCTTCACCTTAGTTACACAACACCGAAGGGGTTTATATACAAGTGGTAGAAAGGCCCAAATGAAGGTAAAAGAATTCCGTTTCACCGCTACTAGGAACTGCGGATTAGAATAGAACTAGAAATGCAATTCTATGAAATTGTATTTGTTGAGTATATAACTTTAATTATCAATTCAGACTATATTCAAAATGTTAGCAGTCTTGATTATCATTAGCACAATAAACACACCTACTCATTGTTAAACAAAGTGAATCAGTAAAGTAACAAGGACTAGCAAAGAAAATCGCACCCAAGGTAAACCAAATTTGACGATACAATTACACACATAAATATGAAAACCCCAAACAAAATGCAAATAATTTCATTAACGGAAACGAAATGTAGAAGAACGATTACCAATGCAATATTACTTCGGCAGTCGGTCTCCTTCTCCTTCCGTTGAAGAGCTGACGGAATTTAGGGTTTAATTAGGGGATCGTTTTAGAGAGTTTGCAGAGCTACAACCACAGACAAAAAATGGAGGGTTTTAGATATGCGCCACTAATACATTTTAGTTTCCATTTTACCAAGAGCTCACAAGAAAACCCATTTACTTTACGGGTCCGACCCGGGAATGTACTAGTTAAGTCCATGTTGGCTAGGGGTGTTTACGAATTGACCGAACCGACCAAAAACTGACATTTCGGTTCAAATCGAAAGCCAATCTGAAAATTTCAGTTCGGCTTTGTTTTTTATTTTTTTTAGCAAAAATAGGTTTACGGTTCGGATTTTAGGTTCGGTTAAATCGAATCCAACCAAAAATCGAGTGATATTTTTTTTATACATTTTAGAATATCTTTAGTTATAATTTATAACTTAAAAACGTGTTTCAAGTTTCAAAACCCATCACTCTTCACGCCTTCTGTACAGTTCACACTTCACAGAACACACAGACAGCTCAAACCCTTCTGCTTCTCTGTCCCTCGTCTCTGTCCCTCTCAAACCACCGCGACACACACATCTCAGACCACCACGGCATGCCGGAACGACAATCGTACCTCGCGCAGCCATATTCCAATAATATATTTTTTCCATTTTTTCTATTTTCTTTATATGGTTTTAATTGATTTTGTACGAATTTAACTTATTTTGTATTTGTATGGTTTTAATTGTTTAAATTGTATTTGGTTATGATCTGGGTCATATTTCGTGAGAGTTACAACTCGGACTAATCGAGGTTCGGGTGGGACCCGACCAGGAGATCAATAGATTATCGACTGCTGTTGGTCCCAAGTGGCAAACGAAAGGGTCTAGAAGGGGGGGGGGGGTTGAATAGACCCTGAAGTCTTTTTCGATTTCAAAAATTTCGTATTAAAATCGATTTGGACGCTTGAAAATGTAAACGCTTAGTTGAGCGTCTACTTTGAAAACTGTTTGAAAAGATTAACTTAGACTTAAAATTTGAATACTATAACCACTCAGGTTTAAGCGTTCAGTTCTTTAATCAGGGTTAGCACAGCGGAATGATTTTATAAGTCTTCACTTTGAAAGTATTTAGCGTCACAAAGTTTTCCTTAGTTGCTTTTGGTTAAAACGTTTTTGAACGCTTAGCGCTTGGTCAAGCGCTTAAGACTGGTTTGAAAGCTTAGCGTTCTCTTTTTCCAAATATAGCTTCTTAACTGTTTTAATGCCTTTTCAAAGATTAATATGCAAGAGTAAGGTAAAGTAATAAAGCAGTAAGTGACACAAGATATTATAAGGTTTATTGGGTGGTGTAATCCCAGCTACGTGCTTCTTCTCCTATGCACTTGGAGGTAATCCACTAAATTGATTCTCGAAAAGTCACACAGAGACTTCTACAAAATAGGAAAATAGGAAGAGATGGATATGAATGACTTGAGCTCCTTGGTCACACAGATTTTTGTTGCAAGCCACTTCAATCCTCTGCTCCTGGAAAGACGATCTCGAGCTCCTTGTTCACACAGATTTCAGCTCCAATAAAGACCTTCTTCAACAAGCTTCTTTTACACAAAAATACTGCTTGTGAATCAACAAACTTTCTCACTCAAATGAAAGGTGTTGAAGGTTTATTGTAACATGTTTGTTTGATGTTGGGAAGTTCAAACAACTTGGGATATCTCAATAATAGTGTAGGGTTCTTCTATGAAGATGTTTGAGATATCGGTGATTGTCTTTGGAATGTATTTGAGAAGTTGATGGATTTTGGCTATGGAGTTTGCAAGCTTTTCTCTCAAATTATTTCAGCAAAGTTTCTCTCTCTGCACACTCTCTAAGGTTTTGCTGGAGGGTACTATTTATAGAGATTCTTGGGATTTGTCCGTTGGACACAATCAGACGCGTGTCTCTCATGCAGCGCGTCAAATAGTCCCTTTCTGACATTCCTAAAATTCTGCTTGTTCCGATTGGACAGGAGCAGACTTGAACTCTGAAAAGCTGACAGTCTAGTCAAAAGGTGGCTTGTCCACAAGTCATACTGTCTTGTTACATTTAATGCATTTATCAAGCATTTAATACATTTTGAATTTATTTCCCGTTAGAAATAAATGACCGTTGGTGATTGCATTTAAGTCCTTGATAACTTGGGTTTTATCCTTCAGGTGAATCTGAAAGTTGGACGCTTGAGTCGCTCGGACGCTTGAAATCAGCTGAGCGCTTGAAAATCGCTGAGCGCTTGAAATCAGCTGAGCGCTAGATTCACAAATCCTGAAACAGTTCTTTAGCGTTTGACAGACGCTTGGAACAAATCTTCATCTTCTCTTGACTTCAGACGCTTGAATCTTCAACTTCATCTTTGATAGACTCACCCAGAATTCTATCAGCGACTCGGTATCTAATCCTAAGCCTAAAATCTACAAAGATAAAAATTACAAGCTTAACAAAATAATAAACTTTCGAACGCTTATACATATATTCTATGAAAGTACAAACTTACATTCTTTTGGGGTCTAACATAAAATCCTATCTTGTCATCATCAAAACATCTAACATGAAATTCCTAACAACTGCACTCTAGTGTAGAGTTACCTACGTACCTATCAATAGGATCAAGTCTAACGTAGTTCAATTCAAATATAGGGTCCTACTATAAACCTCGTGATTTATAATGGATCTACTTAGTATCTAGATCGAAGCACGTAAGTCGGAGCTACTGTCCAATTGATGGTGATTTTGTGAATAGTGATTGCATAACCCCCAATCGGTTAAGCATGAGGGTATTTATAGGTGACACCGTGTATGGGCGATATGGTGACTTGTGTGTCTGTCCAGCTTAAGACACGTGGATTGATCGGAGAGCTCTCTACTGTCCAGGTTGAGTTTTGGGTCGTAAGTGACCCGAATATGGAACACTGATCTTGCTATGGTTTTCGGCCCGTATCTCAGTTTTAGGCTTTTGTTACGTTATTTTAGGCCTTTGTTGTGCAATTGGACCTGTTCCAAGGTCTTTAATTTATATGCCCAAAATTATGCATTTCATCTAATCCCTCACTTCGATAGTTCTAAGTTCGTAATATCGTTCGAATTTAGGACTGTTGAAGTAAATGGAAAAGTAAATGAACATCCTTACACATATCCATTAAACATTGATTATCAACATTTATACGACTAATAAATTTGTTCTATCTGCCTTTCGACGGAGAATATGTCAGAGCATTTATGGAGCACACCTTTTCATGAAGATATAGCATCATTACGTTCTATTTCGATGTCTTTTCAAATGAAGCATCATTTAATCTCCGCTGTTGAATTCAAATGCCGCTAAAACTTCCACCGTCCGATGATGGCCTTTATCCTATAAATACGTGGTAACTCCTTCTTTTTACATTTTTACATTTTCACTTTATATAGAGAGAGTTTTCTAGAGAGATATCGAATGTGCCTGGTGGTTCGTGCTCCATCTCGATCATTAGCTATAAATTTCATCGACCTTTAGGTTCGTCTATCCCTTTTTCTTTTTCTTTTATTTAACATGTGTTTCTAAAATAAGATGCGTCGTAATTATTCGTATTCCTCTATTAATAACAATGATATTTCAAGTGATGTTTCTTCATCGGATGAAACATTTAGGGTTATAAATTGTTTTCCATCTCCGAATAATGACGATGTACTACTAAATAATCTTCATGTAGATGCTCCTCATAATGTATCTCCGGGTCTATCTAGCACTCGTGACCACCTTCTTTATAATGTAGGTCGAAGTAATCTCGTCAATAATACAATGGAAGATCCGAGTGGAGTGGAAAACAGTGCAGATTTGGGAATTAGTGAAGGTTCGAATAACGAGGTTGAGGTTGATCTTCATGACATAGATAGTGAAGGGAGTCCGATTTAAATCTTGATTTATTTAGTCATAACTCTAAATCTGCTAGATTAGCTTTTTGGCTAAAAAAGAGAAGTCTAAGATGACCCCAAATTTAGTAGATGATATTCGATCCCAATATTCTACTCCTAATGGGTATCATATAAAAATCCCTGGCCCTAATGATAGGCTTCATTGTCCTTCGAAGCATTATCGATGCTTTCATATAGCACATCTTATGGCGGGTCTTAGGTTCCCTCTTTCTGATATCCACCCCGATATCATTGATTGATTGAGACTTAGTCCGACATAACTTTTACCTAATTCTTATAAGTTGATTAACTATTTTGTGGTATTAATGACTGGTCTCGAGCCGGATGTGAGTTTTGCTCATTTTTGGAGCCTTTTACAATTATGTCGAGGATCGAAGAAAGATGGAGAGGGGTTCTTTTACATCTCACCTCGATGACATCGTAGATGTCTAGATGTCACAAACTCGTCATATGGCGATTGGAAACCGTTTTACTTTTTTATAGGTCAACCTAATAATGAGCGATGGAGGGTTCCACATCGTTGGAGTTTGAGGGTAAAGGATCCGACAGATTTTGGTGATGTTACTCGGGGTCCTCATTTTATCTATAATAATTTTCAAACTTGGTTCAAAATTGAAAAGATTTTGAAAGAGTTAGTTTTAGCTCATTGCGGTTTGAGCACTGCCCCGGTTCTAGAGTCTGACAATGTTGAACCTCTTGGTAAGCATTTATTTTCATCCTTTGTGCATTAATTTGTTTTGTTGGTTTGCATTTTAATTCTAGCTATGGATACATATGAAGCAAAAATGCTCGCATTGGCGCGAACTGCAAAGAAGAAATCAGATAAAGGTAAAGGAAAGGCTAAAGCCTCAGCCAGTGAAGATGGTACACCTCAAATCGATTCGATTCTTCCTCCCCGTGTGCTGATCTCAGAGACCCAGGCTGCTGCTCATGTGGATCTGGTGACCTTAGATAGTAACAACGGATCCGGTGTCGGGGTTCCAGAACAAAAAACATCTTCTCGGGTGAGGCCTCGTATCACTTTCAAGAGACGAGCCTCGCAGGATCTTCAGCCCAATAGTTCGTTTAACATACTAGCTATTATTCCGGATGATAGTTTTCAACTCACGGATCGTTTTGAGGCTTTACTACTGAATGATCATTTTGAGAATAGTGATAAGCAAAACAAGGCACCTCTTGATGAGAACCGTACTATTTTAAAGCCTGACTAGAGAGTGTATACTGATTTCAGCATCTACAACATGCCAAAAGGTTTCACATCTTTTGAGTTGTTCAATAGCACCTTGATGACATGTGATTATTGGGTTACGCGAAAAAATGCACATGGGAAGGTTTTTTTAATTAAATCCCAAAGTGATTTTCTCGATTTGCATATTGAATTATACAAATGCTAAAACGAATAATAACTTACCCATTGAAGCGAAGTGGTTGGAGAACTAATTCCTCCTTAAAAAAATCGAATACTTGAAGGCTCCAAATCTCCAAAACTCATGCAATCCAATCTTCACGAATCCTTTGAAGCTTTCTCGAATTCTTGATCTGAACTACGAAAGTACGTTGCCTCTAAATAATCACGCGGATTTGTTTGACGAAAAATTCCCTTTTTCTTCACCTTGACCGACTGCTAGAGTGTGTGTGAGAGAGGGAGGAGTTTTTCTTTTTATTTCTAGGAGAGTTGTATGAAATTTTCCTTTTCATCTAGGTCAAAAGTCCTTTTTAATATCACTTGACTTATTGACCAAGACTTTTAGAATAGAGTCTATGTTGGGCATTCATGAGGACTCCCAACTTACCCCAAGAGGCGTCCAAATGGACGCCCCTTACATGGCCCGACTCATATTTTGTTTTAATTAATTATCTATTTAAATAATAATTTATTATATCCAATAAATAAATCAATTAATTAAATAACCAAATTAATTAGATAAATTAATTCATTAATTTATTTCCTTGAAAAATTAATTAATAATTAATCTTATCTTTATAATTAATTATCTCATTAATTAAATCTCCTAGAATAAAATAGAAAATCCTTTATTTTCTTTATCAATCCTTTGGCGCGACTCTTTAGGTTTGTTTCGTTTGGCAATGAAAGGAATCCAAAGGAAGTGGGCAACACCTAGCCAGTCATGTGACCCACTTTGTAGCTCAAACAAAATCGAATGATTGGATCATTCCACAACCTTCCAATCATAAATACCGTATAAATAAACCCTTTGTTCATGTGTCCCAATCAAGTGAAAGTCATGGTTATGTCAAACACACCAGACTTGACCATAAGTATTAATTATAATAATACGAGATCATTGAGTTCGATTTAGTGCCTCGCACAATCGTCTCTTTTGCTTTGGCTAAAGACTTTGATCTCTATTATTTATAATCACATAGGATACTTTCTCATTCACTTATCAAGCTACATTTTGAGGTCGATCCCACCAATGGGTGAATGGGTCTAACTACTTTAGTGACAGACTTGACGCCACAAGTGTATCTTCAGTCTGAAACTTTAGGTCAAAGGTTTACTTATACCCATTATGCTTAATCAGTTCTGTCATTGACAGTCACATAGTGAAAATCCATGTGACAGAACCGATGCGAATCGTGTTCGAGCATATCAGTTCCACTGATGTGCCTACATTCTTAAGCTCCCACCAGTGTTCAACTGACACTCTCATGTCAAAGCTAAGATTGTACAGTTGTTCTAAGTCTTTATTTGTCCATTAAAGACTTCATATTATTTAGCGAACGAGTTTAAGTAATTAAGATCAATCTCTCTAGTGCCAATCTTCCTCTCCCATAGGAAGTAGAGAAATTGCATTGAACACAAGGATAAGATATTTTACACTACTTATAGATGCAGATAAGATTTAAGTAAAAACTAAACAATGCCTTTTATTATAAACAATACATAAGTTCATTACAAGAAAGACGCCTTATCATTCTATCCTCTATGGCATCTGAGGGCATAATCCTAACAGTATCCCACTTGCACTAATGCCACTATTGTGGTATCTTATACCTATCCTTTCCAGGTGTCGATCCAGAACAACCTGAGGTAGTGGTTTGGTGAATGGGTCAGCTACATTGTCAGCTGAGGCTATTTCTTGCACTGCTATCTCTCTTCTGCTAACGATCTCTCTAATGATGTGAAATTTTCTCTCAATGTGTTTAGATTTGTTATGAGACCTTGGTTCCTCAGTTTGTGCTATCGCTCCATTGTTATCACAATAAGTGGCAACGAGAGCTCTGCACTAGGAACTACTTGAAGTTATCCCAGAAACTTTCTCATTCAAACAGCTTCTGCTACCACATATTCTGCTTCAGTGGTGGAATCAATGGTTGTGTTTTGCTTGGAACTTTTCCAAGACATCGCCCCACCATTAAGCATGAAAACAAACCCTGAAGTGGATTTTCGGTCATCTACATCAGACTGAAAGTCTGAATCAGTGTAACCTGTCATCTTTAGCTCTCCACCTTCATAGACGAGAATCATATCCATAGTTCTTTTAAGATACTTTAGGATATTCTCCACAACTATCCAATGTTCCTTTCCTAGTTTTACCTGAAATTGACTTACCACGCTTACAGCATAAGCAATGTCAGCTAGTACACAACATTGCATACATCAGACTACCTACTCCAGATCCATAGGGTACATTACTCATCTCTTTTCTATCTTCCTCATTTTGAGGACACATAGACTTAGATAAGTGTACTCCATGTCTCATGAGAAGGAATCCTTTCTTAGAGTTATCCATCCTAAATCTCTTTAGGACCTTTTCTAAGTAAAGGGCTTGGGAAAGACCGATCATTCTATTCGTTCTATCTCTATAGATACGAATTCCAAGAATGTACGTTGCTTCTCTCAAGTCTTTCATGGAAAACGTACTCGAAAGCCATTTCTTGACAATGGTGAGCATTCCCACGTCATTTTCTATAAGTAGAATGTCATCTAGATATCGTACTAAGAACGAGATCTTGTTCCCACTAGTCTTCTTCTACACACAAGGTTCATCTTTGTAATACCCTTGTCCCATATGGGAAAAAGGAAGAAAATAAAAATAATTTATAAAGAGAACCATAGGATTCAAGTGTAACAATGGATATCCATTTTGGGTCGTGATTTAAATGCCCAACTCAAGGTTACGCTCAGTGGGTTCGATGGGATTTCTCTGGTCCAACGGACTCGTGAGCTCGGGGCATGACAAATGGTATCAGAGTCGCTCGTCAGCCAGAATTGGGAGTTCGGTGCTACAACATGAAATTTCGGTATCCGCTATGAAGTAGCCCGAAGTTCTTGGATCCGCTATTAAGAATAGTCCGAGGCAAATTCGGTGGTAGCCTAGAGAGTCCCGACGCCTGACGACGGATCTTGGACTGAGTCACGCTGCGACGAGGACGTCGCTCCTCGAAGGGGGAGGGGTGATTGTAATACCCTTGTCCCACATGGGAAAAAGGAAGAAAATAAAAATGATTTATAAAGAGAACCTTAGGATTCAAGTGTAACAATGGATATCCATTTTGGATAGTGGTTCAAATGCCCAACTCAAGGTTACACTCAATGGGTTCGATGGGATTTCTCTGGTCCAAAGGGCTCATGAGCCCGGGGCGTAACAATCTTCGTTCTTGATGAAGCCATATCCTTTTACTACTTCATCAAAATGAAGATTCCAGCTTCTAGATGCTTGCTTGAGACCGTATATGGATCTCTCAAGTTTACATACTTTATGGATATTGATCTCGGATACAAAACCTTTTGGCTATTCCATATATCTTCTAGGAATCCATTCAAAAAAGCAGTTTTGACATCTATCTGCCACATCTCATAACCTAAGTATGTAGCGATGGGTAATTATTCGGATGGACTTTATCATGGCCACTGGTGAAAATGCCTCTTGATAGTCAATTCCTTCTCTTTGACTATAGCCTTTTTCTACGAGCCCGACTTTAAAGTTGTCAACCTTTCCATAGCTACCAATCTTTCTTTTATAGATCCATTTTCATCCTATAGGTTTGATACCTTCAGGACGATCTACCAAAGTCCAGACTTGGTTCGATTGCATAGAATCCATCTCTGTTTCCATTGCTTCTCGCCATCTTGAAGTGTCGACATCCACCATCGCTTGATCATAGGTACAAGGATCATCTTCATGACTTTCTTGTACTACAGTGTGAAGCTCTAGCTCCCTCTGCAGCAGATATCCATACCTCTCAGGTTTGTTGGGAATCCTGGTATCATGCACAGTGAAAATTGAAAATCATATCCGAATTCCCAAAGCCAAGATCAATTTGTTTTGTTCGTTGATTTTAATGAAAAAGTTGAGTACGAAAAACATACCTTTTTACGTAGTCAACAAATCCTCGCGAATCTTCAAATCTTCGTTCAACGGTTCACGTGTCCTGTATCTAGATTGTCACACGTCAGAATTGACTCCAGAAATCTCTATCACTTTTCTTTGGGGCGGCTAGATAAGAGAGAGTGGAAGAGAATTTATTTTCTCTGTATTGTATTTTTGGTGGAGGAACTGAGTTATCAATTCACATGTCTCTAGAGCTTGTGTTGGAGGGTTAAATAAATCCTCGAACTTAAGTCCACCAAACACACGCCTATTAATGCCAATTGGACTTCTATTGAGCTATGTTGACATACTCAGCTTAGCCCAATTAATTTAACCCTCTAATATTTAATCCAATTAAATATACTGATTAAATTAATTTTCTAATTTTCTAATTAACTAAATAATTAATTAACATCATAGTTGACCTAGTCAACACAATTAATTTAATACCATGTTTAATTCAATTAAACAACTAATTAAATTAATTCGTCCTTCCAAAGAACAAATTACCAAAACGTCCTTCAAATACAACAATTGATTTCCATGTCTATGCCTATAGCGCGACTCTCTAGCTTCGTCTCGATTGGCAATGAGAGGATGCCAAAGGATGTGGGTGACACCTAGCCAACACCGTGACCCCACATCGTAGCCCAATCGAGTACGAAATGACTATGTCATTTCAAACCTCTATATTATGAATACTATATGAGTATAAGGCCTTCAGTGACGTATCCCGATCGAGTGACAGTCATAGAATATGTCAAACTCACAGGACTCGATGCTATGCTCAGGTATCATAGTAATATGAGATTACCGAACTACCCTCAGTGTTCAACACGGGTTAGTTCATGAGCTCTGGCCAGAGACTTTAATCTCATTTATCTATGATCACATAGGATACTTCTCGTTTACTTTCAAGATAGTGAATTCCATTTTGCTAACCAGTTAAGACTGCTACTTGCTCATCAAGCCGCACTTCGAGGTTGACCTCACCAACGGGTGAATTGGATCTAACTACTCTAGTGACAAACTTGATGTCACAAGCACATCTTCAACTTGATTACTCAGGTCACAGGCTCACGAATACTATCATAATTAGTAATCTGATCATTGACAGTCGCTGAGTAAAAACCCATGTGATCGGATTACTACGAGCCGTGTTCGAATACACTAATCCAATCCAATCAATGTATCCATGACACAAACTCCCATTATCCTATAGTGTTCAACTGACTTTCCTTGTCAGAGCATGTGTCATACAAGTCCACACGAATCTCAATGCCCTATTGAGATTCTCCAACTTGCGAACCGTTGAAGTGATCAAGTATCAAATCCTTCCAGTGCCCATCTTCCTAACTACTATAAGGAGTGTGAAGGTTTGCCTTGGCACACATGGACTAGTTGTTCATTTAAGACTTATAGACGCCATTAAGAATTATATGAACAAGTTACTAATGCTTTATACTAATATTAGGGTGTATAACATAAACTAGTGCCCTATTCTCTAAGTCCTCCTTGGCATCGAGGGCACAAACCCAACAATATCCCACTTGCACTCTATGCCAATCGCTAGGTATCTAATACCCATCTTATAAGATGTCACTCTAGCACTGCCTGTGATAGTGGCCCAGTGAGTGGGTCAGCTATGTTACCGGCTGAGGTTATTTTTCTGCAAGGTTATAATTGTCTTTTCCAACGATCCATCAAAAGATGCTGTATCTCTCAACATTGTGCCTAAATTTGTGAGAACTCGGTTCCCTAGCCTGCGCATTAGCACCATTTCATCACAGTAAAGTCACAATCCAAGCTACACACCAGAGACCTATAGAAGCTCCATCATGAATTTCGGATCCAAATAATTTCCTAGACAACCTCCAAGGCTCCAAGGCAATTTCATATTCATTCTCAGGAGTGGAGTACTTTGCTTAGAATTCTTCCAAGTCATTACTCCACAATTGAGGGTGAATACATACCTAAAGTGGAATTACAATCATCTTTGTCAGACTCCAAGTCCAATTAAGTGTAACCTTCCACTCTCAGTTCGCCATGGGCATAGATGAAAAGTATATCTTAAGTTCTTCTTGAGTACTTCATGATATATTTTACGTCTATCCATTGCTCTTCCTCATTAGGCAAGAGTCCTTTCTTAGATCTTCTATCCTAAATTGCTTTAGGATTTATTCTAAGCAAAGGGCTTGGGAGAGCCCCATCATCTTATTCGCTCTACCTCTATAGACACGAATTATAAGGATACAATGGCTTCTTCCAGGTCTTTTCATGGAGAATATGCTCAACGTTTATGTCTTGATCCAAGTCAATGAGCCCACATCATTTCCCATAAGTAGAGCACTCTCTACATATAGTACCAGAAAGTGACATCTCGCTCCCACTGGCCTTCTTGCACACACATGGTTCCTCTTCATTTTTGATGATATCATAATTCCAAATTTTATCATCAAAGTGAAGATTCCAACAGCGAGAGGTCCGCTTAAATCCACAAGTGAATTTATACAACATATAGACCTTATGAGAATCGTCCTCAGATGTGAAACCCTTGGGCTGTTACATCTGCAAGAGTTCCACTTAAATCCACAAGTGAGTTTATACAGAATATAGACCTTATGAGAATCGTCCTCAGATGTGAAACCCTTGGGCTGTTATATATGGATGTCCTCCTTGAGGAATCCATTCCTGAATGAGTCTTCACATCCACGTGCCAGATTTTCATAATCTTGGTGTATTACTATAGAAAGTAATATTCTAGTGGATTTGATTATAGCTGTGGCAAAGAGGCTTCCTCATAGTCAATGCGCTTCTTTTGACTACACCCTTTCGCCATCAGCCTGGCCTTGCCATTCGAATCAATCTTTCTCTTGTAGATGTACTCGCCTCTGATGAGTAAAATACTCTCGGGGCGATCTACTAGAGTCTAGGATTAATTCAAAGACATTTAATCCATCTTCATTTTCACAGCCTTACACCTTCTCGTAGAGTCCATATCAATCATCGATTTGTCGTGCATAGAGGGATTGTATCCATGGTTCCCTCTGCCACAACATACAACTTATGCTTTCCTAGTAGCAGACCACCATATATCTCAGGCGGTTGAGATACTCTACCAAACCAACTCATTGGTGGTTGTGTTATAATGGACTTGGTTTGGGTTTCTTGAATAGCAGTCTCGTAAGGAGTTTTGTTTTGTTCTTATAGAACAAAATTTCTACCTACTCCAATTTCTCGAAAGATGTTATATTCGAGAGAACTGAACTCTAAGGCCATAATGATCCTCTGAGCATTATGTAGGTAAAGAGTTCTCCCACCGAATCCATAGGCTAATTTATAAAACTTCCTTTTAAGGACTTAGCCTCCAGATTCTCTACCTTTATTTTATCTACGTAGGTTGGGAATTCCCATATCATCACGTGTTTAAGATTAGGCTTCCACTTGTGCCACTTCTGATATGGTGCCTTAGGAATGAATTTGGAGGGACATCTTTTCAAGATCTACCTATAAGTAGCGCATGACTCACTATAAATATGGGCAATTCTATGTAGTTTAGCATAGAATAAGTCATGTCCAACACTATTACCCTATTCAACTACAGAGTCGTTGGAAGTATCAACTGTGAAACTGTACTACGTTCTCATAAGAACGGGTTGAATTAGGCAATCATATACTTGACATCACAATCCAATCGTAGTGTCCTAATATGATACCATAGTTTCAACCATAGGCATCAGTACGCACCAAACTTTAGAACTTGAGTGGCCCTTTAATATGTTCCCTGTGAAAGAAGACTCGGTCCTTTGCCTATGAGACAAGACAAGATTGTTAATTTTGGATAGGGTTCCAATCCTAATAGGCTTGTACCCCATGTTTCTCCTAACTCATGAATCTTATGCTCATAAGTTATAACCTAATCTTCGGTGCCAAACAATTATTCTTATTTGTTTCTAGCATACCACACTCCCTAGTCTCTATGGTCACAGTATACTAATTCCAAAATTTTGTACTTCTTTCTAATTCTTCAAACATGAGCACTAGCTCTAGAATGTAGAATATAAGAAGTAGAAAAAATCGGTTATAGAACACTTAGCTTTTAAAACACATAGTTCTATACCCAGTGCACCTCATATTTAAGCCCCTACTCATCGTCCCACACTTAGATTTGAGTAATGCTTGCTTCAAGCATACAATTTAATGACGCTAAACTGAGGAACATCCTCAAGTTCCAAGTCAGTTGATTTAATTAGGCCAGTGTTGACAAAATTATGGAGCATAATTAAGTAAATGAGTTTTTATCTAAAAGAGATACAAACTAATGTAGAAAATAAACCAAGATATCAATTAGGTATTTATATTGTACACAAGTAAAATATAGGACTTTAATTTTACTTGGCTCCCACTACATTTTTTGAAACATTGCACTCCCGCTGCAATTTTCGGAAATCTCGCTGGATAGATTTCGTAGTGAGTGATTGAGTTCTTTAAATGGTTAAGTGGGTTGCAACCCTTCAACGATATATGACCCACTAACCTTTTAAAGTGGTGTCTAACACCAATCTATCCAATAGATGATTCAATCTGCTTTTCCCATAATTCACCAAACCGCAACCCTTTATCGATATATAAGTTTGTGAACTATCTGAGTTCATTCCCACTAACTCCTTTTCATCTAACATTTGAATTTCACCTGGAAACCCTTTAACGATATTTGGGGTGAAATATGCTTCGATTAAGACATCCAATGCACTTATTAAAATTTCAAATTATATACAATGTATAACCCCCACTTACTGGGCAAATGCCATACACCGAGTATAATTTTAATTTTACTAAGTTTAGTGGAGGGAGAGGACGCCCATCGCCCTTTACTAACTCAATCTTATTTAATTGGGAGAATTTAAACATTTAATTAAGGTCTCACAAAGCATATCAACAACTATCATGCTAACATGCATATATAGCGTAGAAAAATCTAGCAATTCTACTATCACACATTTTCATGGACCATCTAGATCGGCCCAAGCCAATGGGCTAATCAACATGTAAATATTTTAAGATGCATCATAAATGTTAGATGTTTTGATGATGACAAGAATAGGACTTTATGTTAGACCCCAAAAATAATGTAAGTTTATGTTTTCATAGAACAATTAAGAGTTTGAAAGTCTGTAAGTGTATTATTTTGATAGGCTTATAACTTTTATCTTTGTAGATTTTAAACTAGGTATTTGATACTAAGTCGCTGATAGAATTCTAGGTGAGTTTATCAGAGATGAAGTTGAAGATCAGCGTCTGAAGTCAAGTGAAGATAAATATTTGTTCTTAGCGAGTTTCAAAGGCTAAAGGACTATTTCAGGATTTATGAATCAAGCGCTAAAATGACTCAAGCGATCAAGGATTAGACTCACCTGAAATAAATTCTCAAGTCATGGAGGACTTAAATGCAATCGTCAACGGATATTTATTTTCAACGGGAAATAAATTCAAATGCATTAAATACCTAATAAGTGCATTAAATGTGATAAGGCATTATGACTTATGGACAAGCCACCTTTTGACTAGACTGTCAGATATCAAATTTCAAAACCTGCTTCTGTCCAATCAGAACCAGCAGAATTTCAGGAATGTCAGAAAGGGACAATTTAACGCGTTGTGTGAGTTACACGCACTCACATGTATCCAATGGACAAATCCCAAGAAACCCTATAAATAGTAACCTTCAGCAAACCCTAAACATACACGCATATGCACAAGAAAAAGTTCAAAACTTTGTTGAAGTTGTTTGAGAGAAAAGCTTAAAAACTCCATAGCCAAAAATCTTCTCAAGCTTTTTATACATTCCAAAGATAGTCAAAGATATCTCAAACCTCTTCGGAGAAGAACCCTAATTCCTACTGAGATATCCCAAGTTGTTTGCACTTCCCAACATTCAACAAACCTGTGACTAAACCCTCAACATCTTTCATCTGAGTGAGAAAGTTTGTTGATTCTACAAGTAGCATTTCTGTGTGAGAGAAGCTTGTTGAAGAGGATCTTCATTGGAGCTGAAGTCTGTGTGATCAAGGAGCTCATGATCATCTTCCCTTTCATCTATTTTGTTGAAGCCTCTGTGTGATCCTTCGATAATCAATCTAGTGAATTCCTCCGAGTGCAAAGGAGAAGAAGGTCATAGCTGGGATTACATCACCCAGTGAACCTTACAATATCTTGTGTTATTTACTGTTTTATTGCTTTACTTTACATTTGTATATTATATCTTGAAAAGGCATTTAAAACGGTCTAGCGACTAATTCAAGTTCAAAAGAATGTTAAGCTAAAAAAATTTCCGCTATGTTAACCCTGATTAAGCGAGTGAAACATTACCCTACTTTGGTAATTGTTTAAATCACTAAATCTAAGTTATCTATTTCTAAGCGCCTGACCTAGCGTTAAGCTTTCCAAGCGTTCAAATTCTTCAAAGTAATACAGAATTTTTAAAGTCGAAAAAGACATCAGAGTCTATTCAACCCCCCCTTCTAGACCCTTTTGTATGCCACTTAAGACCATCAAGTGGTATCAGAGCATTTGAAGTAGAAACCTAAGCGTTTCCGAGCGTAACTGCTTGCTTAGATCCATTTTTCTAAACTTAGTTGCTTTATTTCTTAAAATCTCATATCATGGCTTTTAACAAGGTGCCTAAGCTGGTGGAGTCAAACTATGATTCTTGAAAACTTAGAGCATTTGCATATTTATGTTCTTGCAATAATTAGATGTGTGATGTAAATACAGATGGCCCATTCAGATCATGAAAGTTGTAACTCGAGCCCCTGGAGCGACTGAAGCAACTCTAGATGGTTATGTCGAGAAACCTAAGTTGGAATGGACGCCAGGCGATCGGAAAAGAGCGAATCTGGATAATGTTGGACGAAGTGCTCTCTACTCAGTGTTAGGAGACAATGATGCATTGTTTGACAAGATCAAGCAATGCAAGACTTTAAAAGAGATATGGGATAAGTTGGCTATTGTGTACGAAGGTTCAGTACAGATGAAGGAGAACAAGCTCTCCATAGCCATGCAAAGATTTGAACATTTCAAAATGCATTCCAACGAGACGCTAGATCAATTGGACGCAAAGTTCACATTGCTCATCACAGGGCACTACCAGGTAAATTGTCCTTATCCAAATGTGTCTAAGCCCACAAGGCAAGACCATGTGGATAGAAACTAATTCAGGAGCAACCTTTGCTAACAAGGTTTGCTAGAGGAATCTGAACCATTCTCCGCACCTGAAGAGGACTTAGAATCATCAGATGAAAGCAGTGATGATGAGCCATCAAGCAACTCGATGTTAATTTGTCTCATGGCGAGAGATGAAGAAGCGTCTAATGACTCGCTATCTAAGGTAGCTACTGAATTATCTCATCCTCTTTCTTATGATGAATTACTTGTCAAAGTAAATGAATATTATAAAGATTGTCAAGATGCCAACAAATTATATAAAAATCACTTTGATATCATTTCATCGCTCACAAGTGATAGAATGACGCTCAAGGCAGAGTTGCAAGTTCAGCAACAATGCATTGAGAAGAACCAATCGCTTGAGAGTGAAATTATCCAATTAAAAAGTGACCTTGATATAATAGTCAAGAGAGAAACTGAATTGATCAATAAACTTGCCAAATCAGAACAACTTGTCTCATCATTATCCAAAGCATCAAAAAAGCTAGATAATGTGACTGAGGTAACCATACTTTTTGGTGAAAAAACAGGTTTAGGTTGTGATAAATTTGGTCAAATATAAAAAATGTCTAAGGTTACGGCAACCAACAAAGGAAAAGGTGTATTCTTTGTTGAGAAGAGTTCAAATAGTCAAACACTGAATGAACCCAAGGAGAATGGTAAGAGGCCAAATGAGAAGGTCAATACCAACTCAGGTAAAAAGGAGAAGACGAAAGTGAATGATTCACAAAAGAAGGTTCATCCAAATGCTCAAAAGGCTAAGGATAAACCATCTACAAGTGAATCAAACGCTAAGCATCAATCACCAAAAGCGACTTCTAAGCCAGTGCCAAGGAAATACCGGCGTCAATATCCTCAAAGATCAAGATCATATTATTGATATTATGATGATTATGATTATGATCATGATTACGACTATGATTACTATTATAATCGAGGATATTACTATACACCTAAAAAGCACACACAACACAAACCAAAACCCAAGAAGGCCAGTCCTCCCGTAATGAAGACCAAGCAAATATGGGTTCCGAAAGTTTTAATTCAAACCAAAGCTACTAACGTTAAAGGACACAAGACAAAATGGGTACCTAAGAAGAATTAGAACTGCCCTTTAAATGCAGGTACCTAGAGCCAACATCGATACTTCAGTTTGGTACATTGGTAGTGGGTCGTCAAGCCACATGATTGGCTCAAAGGATCTCTTGGTCAACTATCGTGCAACTAATGGTCCTCAAGTTGATTTCGGTGATAACTCCAAAGGTAAAACTAGAGGTATAGGTATCATGCATAGGGGGAACATCATGATAAGTGATTTATATTATGTTGAGGGGCTTAAGCATAATTTATTGAGCATTAGTCAATTTTGTGATAAAGGCTTTGAAGTCAAGTTCTCAAGTGACTATTGCTATATTAATGACGCTAAGACTAAGTCTACTAAATTGAAAGGAAAAAGAACAAACAATGTGTATTTGGTAGATCGGGGTTCAACAATAGATAACAACCTTACAAGCTTTGTTTCTAAAAGTCAAAATGAATTGGGTTGGTTATGGCATAGAAAAATGAATCACCTAAACTTTAAGGCAATCTCTCAGTTAATATCGCTAAATCTAGTAGAGGCATTACCTAAGGGTTCCTTTCAGAAAAATCGCTTATGTGATGCATGCCAAATGGGTAAACAAGTCAAATCATCTTTTAAGAACAAACCTCATCTATCTACTTCTAGAATTCTTGAACTATTGCATTTAGATTTGTTTGGTCCTATTCAAATCATGAGTGTTAGTGGTAAAAAGTACTCGCGAGTAATAGTTGATGATTTCTCTCGCTATACATGGGTGGAATTCCTAGCGACTAAAGATGAAACTAGTGTCAAGCTCACAATGCTAATCAGTCAATTACAAACCTCGAAAGATTTAAAGGTGACGAGAATTAGAAGAGATAGAGGAACTGAATTTACTAACCATATTGTTGAGAAGTTTTGTACAGATTTTGGAATACTTCATGAGTATTCTGCACCTAGAACATCTCAACAAAATGGAGTGGCCGGGCGACGGAGTAGAACACTTAAAGAAGCCGCTAGGACGATGTTAGCAGAGTCCAAGCTACCTCAAAGGTTTTCGGCCGAAGCTATCAATTTCGCTTGCTACACTCAGAACCGGTGTACGATCAACAAGCAACATGATAAGACTCCATATGAATTGTGGAAGGGACATAAGCCAAACGTTTCATATTTTCATGTATTTGGTTCAAAATGTTTCATTCATAACAATGGATCCCACAATCTAAAGACATTTGATCCTAAAGCAGATGAGGGAATCTTTCTAGGCTACGCCAAAAATGGAAAGAGTTTTCACATCCTAAATAAGATCAAACCGAAGGTTGAAGAATCCATTCATGTTGTGTTTGATGATGCTAACCAAGAACCGAGTAAGGTTAATTCTGATGATGTAGGAATTGAAGATCTTGCCCAACAAGCATCACAAATCAATCTTGGTGATGATAGTGATGATGATGATGAGGATGAAGAGATCTTTGTGCCCAATCCTAAGGTTACTCGTGAGGTTACTAATGATGATATTGTTAGAAATGCTGATGATCATGAAGAGAATGATCATCAAAAGCAAATTGGAACTGTGAATGTTACAGCGACTGCGCAAGAGGACAAGAGATTGATGATCAAGAGTCTCTAAACCCCTTCCAACCAGATCATAAATGGCTTAGAGATCATCCACCAGAGGTAGTTATTGGAGATATTGGACCACTTGTTAGAACTAGGGCCGCAACAATAAATGAGGCCATGTTCGCAAGTTTCCTATCTCAAATGGAACCGAAGAAAGTGGATGAAGCGCTCAGTGATTCAAGTTGGGTAGAAGCTATGCAAGAGAAGCTTAACCAATTTGAGAGAAGTAGGTTTGGGCGCTAGTACCAAGACAAACTCACCAAGAAGTTATTAGGACTAGAAGGTTTTTGGAACAAGATGGACGAAGATGTTGGGAATTATTCGAATAAAACGCAGCGGAAAGTAAATTAAATTCCCAAAGCCCGAATCATCTCCAATCTTCGTGTTTAATTGTGTATAGAAAGATTACCGTTCTCGCGTATGTTGATTTCTGAACGTGATCCTTTTCTCTAACGCCGAATTTGCCAACGTCGCTAATTCGTCACGCCGGATTCAAAAACAAAAAACTCCTCCTTTCTTCCTTGTCAAAGACGGCTAGAGAGAGAGAGAGAGGTGGGAGACTTTTTCTTGGAGAGAAAGTTATGTAAGTTGCCTTGTGTTATTTTTCACCTTGTGATATATTTATATCATTATGAAACAATAACCCTAGCATGCAAGAGCCCTATTTGGGCGTCTATTTGGCCGCCCCCTTAGTGGGCTCGGAAGCCTTCGGGCTTTCGTCTCGCTTGCTAATTAATTAATCGGATAACTTATTTATCTAATAAATAAATTGATAATCCAATTAATTCAATTCCTAATTAATTTATAATTCAATTTCTCCAAGAAATTAATTAACTCATTAATTAATTAAATTATCCAATAATTAATTAATTAATTAATTATGGCATCCAATGCCGTGAATTTCTCTAAAGTCTTTTTCCCATGTTTTTCCTTTTGCACTTCCTTTAAGCGCGACTCATTAGGTTCGTCTCAAAAGGCAATTGGGAGGAATCCAAAGGGGTGTGAGTGACACCCAGCCAATCTCGTGGCTCACACCGTAACCCAATTGAGAACGAATGAATATGATCATTTCCAAACCTTTACGCCGTGAATACCGTACGTGTATAAACCTTTTTATTCTTATATCCTAGTCAAGTAAGAGTCATGGTTTAAATTCAAACTCATATAACTTGACCATATGCCTAAGCTCATAATAAGTCGAGGTATTTAAATGCTTTGGCCAAAGACTTTCATCCTCACTTATTCATGATCGCATAGGATATTTTACTCATTCACTTATGAGAGAATAAATTCCATATTGCAAATTAGTTAACAAGGCTACTTGCCCATCAAGTCGCACTTCGAGGTCGATTCCACCAACAGGTGATTTGAATCTAACTACTCTAATGACAGACTTGATGTCACAAGTACATCTTCAACTCGATTTCTCAGGTCAGAGGTTCACATGTACCTATCATTACTTATCAGTTTCATCATTGACTGTCAATGAGTGAATACCCAATTGATGAACTGATGCGAGCCGTGTTCGAACATATCAGTCCAACTGACACGTCTATCATATAAGTTCCCACTACCATTTTCATAGTGTACGACTGACACTTTCTCTGTCGAAACTTACATCATACAAGTCTTTATTCACTATTGATGCCCAATCAATATTTCTTAGACTTGCGAACCCTTTTAGATGTCAAGGGTCAAACCATTCTAGTGCCTTTCCTCCTATTCCATAGGAGGTAGAAGGTTCGTCTTGTCATCAAGGACTTTACGTTGTTTATTCACACCTTATAAATGCCTATAAGAAAACAACAATCAACTGTCTTATATTAATAGAAAAACCATAGTTTAGTTACAATGTTTATGCCCTATAAATCTATCTTCTTTATGGCATTCGAGGGCATATACTCTAACAATCTCCCACTTGTACCCAATGCCATTTGCTGTAGTATTTAATACCCATCTTTTCGAGATGTTTTTCCAGCACCGCCTGTGAAAATGGCTTGGTCAATGGATCAGCGACATTATCGGTTGAGGCTAATTTCTGAATAGCTATTTCACCTTGTGCAACGATCTCTCTTATGATGTGATATCTCCTCTCTTTGTATTTGGATTTATTGTAAGACCTAGGTTCCTTCGCTTGTGCTATAACTTCAGTGTTGTCACAATAAAGTGGCAACGAGAGCTTTATGCTAGGAACCACTTGAAGTTCCTCAACAAACTTCCTAATCTAAACAGCTTCTTTAGCTACCTTCGAGGCAGCTATGTATTCAGCCTCTGTGGTGGAGTCTGCGGTTGTGCTTTGCTTGGAACTTTTCCAAGTCACCGCTCCACTATTTAGAGTAAATACAAATACCGAGGTGGATTTTCGGTCATCAACATCAGATTGGAAATCCGAATCAGTGTACCCGTCCACCCTCAGGTCACCACTTCCATAGGTGAGAATCATATCCTTAGTTCTTTTCAGATACTTTAGGATATTCTTCACAGATATCCAATGTTCCTTACCAAGGTTTGCTTGAAATCGACTAACAATGCTCACAGCATAAGCAATGTCGGGTCTAGTATAGAGCATCGCGTACATCAAGCTGCCCATAGCAGATGCATAGGGTATAATGTTCATTTCTTTTCTATCTTCCTCACTTTGAGGACACATAGATTTCGAAAGATGTATCCCATGTCTCATTGGTAGGAACCCTTTCTTAGAATCTTCCATTCTATACCTTTTTAGGACCTTTTCTAAGTAAAGGGCTTGAGAAAGTCCTATCATTTTTTGGGTTCGATCTCTATAAATCCGAATCCCTAGAATATAGGTCGCTTCTCGCAAGTCTTTCATGGAGAATGTACTCGAAAGCCACTTCTTGGTTGTGGTGAGCATTCCTTTGTCATTCCCAATGAGTAATATGTCATCTACATATAACACTAGGTATGTCAACTTGCTCCCACTGACTTTCTTGTAAACACAGGGCTCGTCTTCATTTTTGATGAAGTCAAATCCTTTGACAACCTCATCAAAATGTAGATTCCAGCTACGAGACGCTTGTTTGAGTCCATAAATGGATCTCTCAAGTTTACACACCTTATGAATATGCTCCTCGGATTCAAAACCTTTAGGCTGTTCCATATAGATATCCTCTTCTAGGAATCCATTTAGGAAAGCAGTTTTGACATCCATTTGCCATATTTCATAATCTAGGTGTGTTGCTATTGCAAGTAGAATCCTTATTGATTTGATCATAGCCACTGGCGAGAAGGTTTCTTGGTAGTCAATTCCTTCCTTTTGACTATACCCTTTCGCCACTAGCCTGGCTTTGTAGGTGTCTACTTTGCCATCAACACCAATCTTTCTCTTGTAGATCCATTTACACCCGATTGGTTTTACCCCTTCAGGTTGGTCTACAAGTTTCCAGACTTGGTTTGCATGCATCGAATCGATCTCAGTTTGCATAGCTTCACGCCATCTAGCAGCATCCACATCCACCATCGTTTGATCAAAAGTGGAGGGATCATCTCCATGATCCTCCTCTAACACAGAATGGAGATCCAACTACCTCTGCATTAGATATCCGTACCTCTCAGGCGGTTGAGATACTCTATTCGATCGTCGTGGTTGTGGTTGTGTTACAGAAGGTTCGGTTCTCACTCCCTGTGTAGATGTATCCAGTGGGGTTTCATTTTGTTTTTCTAGAACAATCTTTCTACCCGCTCCTCCTTCTTGAATGAACTCATCTTCAAGAAAGTGGGCATGTAAGGCTACAATGATCCTTTGATCATTGTGCAGGTAAAAGAGGTATCCCATAGAATCTTCAGGATATCCAATGAAACGTCCCTTTAAGGACCTAGCCTCCAACTTGTCCACTTTAGTCTTTTTGACATAAGCCGGACATCCCCAAATCTTTATGTGATTAAGACTTGGTTTCCTATTTCTCCACATTTCATAGGGAGTTAGAGGAACGGACTTGGACAGACATCTATTTAAAATGTGTGCAGCTGTAAGCAGAGCGTGACCCCACAGTGAAATGGGTAAATCAGTGTAGCTAAGCATGGAGCGAACCATGTCCAACAAGGTTCGATTCCTTCGCTCTGCTACTCCATTCAACTGTGGAGTCTCTGGAGGTGTGAGTTGCAATACTATACCATTCTCTCTGAGGTATAAGTCAAACTCGTCGCTCATATATTCTCCTCCTTGATCAGATCGAAGAGTTTTTATATGTTGACTTGTTTGATTTTCCACTAAAGCCTTGAATTCCTTGAACTTGTCAATGGATTCAGACTTATGCTTCATCAGGTACACTAGACCATATCGAGAATGGTCGTCAGTGAAGGTGATAAAGTAAAGGAAACCTCCTCTGGCCATTTCTCCTAATGGACCACAAACGTCAGTATGCACTAAACCTAAGATTTGTGAGGCCCTTTCAAAGCTCCCTGTGAAGGGCGATCTAGCCATCTTGCCTTTGAGACAAGATTCACAAGTAGGATAGGGATCCAATCCCAGTGGGCCAATTAGCCCATCTTTTTCCATTTTGCGAATCTTTTGTTCGCCAGCGTGGCCTAGTCGAAGGTGCCATATTAATCTTTGGTTTATTTTAAGCCTACTACGTTTCCTTTGTATTGTATTCACTGCACACTTATTCTTGACATTAAGGTAACACAATGCATTTATCAAAGAAACAAAGCCTACTAATTTATTACCATAATAAATCTTGCATTGTTCATTAATAAAACGAAAGTGTAACCTTATTTAACTAAAACGGAAATTGAACCAATGTTTAACAATATCCAGAAATAGCATATGTCTAGGATAAAAAATAATGAGGTAGATCTTGTTTTAGTAGCCGCGATGCCTTGCCCGCTGCCTACTTTGATCTTTTCCTCATTAGGGCTCAGCTCCCTTTTTCTTCCCACATTCTGATTCACACAATTATACAAAAGGTATTAACTTCTGAATCATAATCGATGAAGAGGGAATATTATAAAGCAATTAGTTTCAAACTATAAAGTTATTCACTTTTTGCTTGTATATTAGGACAGTCTCTTCTCCAGTGGCCCAGCTCACCGTAGCATAAACATGTGTCCTGTTTTCTAGCCCTCTTTTTTCTCCTTCGTTGTGCCTTGATGCAAGTCGTACTGGATGCTCCATCCTCTAAATGGGCATTATTCCTTTTTTCATCAAATGTTTTAGGAAATGTAATAGCTATCGGATTGTTCCATTTGTCCGTCTTTATTTGTTTCTGAGCAACCTTGAGTTTTTCCGATAGCCCAGCTAAAGATCCCTCAATGTCATTCATATCAAAATTTATGATGAAATAATAGAACGAATCTGGGAGTGATTATAGAATAAGATCTACTTGGAGATGCAGGTCCATGTAGAAGTTTAAAGATTTTAGTTTTTCTATCATGGTCATCATTTTGAAAACGTGTTCTCCAACATCTTCTCCTTCAGTCATTTTAGTTTGGAATAGATCCCTTGAAATAAAGTATCTGGCGGTCCTACCGCGTTCTCCGAACAATTCATCCAGATGAAGGATAATGTCTCTTGCATTATCCATCTTATCATGAGACCTTTGCAGCTCTATGCACACTGAGCTCAATATGTACACTCTTGCTCTATGGTTGTCACAACACCAATCCCAACGAGCTAGGCGAACTTCATCACCCTCGTCTGGTCTAGGAATGGGAGGACGACCAATTTCCAATACATAGTCAATGGATTCACTGCTAAGGACCATCCTAAGCATAGTGAGCCATTTTATGTAATTTGGACCGATGAGAATCGTATTTTCCATTAACTTCGACAGTGGTTTGGGAGACATGGTTTTTGATTGAGAGAGATAAAACAAAATGACTGCAGAAAATAAGCCAGACTTAATTAGAATATTGGACTAAACTAAGACCAAGTTTAAAATCAAGGACTTCGACTTATAACTTGGCTCCCACTACATTTTTTGAAATTCCACACTCCCACTGTGAAATGACGGAGCGATCGTTGATGAAAACTTCGTGGTGGGGATTGAGTGCTTTAATTAATATAATGGATGGAAACCCTTTAACGATATTTGGTCCATTACTTAATTAAAGTGATGTCAAACATCAATCTATCAAATAGACGGTTCAATCATATTTATCCCATAATCCACAAATACCGCAACCCTTTAACGATTTATTGGCAAAGTGGACTATCTAAGTTCATTGCCACTAACTCCTCATAATCTAACATTTGAATTTCACCTTGCAACCTTGTAACTATATTTGGGGTGAAATATGTCTCGATTAAGGCATCCAATGCACTTAATAAAATTCTAGAATTAAATCTTAATTTATGACCCCCACTTACTGGGAAGATGCCACATATGGATTTAATCCTTGATCTTATTAAGTTTAGTGGAGGGAAAGGATGCCTAGCACCCCTTACTAACTTAGCATTATTTTTTATTGAGAGAATTCATATTCAAAACATTTATTTCGTCTCACTTTGCACATTTACCAATTTATATAGCGCATATTGATAACACACATGCTTCATACAACTAATGAACATGCATCGAAAGCAATAATACAACACACAAGTCTATGGGCTTTTATCTAGAGGGCCCAAGCCAATGGGCTATCATAAAATTGAAAAAGAAAAGCCTAGCTACTCTTCGTGGGCTCCAAGCTCCTCTTCTTTTGCATGATCTCCATCTTGAAAGACCTATTCTATTTCTATTTATTACAAGAGGTAATTTAAAACCTATACATAAATCTAGAAATAAAATAAAATGGGCTCAAACCGGCCCTTACAACCCATCAAAAGAAATACATAATCAAAAAAAGCAACCTAAGCCCATAGACATATGTCACCATCACATAATACATGCTCGCGATAAATAAAGCACTTATGTTGGTGATTAATAAAAATTAATTAGTCCAACTTAATTAATTTCCACAATAAAATTTCAAATTTTATTCATTCATATGAAAATAATCCTATTTATGAGAATTCTTTATTTAAATAAATAACTTAATAAATAAAATTCTCCAAGAGTTTATTAATTAATTATTTCATTCAAATAAAGATCAATAAAAACTATATTGGGCTTAATTTTATCAAAATTAAATTACCAACCATTGGCATATTCAAAATTAATTAATTAGGCCCAATAACTAATTTATTGAATTATCCACAATTTTAATCAAAACAATTTGGGCCCCTTTTTAATTAAATCCGTGTCATCATCCTTTTGACCCACCCGGATAACTAAAATAGCCCAAAAACCTATTCAATTAAAATTTGGACCCTAGGAAAATATAACCCGACCCATTAGGGCCCGAGTCACGAAAACCAGGGCCCCGAAACAGGTCCGTGCGCTGGGCGCATGCCTCGGTGTATGCCGTGCGCCCAGCGCACGGTTTAATCATGCTTGGCCGGACGCCTAGCGTCCTGCCAGCCCCTCCGACCGGCGCCGTGAAACGGCACGGCGTTGGGGGCCACAGTGCGCACGCTGTGTGCGCAATGGGAGGCCGAAAAAGGCCTCCTATTGCGCGCAGGCTGCGCACGCATTTTGCGTCATGCTCATCTCGGGGTTATACTTCTCCGATTCTCATAAAATTTATATGCCCAGATTCGTAACTCATTAAAATACAACTTTCATGAAGAAACTGCAGCGAGATTCAGAATATTTGCATATGAAAAACACGTTCAAAGCAGTCCTCAAAAACGCAAAAAAAAAAAACAGTCAATCACATAAGCAATTAAACACAGAATTCAGAGATAGGCTCTGATACCACTGTTGGAAATGATTCGAATAAAACGCAGTGGAAAGTAAATTTAATTCCCAAAGCCCGAATCATCTCTAATCCTCGTGTTTAATTGTGTATAGAAAGATTACCGTTCTCGCGTATGTTGATTTCTGAACGTGATCCTTTTCTATAACGCCGAATTTGCTAACGTCTCTAATTCGTCACGCCGGAATCAAAAACGAAAAACTCCTCCTTTCTTCCTTGTCAAAGACGGCTAGAGGGAGAGAGAGAGGTGGGAGACTTTTTCTTGGAGAGAAAGTTATGTAAGTTGTCTTGTGTTATTTTTCACTTTGTGATATATTTATATCATTATGAAACAATAACCCTAGCATGCAAGAGCCCTATTTGGGCGTCTATTTGGCCACCCCCTTAATGGGCTCGGAAGCCTTTGGGCTTTCGTCTTGCTTGCTAATTAATTAATCGGATATTTTATTTATCCAATAAATAAATTGATAATCCAATTAATTCAATTCCTAATTAATTTATAATTCAATTTCTCCAAAAAATTAATTAACTCATTAATTTAATTAATTAATTAAATTATTCAATAATTAATTAATTAATTACGGCATCCAATGCCGTGAATTTCTCTCAAGTATTTTTCCCATATTTTTCCTTTTGCACTTCCTTTAAGCGCGACTCTTTAGGTTCGTCTCAAAAGGTAATTGGGAGGAATCCAAAGGGGTGTGAGTGACACCTAGCCAGTCTCGTGGCTCACACCGTAAGCCAATTGAGAACGAACAAATAGGATCATTTCCAAACCTTTACGCCGTGAATACCGTACGTGTATAAACCTTTTATTCTTATATCCCAGTCAAGTAAGAGTCTTGGTTTAAAGTCAAACTCATATAACTTGACCATATGCTTAAGCTCATAATAAGTCGAGGTATTTAAATGCTTTGGCCAAAGACTTTCATCCTCACTTATTCATGATCGCATAGGATATTTTACTCATTCACTTATGAGAGAATAAATTCCATATTGCAAATCAGTTAACTATGCTACTTGCCCATCAAGTCGCACTTCGAGGTCGATTCCACCAACAGGTGATTTGAATCTAACTACTCTAATGACAGACTTGATGTCACAAGTACATCTTCAACTCGATTTCTCAGGTCAGAGGTTCACATGTACCTATCATTACTTATCAGTTTCATCATTGACTGTCAATGAGTGAATACCCAATTGATGAACTGATGCGAGCCGTGTTCGAACATATCAGTCCAACTGACACGTCTATCATATAAGTTCCCACTACCATTTTCATAGTGTACGACTGACACTTTCTCTGTCGAAACTTACATCATACAAGTCTTTATTCACTATTGATGCCCAATCAATATTTCTTAGACTTGCGAACCCTTTTAGATGTCAAGGGTCAAACCATTCTAGTGCCTTTCCTCCTATCCCATAGGAGGTAGAAGGTTCGCCTTGTCATCAAGGACTTTACGTTGTTTATTCACACCTTATAAATGCCTATAAGAAAACAACAATCAACTGCCTTATATTAATAGAAAAACCATAGTTTAGTTACAATATTTATGCCCTATAAATCTATCCTCTTTATGGCATTCGAGGGCATATACTCTAACAGAATATGGCATTGTTATAAGAAACAAAGCCACACTAGTCGCTCAGGGTTATTGCCAAGAAGAGGGTATGGATTTTGATGAGACGTATGTCCCACTAGCCTGTCTTGAAGTGATTCGGATGTTCCTAGCATTTGCCACATTCAACAAGTTCACAGTTTATCAAATGGACATGAAGAGTGCTTTCTTGAATGGTAAACTCCAAGAAGAAGTATACATGGAGTAACCCCCAGGATTCATCAACAACCATGACAAAAGTATGGTCTACAAATTGGATAAGGCACTCTATGGCCTTAAACAAACACCAAGAGCATGGTATGACACTCTCTTTATCTTCCTTATAGGTAAAGGCTTTTCAAAAGGTAGCGTTGATACAACGCTATTTAATAAGCGATTGTGTTGGGAAATTTTTGAAAATGATGCAAGATCAATTTGTGTTGATGATATTATATTTGGATCTACTAATAAGCGATTGTGTGGGAAATTTTCGAAAATGATGCAAGATCAATTTGAAATGAGCATGATGGGTGAATTAACTTTCTTTTTAGGATTACAAGTTAAACAACTCCCTAATGGCATATGTATAAACCAAGCTAAATATACAAGAGATATAATTAAGAAATTTGGTATGGAAAACGCATCATCTTCAAAAATTCCAATGAGCCAAACGCTTAAGTTAGATAAAGATGAAAGTGGAAAGAAAATTAATATCACTAACTATAGAGGTATCATTGGATCACTTCTTATCTTACCGCTAGTAGACCTGATATTATGTTTTTGGTATGCATGTGTGCATGTTTTCAAGTTGATCCAAAAGAATCACACTTAATTGTTATCAAGAAGATCCTCAAATAACTAAAAGGCACACAAAATGTGGGCTTATGGTATCCAAGAGACTCTCCTTTTGAACTAGTTGGTTATTTAGACTTAGATTTTGCAGAATGCAAATAGATAGAAAGAGTACTAGTGGTATATGTCAATTTTTAGGCGATAGATTGGTTTCGTGGCATAGTAAGAAACAACAATCGATAGCGACTTCTTTCGCAAAGATGGAGTGTGTAGCCGCTGGAAGCTGTTGTGCACAAATCCTTTGGATGAGGCAACAATTTAGAGATTATGGAACAATCTTAGGTCCTACCCTAATCCATTGTGACAACCAAAGCGCTTTAGCTTCGACCTAAAACCCAGTCCTTCATTCTAGAACTAAACACATTGACATTCGCTATCATTTCTTGCGTGCCCATGTTCAAAAGAAAGATATCTCTATACATTTCATTGGTAGTGACAAACAATTGGTAAATATCTTTACCAAGGCGCTCAATGAACAACGTTTTCTCACTTTGAGAAGTGAATTAGGTATGATTAATTTAAACGCTTAAACATAAAGCATCATATCTTTCATAGGCATATAATTTAGGGGGAATTCAATTTACTATTATGTCTGCTGTGATTTCAAAATTGAAATGAGTAATCAATTTTAGGGGGAACTATAAAATTGTACTTATTCCAATCAATAAGCGTCTATGATCAAAAATGATTTTCAAAATTCTGTGCATTGATCATTAACGTTTATCTTTTATGCATGACAAAATCAATCTCTAACAAAATTAAATAAAATAGCTTTTAAAGATCAAAAGCGATTGAATTTTATTAAAAGACTTCAGCATTAAGAATATTCCCACTTGAACGCTAAGTAACTTTCTCTGAAAATCATGCATTGTTTTCATCACTAAAAGGTAAGGTGTGGTTAAGTTCAAAAAGGATAAGATTTGACAACTGCCCACGCGCTCCTATCAAATCAAACTGATGGTTAATGATTCCTATCTAAAAATAGGCGGTTCAGTAAATGCATGTGTCTGGGTACGTGTCAGTGTACTATTAGGTGCGTGCAACTAACGCTGAACATTTTCAAAATCTCAAACGTTTTTTAAAAATAACTACGGACTCCAAATTTTATATTTCACACCAGTTAAACAAATTTATCGTTCCTTTTTACATCCGTCTTTATGATTAAATGACTCAGATTTAATATTTTGAATTCCCAAGTTAATACGTGGCATTTATCTAAGCTATTCAGGAGTTACTTTTTGCACTCTATTTAAGCCCTTCAAATTTTTACAGAAATACTTTATCACTTTCAAATTTCCTTTACTGTAAAAATTCTCTCAAGGCAAAAAGACTTTCTTCTAACTCTCTCAAAAAGCTTCAATCTTTCATCAATGGTGCCACTGAAATCCTCGAAAATTGCTGTAGGAAAATCTTCTAAGTCCAAAACTGAGAAGAAAGTTACAGTCAATGCCGAATTTCTAGTAAACTAGGATTACCTTTTCAACAACTAAAACTTTCCTTTAAGAACCATTATTCCTCTCGTTGAAGAATCTAGTCTAAAAACCTTGTTGACCTCCCATTCCTCGATTCACAAAGAAGAAGCTCTTTTCTTCTTTGAAAATGCTATCATTTCTGACGACGGGAACTCTATTTCCTGTGCATTCCCCTTTGCCAAAGAAACTTTCATTCTTACTCCTCAACTACTATCCACTTTACTGCAACTGCCTACTCATGGTGGAGAAGTTGAAGATGTAACCCTTGGAGATGCCATCAAGGTCTAGGAACTGATCGAGAAGGAGAACATTGACGCACCGTATGCATCAAACTTCAAGAAGAATGACCTGAAGGGCGAATATGTCATTCTAGCCGATATTTGTGCAAAGATGATCGAGTCCAGAAAAGGAAGTTTTGATAAGGTTCTAATATACAGTACAAGATGATGATCACTATTTTAACAAAGCTGAAGGTTAATTGGGCCAGATACGTTTTTAATCGCTTCAAGGCAGCGATCGAACAATCGATTAATCCCAGGACATACGGGATTGTGTTAAATCTTATTTTAAGCACTAGTGGTTAAGTTAATACTGCAGGTAAAAAGGTTCCAGCACTTAAGTTTTACGAAAAGAAAATGATCAGCGAACTGCTAAACCCTAAGTGTCGAGGTGGTGCAGTGGTTCCCAAGGAGGAACGTGAGCGAATCCTTGTTGAAGGAATTGTTCGTAGTGATGTTGAGAAGGAAGCGGCATCGTCTTCATCATCATCATCATCAGAAGTGGTAGTTAAGTGACCAAAAAGAAAAATCGTCATGAAAGTTGCTGAGCTATCTAAGCCAGCCAAGAAGCAGAAGAAGAAGGAGACCAAGAAAAGGCAAAAGTCTCCCTTTCCTCTTCCTAAATCTCCTTTTCCCCTTCCCATTTATGTCATCTCTCCAGAAGAAGAAGAAGCAAAATAGGAAGAAGTATCGCTAGCCCACAAGCGTACTCTTTGGTCCACTGCAAGAGGATCAACAAGCGCTCAAGCAGAGCCAGCGCTTGAAGAACCAGCGAGTGTTCCTTCCCCTCTTCCTTCTGAATCCATTCCTGAATCACTTCCAGAGCCTGAAGCTACTGTTCCTTTTGAGAAGTTGGATCGTTTTCAGGGGAAGTACTTTTGGTAAACAACACATTTTATCCTTTCCTTGTTAGATTTACGCTTCTAACGCTAGGATAAAATCTTTCAGCCGAAAGTGAAGCGGTTATTTAAGTTGTCTTTAATACTTTTGACAAATTGGAAATACCCATTCGTGCTGAACCTCTCATTTCTTTCCTCTATTTGGATCTTGATGAAAAAGTTTTGGAGCCTGAGGCTATAGTTGAAGAGATTCCTCAGGGTAAGCGTTCTAATATTTTTTTTTTATCGTCTATATCTACATAGTAGAAATCTTCTGTTTCTCAAACGCTTGCCTGTATCCCCTCAAAATGTACCAGATGCACCTCCGCCTCCTGAGGTCAATGTGGATTTGGATGTAGAAATGACAATAGTTGTGGATAGCGCTAAAGACATTGCTCGAGTTCTTCATGATGCTGAAATATCATCAGCTCATGAAGCGACTGTTCATGCTGAGCGGTCGATAGAAGTGGCCCCTGGTATCCCAACTGAAGCGATTGTCATTGTTCCTACTCCAACCGGACCTACTCCCCATGTCATTAACTTCTTTCTCTGCGGCTATGATGCAAATGTTGAATATTATTTTTCCGCTAGAGTAAGTGACACCAGGCAATTGGTTGAAATGGAGATTGCATTTCAAGATACTCTCCACAACTCAGATCTCTCTAACTCAAAGAAATTTGAGTTTTTTGAGCGACTTGCCGATCTTAGTCTTTACTCGCTAGAGCGCCTGCAATCGCGGTTAGAATACATTCGGCGACCAACGATCAATTTTACAGATTTCGACCGACAGCGTTTCAACTTTACAGGTCACCCCGCATAATCTTTCTATCCTCTTCGCCAGAACAAAATTGTCAAAAAAAATCCTCCCATGGGTGATTGGCTAAAGAATCCAGATGAAGAGGATCTCAACAAAATTGGATACACCACTCTTCCAGAAATCGTTCGCTCCCCTTAGAACGCTCTCTCTCCTAGGCCCCTCAAACTTTGGAAAGGAAAAGGACCAGTTGTTGTTGAGCGTCTAAATCCTGTCAACTCTTGGCTAGAAGATGAAGCATGTGAATACCTTGCCAGGCTTTGGGCAGATGATTATAGAAGCGAATTCGATCGCTTTGAGAAGTATCTCGCCGTTACATCAGATAAGAATAAGTTAGAAAAACTTGGCAAGCGGTGGATGATGGATACTGCTCAGTGGGCTGAAGAATTTGCGCTACACTTCTACACTCTTAAAGAGCTTGTGAGGTATCCATTTTTGTTTAAATTTGGAGTAAATTACAAAAGCCGAGGATTTGCTGTATTTCTACTTGAGCATCGCGAGAATCTTGTTGGGAATATTAGTGACTTGCCTTCTTACAGACAACCTATAGAATGCTATATTCACCAGTAGCTCGCTTTATTCAGCCAGGGACGACACTGCGTTTTTAACAGAAATTAAAATTTTGTCCAGCATATCTTTCCAGATCTGAATGAGGATGCATTTACAAGCAAGCATTATGCCATCCAAGGGCCCAATCAAGCGCACATGCGGCTTACTGATGAGCATGCTATTTTTCACAGAGATAGAAGAACGATTGTTGAGAGTGCTCACTCGCCAGAGATCACTTTCAATGAACATTATGACTTAAATAATTTCAGAGGCTATAGTATTTTGGCTATCGTCATCTGTGAGCAAACTATTCAAGTGCCAAAATCCTATCACTTATTTGGCTAGTGGACCAAGAAGCTGCTCAAGCTCTCATGCATTCATTTTGGATTTTTATAACTCTTATATTTCAGGTATCGATCTGCCAGAGGATGTACGTTTTGCACTCAGTACTGAAGAGTGCGCAGATGCTATATTCTTCATTCCGTAGACGAACATTATTAGTCCAAGGCATGTGTTGGAAGCGATTGGCCCATTCTGTGTCATTGCTGTTGAGAAACCTTCACCTCCAGTGGAGATTGTTGAAATGGAATTGAAACAAACTCCTACTTTGGAAGTCGCTCCTATTCAAGACACTGATATGCAAACAGAAGTTGCCCCTAGCGCTCTAGTAATTGAGATTCCAATTGTTGCTCAAGTTGCAGAGATTGATAATGCAACTCAATCTGTTGAGCAAGCGATAGAAGAAGTACATGCAGAAATTGTTGATGAGCCTGAAGAGCCATTTATCAGAGATAAATAAAAAGGAAAGGTTGTAGTTTCTAACTCATATAGACTCATTTCGTCCCTTGAGCGTTCTTCTTCATCGGACTCTGACTCGGAAAGTGATCCAGAGGCACGAGACTTTCGACAAGCTATTAGGAACTCGCTCAACATTATCGAGGGTTCCTGCTTAAAGATGCTTGACGATGATGATCTTCATATCAAGTTAGTCTCAGACACCAGAAGCCATGATATTGCAAACGCTGCAACGAAGAGCACTATAGCAATTATGGAGCGCATATCACCGCTGATCAAAGGCCTCTCCGAGGAGGTCAATCTCTCCTTTGTTCAAACCGCTTCAACAGACACTGAGAGGCACAATGCTTCCAATTCGGTCACCCAGAGTATCACTGAACAGGTTGCCCTTCTAGTAGATGAAGTAAAACTCCTGCACCATGACATCGCTGATCTTAAAACCTCCCTTGATGAAGTCAAGAAGGGGGAAGCATCAAAAGATCCTAATGCCAAAGCCAAGCCCTCGGAGCAAGTATAAGAAATTGAAAATAAAAATTGGGGCTCCATGTTTCAAGAAATCGTGAGTCTTAAAAAGATGCTTACAAAGAAAAGAAAGCCACGATATTTCAGAGGTAGGCATAGGCTAACAGAACTCGATGTGGATTGGGTTTCCACCCATTCCCTCCACCTTTGAGAAGGCCACTCAATTGGAAACCTCCAAATGACAGGGTCCAAGATCTTATTCGGATGCTTGGAATTCCGCCTAGACAATGGGTAGAAAGGTTGCTTGAGCTAAATCGAAGCTCTAAAGAGAACCAAGACAACTACAATGAAGTCCTTCATACTACTATGATTGACATTGTTAAAGTTCTCTTAGAATTAGCGAGAGAGATTTTTCAGGGAGAAGAGCAGCAGCAGCAGTCCAAGCCACAAAGAAGATAGTTAGCCTTTTTATTTTTTTTTAATTATTGCTTATCTTCTGTTGCTTTATCTTCAGTGCAATCATTGTGTGCTTTTTAAATTCTATATATATATTATGAATGAATGATTGAACGCTGAAACATCTTGTTGGAGCTAATCTAACTTTAGCTAACTTATCTAACTTTCTAACGTTAACTTATGATTATTTTTGATCTTTTGACTCACTTTTGAACTATAAAAGAGTTAAGGTCTTGACATCATCAAAAAGGGGAAAATTGTTAGGAAATTTCATGTTAGATATTTTGATGATGACAAGAATAGGACTTTATGTTAGACCCCAAAAATAATGTAAGTTTATGTTTTCATAGAATAATTAAGCATTTGAAAGTCTGTAAGTGTATTATTTTGATAGGCTTGTAACTTTTATCTTTGTAGATTTTAGACTAAGTATTTGATACCAAGTCGCTGATAGAATTCTAGGTGAGTCTATCAGAGATGAAGTTGAAGATCAGCGTCTGAAATCAAGTGAAGATAAAGATTTGTTCTTAGTGAGTTTGAAACGCTAAAGGACTGTTTCAGGATTTATGAATCAAGCGCTCAAATGACTCAAGCGACCAAGGATCAGATTCACCTGAAATAAATTCTCAAGTCATGGAGGACTTAAATGCAATCATCAACGGACATTTATTTCCAACGGGAAATAAATTCAAATGCATTAAATAACTGATAAGTGCATTAAATGTGATAAGGCATTATGACTTGTGGACAAGTCACCTTTTGACTAGACTGTCAGATATCAGAGTTCAAAACCTGCTCTTGTCTAATCAGAACCAACTGAATTTCAGGAATGTCAGAAAGGGACTATTTAACGCGTTGCGTGAGTTACACGAACTCACATGTGTCCAATGGACTAATCCCAAGAAACCCTATAAATAGTACCCTTCAGCAAACCCTAAACATACACGCATTTGCACAAGAAAAAGGACAAAACTTTGCTGAAGTTATTTGAGAGAAAAGCTTAAAAACTCCATAGACAAAAATCCTCTCCAGCTTTTTATACATTCCAAAGACAGTCAAAGATATCTCAAACCTCTTCAGAGAAGAACCCTAATTCCTATTGAGATATCCCAAGTTGTTTGAACTTCCCAACATCAAACAAACCTGTGACTAAACCCTCAACATCTTTCATCTGAGTGAGAAAGTTTGTTGATTCTACAAGCAGCATTTCTATGTGAAAGAAGCTTGTTGAAGAAGATCTTCATTGGAGCTGAAGTTTTTGTGATCAAGGAGCTCAAGATCATCTTCTCTTTCATCTATTTTATAGAAGTCTCTGTGTGATCCTTCGATAATCAATCTAGTGAATTCCTCCGAGTGCAAAGGAGAAGAAGGATGTAGTTGAGATTACATCACCCAGTGAATCTTACAATATCTTGTGTTATTTACTGTTTTATTGCTTTAATTTACATTTGCATATTATATCTTGAAAAGGCATTTAAAATGGTTAAGCGACTAATTCATGTTCAAAAGAACGTTAAGCTAAAATCATTTCTCCTATTCTAACTCTGATTAAGTGATTGAAACATTACCCTACTTTGGTAATTGTTGAAATCACTAAGTCTAAGTTATCTATTCCTGAGCGCTTGACCTAGTGCTAAGCTTTCCAAGAGTTTAAATTCTTCAAAGTAATACGGAATTTTTAAAGTCGAAAAAGACATCAGGGTCTATTAAACCCCCCCTTCTAGACCCTTTCGTATGCCACTTGGGACCATCAAAAACCTTTTTATTTTTCTTTATCAATCCTTTAGCGAGACTCTTTAGGTTTATTTCGTTTGGCAATGAGAGGAATCCAAAGGAAGTGGGTTACACCTAGCCAGTCACGTGGCCCACTTTGTAGCCCAAACGAAATCGAATGATTGGATCATTCCACAACCTTGCAATCGTAAATACCATACAAGTATAAACCCTTTGTTCACGTGTCCTAGTCAAGTGAGAGTCATGGTTATGTCAAACTCACTGGAATTGACCATATGTATTAATTATAATAGTAGGAGATCATTGAGTTCGATTTAGTGCCTCGCATAATCGTCTCTTTTGCTTTGGCCAATACTTTGATCTCTATTATCTATAATCACAAAAGATACTTTCGCATTCACTTATGATAGAACAAATCCCATATTAGTTATCAGCTAAGATTACCACTTGACCATCAAGTCACATTTCGAGGTCGACCCCACCAACAGGGTGAATTGGGTCAAACTACTCTAGTAACAGACTTGACGTCACAAGTGTATCTTTAGCCTAATACTTCAGGGCAAAGGTTCACATATACCTATTACGCATAATCAGTTCTGTTATTGACAGTCACGAGAGTGAAAACCCATGCGACAGAACCGATTCAAATCGTGTTCGAGCATATTAGTTCCACAATGCCAGCCTACATTCTTAAGCTCCCACCATCACATGGTGTTCGAATGGTACTCCCATGTCAAAGCTAAGATTGTACAAGTGTTCTAAGTCCTTATTTGTCCATTAAAGACGTCATATTACTTGCGAACAAGTTTAAGTAATCAAGATCAATCTCTCTAGTGCCAATCTTCCTATCCCATAGGAAGTAGAGAGATTGCACTAAAAATATGGACAAAATGTTTTACACTACCTATAGATGTAGATAAGATTTAGGTGAAAACTAAATAATGCCTTTTATTATAAACAATAAATAAGTTCATTACAAGAAAGATGCCCTAGCATTCTATCCTTTATGGCATCTGAGGGCATAATCCTAACAGTGATAAGGCTGCATTGATGACTATGCCTCATACAGACATTGAGGATATTGGAGGTTTTTGTCTTCTGAAGGTATATTCTCGCAGTTTGACATTTTAATATATATTATAGTTCGTAAATTTTCTTTTCATCTTCTTAATGAGTTCTATGCTTCGTAGGCTGGGTTACACATGCACCACTTACCCATGAGTGTATCATTTTGGAAAAACGAAAAGAAAAAGTCTGACGCCGAAATTACGAAGCATAAGAATGTCGCAATCTATGCTTGGAAACAGAGGGATGAGGCACTTAAAGAACGTGATAATGCGACTCATGCTTTGTCAGATGATAAGGTTCACTTCGAGAGGCTACTTCGTGAGGCCGAGAAAAAGTATAAGGATATTGAAAAGCAACTTCTAATTTCAAAAAATGAAACAAAAGAGCTTTTGATGCTGGTCGTCAGGCCACAAAGACTGAGTTTGTCACTGGGAATGAGTTTAAGGAAATGATGATTGAGCAACGCTTGGGTAGTGCAAAGGGGTTTAGAAGTTCTACCTCATTTGAGAAGTTGATGTTGTCAAGGTTACTTGACGATATGTGCAGTGGGTTTAACAAAACAGTTGACTATCTTGCCAAAGAAGGGCATCCGTCGGTGAGCTTTAATAAGGAATCATATGAGGAGTTTTCCTATAAGCCTACTTTATGTCCTTCCACTGTAAAAGGTTGTGCTTCTCAGACATTCATTGATTATCCAAAATTTCATGAGTTAGCGAAGTCAAAGGACGAAGAAGATGAGGATGAGAACAACGATGCAGTTGGCGAAGGTGGTGACACATAAGTTATTTTCTAAAAATTTTCGTTAGTCCTGCATGCCTCTTTATTGAAGTTTGTTTTAAGAGAATTTTATGATCGTAATAGGCCGTGGTGCCTCGGACAAGTTTATGTTTGGCGATGTTGCCCCTTTTTGGTTTTGTACAACTGTCAGTTCGTAAGCTAATATTTTTGGACGACTAAGGTGGTGACATTCTAGTTTTGTTTATTTTTGGTTTAACATGAACTTGAAGGATTGTACGCTAATATTCTAGCTTTTCTTATTTAAGTTACTTTCATCTTATCTCTTATGTAGTTCTTATGAATATTTCATTTTATTTTAACTTGAATTATAATATGAACGTAAGATCTTTATTTAATAGAGGCATAGTTGCCTGGATCGTACAATGTTCAGAAGTAGAAATATAGTTCATAGATGACTATCTATACATAAAATTTTCTAAGATTGTATATATTCCAAGGATGGGGTAAATCCTTATCCTCCATACTTCGTAATCTATAAGTACCGCATTTGGTGATCTCTACGAGCTTAAAAGATCCTTCCTAGTTTGCATCGATCTTTCCAATATGTTTTAACACCTCCACCTTTTTTAGTGCTAGATCTCCAATTTGAAAACTTTTTAGTTTGAGATTCTTGTTATAAGCACGAGCCATCACATTCTTTTACAGGAGGATCTTGGCATATGCATTCTCTCTCTTTTCCTCGATAACATCTAGTTCAAAGTATCACTCCTCCATATTGAATTCGAAGTTGTTTGGCTTATCATACTATGCAACTCGATATGACATGAGTCCTATTTCTACTGGAATAACAGCCTTTGAACCACAGACTAAGCAAAATGGAGACTTTCCAGTTGAACTTCTTGGTGTAGTTCGATAGGACTAAATGACGCCTGAAAGTTCATCGGCCCAATTCCCCCTCTTTCCTTTGATCCTAGCTTTCAATCCTTGAAGGAGGATTCTGTTGCACACCTCGGTTTGTCCATTGGCTTGTGGATTTCCCATAGCCGTGAAATGTTGTTGAATCTTCATTTCCTTGTACCAGCTAGTCACCATTTTCCCATTGAATTGAGTTCCATTATCCGATAAGGACACGGGGAACTCCGAATCTATAGATGATGTTCTTTAGGGACTTCATGATCTCTCCTTCGATGATCTTTATAACTGCCTCGGCTTCAATCCACTTTGTGAAGTGTTCTACAGCAACGATGATGAATTTTCTTCGACCTGTAGCTGGTGGGAAGGGTCCTAATATATAATTCCCCATTAATCGAAAGGATAAGCAATCTTAATTGGTTCCATCGGAATGGCATGTTGATGAGATAAATTTAAGTGTAGTTGGCATTCTTTACATTGTTTGACGAAGGTCGAGGTATCTTTTACCAGAGTGGGCCAAAAATATCCTTGTCTTAGGATTTTCTGAGCTAAATCTCTACCTCCAGAGTGATTTCCACAACTACCTTCATGGATTTCTTGCATCACATACTCCGCTTGAGAAGAATCTAGGCATCGAAGTAATGGCCCTGCCGAGGATCGTTTGTACAACTCATCACCAACGATCGTGAAACTCGAAGCTCGGTACATTAACCTTTGTGCCTCATTTCGATCTTTCGATACCTTACCCATTTCTAAGTAAGGTCGAATTTCGTCCTTCCAAGATCTTTCCACGTTTAGGATCACCACGTGGATTGATTCATCTTTCACTATTTCAGGATGATCTACCGTAAGAAGTGTGACTTGTTTGCTCTTCACTCCCGTGATTAAATTTGGGAATTTTGATAGGGCATCGACTCTATCATTCTCCTTACGAGGTACCTGATTCAAGCTTAATTTGTCTAAATTGTAAGTTAAGATCGTTACGCATATCGAATTGATGTTTATAATTTTCCATATTATTTGATGTTGCATTGTGTATTATGCTTTTAACCTGATTCAAGGTTAATTTGTCAAAATTGGTCACGAGGTTTTTCACTTGTTGCAAGTACTTGCTCATTGCTTTTTCCTTAACCTCCTAGGCTTCACTGACTTGGTTCGCCACAAGATATGAATCGGTGAAGGCCTTGAGATTCTTCACATTCAAATTTTTTGACATATTCAAGCCTGCAATTAGAGCTTCGTACTCAGCCTCGTTGTTTGTCACATCAAAATCGAGCTTGATGGCGAATTCATGGTTGTTTCCTTGTGGAGCTTGAAGCCAAACTTCAGTTCCTCCTCGTTGGGTCATGGACGAGCAATCTACATTTGATAACCATTGACCAGTTATCAAAGTGTTTACATCGTTATCAGACGATGATGACATCTCCACTAAAAAATTAGCCATTATCTGTGCCTTAATTGAAGTACGTGGTCGATATTCGATCGAATACTCACCCAATTCTACAGCCCATTTTACGAGCCTTCCAGAGGCATCCGGCTTTGCAAGATTTGTTTCAAAGGTTGATTTGTAAGAACCACAATGTGATGCGATTGGAAATAGGGGTGTAACTTCTTAGCTACAGTAATCAATGCAAGTGCCCATTTTTCAATAACGAGGTAGTTCTTCTCCGCTCCTTGTACCATCTTGCTCACATAATAGACCGGACTGTTAGGAATTTCATGTTAGATGTTTTGATGATGACAAGATAGGACTTTATGTTAGACCCCAAAAGAATGTAAGTTTATACTTTCATAGAATATATGTACAAGTGTTTGAAAGTTTATTAGTTTGTTAGGCTTGTAATTTTTATCTTTGTAGATTTTAGACTAAATATTAGATACCGAGTCGCTAATAGAATTCTCGGTGAGTCTATTAGAGATGAAGTTGAAGATCAGCGTCTGAAGTCAAGTGAAGATAAAGATTTGTCTTAAGCGTCTGTCAAACGCTTAAAAACTATTTCAGGAGTTATGAATCAAGCGTTTAAGAGAATGTTCTCAGCGCCTAGCTAACACTAAAGGACTGTTCAAGGAGTGTTGATCCAAGTGCTCATTCACTCAAGCGATTCACCTGAAATACATCCTCAAGTCATCCAATCATCAACGGTCATTTATTTCCAACGAAAATAAATTCAAAACGCATTAAATGCTTGATAAGTGCATTAAATGTGACAAGACAATATGACTTGTGGACAAGCCAGCTTTTGACTGGACTGTCAGCTTTTCAAAGTTCAAACCTACTCCTATCCAATCGAAATTAGCAAAAATTAAGGAATGTCAGAAAAGGGACTATTTGAAGCTCTGCGTGAGTTACACGCGCGTGACTTGTGTCCAACGGACAAATCTAGAGATTTTCTATAAATAGTACCCTTCAGCTATCTCTGTGCGTACACATGTGAAAGACGTAAATGTGAAAGAGAGCTGAGAAATAATTTGAGAGAAAAGCTTGCAAACCCCATAGCCAAAATCCTTCAAGCTTCTCAAATACATTCCAGACAGTCACCCGATATCTCAAACATCTTCCAAGAAGAACCCTACACTATTATTGAGATATCCCAAGTTGTTTGAACTTCCCAACATCAAACAAACCTGTTACAATAAACCCTCAACACCTTTCATCTGAGTGTGAAAGATTGTTGACTTCCACAAGCAGTATTTTTGAGTAAGAGAAGCTTGTTGAAGAAAGGTCTTATTGGAGCTGAAGTCTGTGTGATCGAGGAGCTCAAGGCCATCTTGGAGAAGATCTCTATTGGAGCTGAAATATGTGTGATCAAGGAGCTCGAGATCGTCTTTCCAGAAGCAGAGGATTGAAGTGGCTTGTAGCAGAAATCTGTGTGACCAAGGAGCTCAAGTCATCCACATCCATCTCTTCCACTCTTCCCTATTTTGTAGAAGTCTCTGTGTGACTCTTCGAGAATCAATCTAGTGGATTACCTCCGAGTGCAAAGGAGAAGAAGGACGTAGCTGTGATTATACCACCCAGTGAACCTTACAATATTTGTGTCACTTACTGCTTTATTGTTTTACTTTATATTTGCATATCATATCTTTAAAAAGGCATTAAAACAGTTAAGCGACTATTTCCAAAAGAGAATGCTAAGCTTTGAAATCAGTCTTAAGCGCTTGACTAAGCGCTAAGCACTCTAAGCGTTCAAAACGTTTTACAGAAAAGCAACTAAGGAAAACTTTGTGACGCTAAAACCTTTCAAAGAGAAGACTTGTAAAATCATTCCGCTGCGCTAACCCTGATCAAAGGACTGAACGCTTAAACCTGAGTGGTTATAGTATTCAAATCATGAGTCTAAGTTAACTTTATCAAAAGAGTCTTCTAGTAAACACTTAACCAAGCGTTTACATTTACAAGCGTCCAAACTATTTTAGTACAAAACTTTGTGAAGTCAAAAAAGACTTCAGGGTCCATTCAACCCTCCCCCTTTTAGACCCTTTTGTATGCCACTTGGGACCACTTACATTCTTTTGGGGTCTAACATAAAGTCCTATCTTGTTATCATCAAAACATCTAACATGAAATTCCTAACAATTTCCCCCTTTTTGATGATGTCAAGACCTTAACTCTTATAACTCTTTCATAGATGAAGAGTTCAAAGAAAAGCCCAAATTAATATAAGTTAGCGTTTAGAAAGACGATGCTCGGACTCAATTTCTCGAGCTAGCATAACACTAATTGTTTCTTCTGAAATAGCCAAATATAAGAGAAGGTCTTCTCCTAAAACTGGTTTTGTTAAGAGAGGTGGTGAAGTCAAATAGTTCTTGAGCTCTAGGAAGGCTTTCTCACATTCTTCACTCCACTTAAAATTCTTTATGTTTCAAAGTATTTTGAAGAAATCTAGGCCTTTATCTGTGCTTCGCAAAATGTATCTTTTCACTCTGGCCACACGACCTGTTAGCGTTTGAACATCCTTTATAATTCGAGGTGAAAGCATGTCCAGGATTGCTCAAATCTTTTCTGGATTAGCCTCAATACCTCTTTGGGTAAACATAAACCCTAAGAACTTTCCTCCCCTTACTTCGAAAGTTCACTTGTGGGGATTAAGCTTCCTGCCATACTTCTTCATAATCTCGAAAGATCGTTTCAAATTATCTAAGTGATCATGCTCCTTTTATACTTTTCACGAGCATATCATCGACATATACTTCCATGGTTTTCCCAATCTCATTTTTGAAGATCATGTTCACAATCCTTTGATACGTAGCACCTGAATTCCTAAGGCCAAAAGGCATGACCTTGTAACAGTATACATCCTTTGAAGTTATGAAAGAAGTCTTCTCACAAACCTCTTCCGCCATCATTATCTGGTTAAAGCCCTAGTACGCATCCATCATGCTTAGAAGTGCACAACCGGCTGTGGAGTCTACAAACAGATCTATCCGGGATAGAGAATAGTGATATCTGGGACACACTTAGTTTAAATCCGTGAAGTCGGTACACATAGGCCACTTGCCTTGAGCTTTTGGGACTAAATCCGCGTTAGCTAACCACTCTGTGAAATGGATTTCGATGATGTATCTAACATCAAGAAGCTTATTCACTTCGGCGTTTATTATGGCATTACGATCCGGCCCAAAATTCCCTTTTTTTTTTTGCTTCAATGGTTTCACATCGGGGTTAACATTTCATCTATGCACAATGGCCTTTGGGCTTACGCCTTTGAAATCTAATGTTGTCCAAGCAAAGATATTTTTGTTTTCCCTCAAGAAGTTTATCATCATGAACTCGAGGTTTGGGTCCATTTTTGACCCAATTTGTGTTATCTTTTCCGGATCGCCAGGTACAAGTTCGATCACTTTGTGTGCCGATGGTTCAATATGAGCTCCATCCATTCTTTGCTTCTTACTTGGCTCAGGATCATAGTTTGGTATTTCGATGGTCGAAGCCAACTTCTTCATCTTTCCTTGTTTCTTCTTAGTTGGACTCCGTTTCAACGAAGTTGTATAACATGTTGGGACAAATTTGCATAAAACAAAAACGCAGCGGAAGACAAAATATTTAAATCCCAAGTGGCTCATCTCTGTTTCACATATTTAAATTGGGTTTTGAATTCAGTTACCGTTCTTCGCGTATGTTGAATTGTGAACCAGCTTTGCAATTCCATCTTGAACAACAAATTCGTCGCTGTCTCTAAATTGCCACGCTGGAGTCAAAAACAAAAATCTTCTTCTTCTTCTTCTTCTCTTGGGGAAGACGTCTAGAGAGAAAGAGAGAGGTGGAGAGTTTTCACTTGGAGAGAAAGTTATGACTTAATCCCTTAGTTATTTTTGCACTAAGTAGTATATTTATACTACAATAGAAAACAATAACCTAGGTCACTAAGGCCCTACTGTGGACGCCCACTTCAAGGCTTTTAAGCCTTGGGCTTTAGTCCTATTTTTCACCTTTTTAATTAATTAAATAATTAATATTATTTATCCAATAAATAAATTAATTAAATAATCAATTAAATTCATGTTAATTTTATAATTATATTCCTCTAAGGAATTAATTAATTCAATAACGTAATTAATTAATTAAAATCATCTAATGATTAATTAATTAATTAATCACGATATCCAATACCGAAATTCTCTCAAGTCTTTTCCATGATTTTCCTTTTGCACTTCCTTTAAAGGTGACTCTTTAGGTTCGTCTCAAAAGACAATTGGGAGGAAACCAAAAGGATGTGAGTAACACCTAGCCAGTCATGTAGCTCACATCGTATCCCAATTGAGAACGAATGAATAGGATCATTCCAAACCTTATACGCTGCGAATAGCATAGGAGTATAAACCTTTTATTCTTATATCCCAGTCAAGTGAGAGTCATGGTTTTAGTCAAACTCACAGGACTTGACCATATGCATAGCTCATAATGAGTCGAGGTCCTTGAGTATACTTTCAGGTCTAACATTAGTATCTCTTTATGCTTTGGCCAAAGACTTTTAACTTCACTCATTCATGACTGCATATGATATTTAGCTCATTCACTTATGAAAGAATAAATCTCATTTTGCTAATAAGTTAACAATGCTACTTGCCCATCAAGTCGCACTTCGAGGTTGATCCCACTAAAGGGTAAATTGGATCTAACTACTCTAATGACAGACTTGATGTCACAAGTACATCTTCAACTTGATTCCTCAGGTCTAAGGTTCACGTGTACCTATCACAACTTATCAGTTTCATCATTGACTGTCAGTGAGTGAATACCCATGTGATGAAACCGATGCGAGCCGTGTTCGAACATATCAGTCTAACTGATATGTCTATGACATAAGTACTATCATTCCTATAGTGTTTGATTGACACTTTCTCTGTCAAAACTTACATCATACAAGTTTTTGTCCTGTATTGATGTCCAGTCAATACTCTCTTAGACTTACCAACCCTATTTAGATAATAAGGATCAAACCTTTCTAGTGCCATCCTTCCTAACCCATAGGAAGTAGAAGGTTTACCTTATTGTCAAGGACTTTACGTTGTTTATTAACACCATACAAATGCCTATAAGAAAACAACAAAATAACGCCTTATATATATAACGAAAAGATATTGTGTAGTTACAAGTCAATGCCCTATAAATCTATCCTCTTTATGACATTTGAGGGCATATACTGTAACAATCTCCCACTTGCACTTAATGCCATGTGCTATGGTATTTAATACCCATCCCCTCGAGATGTTTTTCTAGCACCACCTGTGCAAATGGCTTGGTCCATGGATGAACGACATTGTCAGCTGAGGCTATTTTCTGAACAGATATTTCTCCTCGTGCAATGATCTCTCTTATGATGTGATATCTCCTCTTGATGTGTTTGGACTTGTTGTGAGACCTAGGTTCCTTTTGCTCTAGTTTTGTCACAATAAAGTGGCAATGAGAGCTCTATGCTAGGAACCACTTGAAGTTCTTCTATGAACTTCTTTATCCAAACAGCGTCTTTAGCTGGCTCAGAGGCAGCTATGTATTCAGCCTCTGTAGTGGAGTCCGTAGTTGTGCTTTGCTTGGAGCTTTTCCAAGTCACCGCCTACCATTGAGGGTGAATACAAATCCTGAGGTGGATTTCTGGTCATCGACATCAGATTGAAAATCCGAATTAGTGTACCCATCCACTCTCAGGTTACCACTCCCATAGATGGGAATCATATCCTTGGTTCTCTTCAGATACTTTAGGATATTCTTCACAGCCATCCAATGTTCCTTGCTAGGGTTTGCTTGAAATCGACTAACAACGCTTACCAAATAAGCAATGTCAGGTCTAGTACACAACATTGCGTACATCAGGCTACCCACTGTTGATGCATAGGGTACAGTGCTCATTTCCTTTATATCTTCCTCACTTTGAGGACACATAGATTTTGAGAGATGTATCCCATGTCTTATTGGCAGGAACCGTTTCTTAGAATCCTCCATCCTATATCTCTTTAGGACCTTTTCTAAGTAAAGGGCTTGAGAAAACCCTATTATTCTATTTGTTCAATCTCTGTAGATTCGAATCCATAGAATATAAGTTGCCTCTCCCAAGTCTTTCATGGAGAAAGTACTCAAAATCCACTTCTTTACAGTGGTGAGCATTCTTGTATCATTCCCTATGAGTAATATGTCATCTACATATAACACAGGAAATGTTATCTTGCTCTCACTAACCTTCTTGTAAACACATGGCTCGTCTTCGTTCTTGATGAAGTCAAATCCTTTGACAGTCTCATCAAAGCATAGATTCCAACTACGAGGTGCTTGCTTGAGTCCATAAATATTTCTCTCAAGCTTACACATCTTATGAATATGCTTCTCGGATACAAAACCTTTAGGCTGTTACATATAGATATCTTTTTCTAGGGATCCATTCAAGAAAGCAGTTTTGACATCCATTTGCCATATTTCACAGTCTAGGTGTGCGGCTATTGCAAGTAAAATCCTTATTGATTTGATCATAACCACTGGCGAAAAGGTTTTTTGATAGTCAATTCCTTCTTTTTGACTATACCCTTTTGCCACTAGCCTGGCTTTGTAGGTGTCAACCTTGCCATCAACACCAATCTTTCTCTTGTAAATCCATTGGCAGCCGATTGGTTTCACCCCTTTAGGTTGGTCCACAAGTTTCCAGACTTGGTTTGCACGCATCAAATCGATCTTAGTTAGCATAGCTTCATGCCATCTAGTAGTATCCACATCCACCATTGCTTGATCAAAAGTGGAGGGATCATCTCCATGATCCTCCTCTAATATAGAATGGGGATCCAGCTTCCTCTGCTAGATATTTGTACCTCTCAGGCGGTTGAGGTACTCTACTTCATCTTTACGGTTGTGGTTGTGTTACAGAAGGTTAGGTTTTCACTTCCTGTGTAGATGTATCCACTAGAGTTTTATTTTGTTCTTCTATAACAATCTTTCTACCTGCTCCTCCTTCTTGAATGAACTCATCTTCAAGAAAATGGACTTGTAAAGCTACAATGATCCTCTGATCATCGTGCAGGTAAAAGAGGTATCCCATTAAATCCTCAGGATATCCAACAAAACGTCCCTTCAAGGATCTAGCCTCTAACTTGTCCACTTTGGTCTTTTTGACATAAGCTGGACATCCCCAAATCTTGATGTGATTAAGACTTGCCTTTGAGACAAGATTCAAAAGTAGGATAGGGATTCAATCCCAATGCACCGATTAGTCCGTCTTTCTCCATTTTGCGAATTTTATGTTCGCCGGCATGGCCTTATCTAAGATGGCAGATCAATCTTTGGTTTATTCCAAACCTACTACGTTTCATTTGTATAGTATTCACAGAACACTCATTCTGGACATTAAGGTAATACAATCCATTTACTAAGGAAGAGAAGCCTACTAATTTATTACCACAATAAATATTGCATTGTTCATTAATAAAGAGGAAAGTATAACCAAATTTAACTAAAACGGGAATTGAAACAATGTTTTTAAGCCCATTGGGCAAAACTACAACATTATCCAGAAATAGTATATGTCCAGAATTTAAAAGCAATGAGGTAGATCCAATTCCAGTTGATGCGACGCTATGCCCGCTGCCTACTTTTATCTTCACCTCATCACTGTCCAACTTCCTTCCTCGCACTAGATCTTGATTCATACAACAAATGTGAGCACTAGCTCTAGAATCAAGAATCCAAGATGTGGAGAAGACGATCATAGAACAATAAGTTTCATGAACATAAAGTTCCATACCTTGTCCGCCTAGCCCCATGTTTGGACAGTTCCTCCTTTAGCGGCCTAGCTCACCGCAGTGTAGGCATCTGTCTGTCTTTTGTGGCCCCTTACGCTTGCGATTCATAGGAGCTTTTCCTTTTCCTTTATCGTCCCCACCCTGAGCTCCAAGCTCGCCACTCTGCTTCTTAGCTTTCTTCTTCTTATTCTTCGCCCGTTTGGACCCAGAAGAGATAACCAATGCAGTTTCTTTTCCCTTAGGCTTCAATTGAGATTGTGCAGTGTTTAATTTATTCATTAGCCCAGCTAAGTTGCACTCAATCTCATTGCAGTTGAAGTTCATGACAAATTGAGAAAAAAAATCAAGAAGAGACTGCAAAATAAGATCGGTTTGAAGATGTGGGTTCATTGTAAAATTGAGAGCCTCCAATCTCTCGATCCTCGAGATCATCTTGAGGACATGATCCCCAACTTTGTCACCTTCTCTCAATTTGGCCTCGAAGAGCTATTTAGATATTTCATATCTAGCAGTACGGTTGTGCTCACCATAGAGCTCCAACAAGTGTGCCAAGATAGCCCTTGCCATGGCCATCTTCTCGTGGAACCTCTGAAACTCATTTTTTATTTACCTAAGAATGTACCCACGCACTCGGACTTCGTCCTTTACCCATTTTTCATGAGCTTGGACTTCTTCCTCGTTGGCACGTGTTCTGGCAGGTGGAGCCAGGATGTCAGTATCCAACATGTATCCCAATGACTCCACGTTGAGAACTATTCTCAAATTCCTTAGTCAATCCACGTAGTTGGGTCCAGTAAGGATGTTCTTTTCGAGTAAAACGAAAAGTGAATTGATAGTCATTTTTGTTTTGAGAGAGATAAATCAAAATAGCTGCAGAAAATAAACCAGACTATATTAGACTTGTGTAACTAAACTAAGACCAAGTTTAAAATCGAGGACTTCGACTTATAACTTGGATCCCACTACATTTTTTGAGATTCACACTCCCACTGTAAAAAACGGAAGTGATTGTTGCAATGTACTTCGTAGTGGGGATTGAGTTCTTTAATTAATGTAATGAATGGCAACCCTTTAATGATATTTGGTCCGTTATTTAATTAAAGTGATGTCCAACATCAATCTTCTTTTTCCCATAATCCACCAAAACCGCAACCCTTTAACGATTTATAGGCTTTGTGGACTATCTAAGTTTATTTGCACTAACTCCTCATAATATAACATTTGAATTTCACCTTGCTACCCTTTAACGATATTTGGGGTGAAATATGTCTCGATTAAGGCATCTAATGCACTTAATAAAATTCTAGAATTAAATCTTGATATACAACCCCCACTTACTGGGAAGATGCCATATACTAGGTTTAATACCTAATTTAATTAAGTTTAGTGGAGGGAAAGGATGCCTATCACCCCTTACTAACTTAGTATAATTTTTGTTTGGGAGAATTCATGTTCTAAACATTTATCTAAGTCTCACTTTGCACATTATTCAATTTATATAGCGCATATTGATAACATTCATGTTTCGTACAACTAATGAACATGTATCGAAAGCAATAAATCAACACATATGTACATGGGCTTTATCTAGAGCGCCCAAGCCAATGGGCCATCATGAAAAAAGAAAAAATAAGCCTGGCTATTCTTCTTAGGCTCCAATCTTCTCTTCTTTTGGATTGATCTCCTCTTCAAAGGCCTATTCTATTTCTATTTATTACATGAGATTATTGAACAACCTACACATAATTCTAGAAATAAAATAAACGGGCTCAATTCCAGCCCCTACAACCCATAAAAGGAAATACAATCAAAAGATGCAACCTATGCCCATGGACAATGTCACCATCATATAATACATGCTCGCGATAAAATAAAGCAATTATGTTGGTGATTAAGTTAGTAATTAATTAGTCTAACTAATTAATTTCTTCACTAAAATTCCAAATTTTATTGACATTTATGATATAATAAACCATTTAGTGAGAATCTTTTATTTAAATAAATAACTTAATTAAAAAATTCTCCAAGAATCATTAATTAATTATTTCATTTAAATAAATAATATTCAACAAAACAATTTGGGCTCGATTTCATCAAATACAAATTACCAACCATTGGCATATTTAAATTCAATTAATCAAGCCCAAAACTAATTTATTGAAAAGTCCATAATTTTAATTAAAATAATTTGGGCTTATTTAATTAATTTGGGTCATCATCCCTTTGATCCACCCGGATAATTAAAATAGCCTAAAATCCATTTATCTAAAAATTTGACCCGAGGAAAAAATAACCCGACCCGCTAGGGCCCGAGTCCAATGGAAAAAAGCCCCCGTGCGCCAGGCGCACGACATGACGTGTGCCGTGCGCCCAGCGCACGACTTTAAGCCTGGCCCAGGGGTGGCCTGATGCAACGGGTGGCCCGCGCGCATCGTGCTATCAGCGCGCTAGACTGTGCACGCCGAGCACGCCGCGCTCATCGTGGGGTTTTTCGGACCCAATTTTCACAAAAATTAGATTTTTCAATTCACACGTCATCATTCCAGAACATACATGAATTAAACGCAGAAAAATCATGGATTATTATCGCAAAAAAACATATTGAAAACATGCTTAAAAAATGTGAAAATCACATAATCACGTAATCAATTAAATACGGAAATCAGAGATTGGCTCTAATACCACTGTTGGGAAAAGTTTGCATAAAACAAAAACGCAGCGGAGGACAAAATATTTAAATCCCAAGTGGCTCATCTCTGTTTCACATATTTAAATTGGGTTTCAAATTCAATTACCGTTCTTCGCGTATGTTAAATTGTGAACCAGTTTTGCAATCCCTTCTTGAACAGCAATTTGTCGTTGTCTCTAAATTGCCACGGCGAAGTCAAAAACAAAAATCTTCTTCTCTTGGGGAAGACGACTAGAGAGAAAGAGAGAGATTGGAGAGTTTTGACTTGGAGAGAAAGTTATGACTTAATCTTTTAGTTATTTTTCCACTAAGTAGTATATTTATACTACAATAGAAAATAATAACCTAGGTCACTAAGGCCCTGGACGCCCACTTCCAGACTTTTAAGCCTTCGGGCTTTAGTCCTATTTATTGCCTTTTTAATTAATTAAATAATTAATATTATTTATCCAATAAATAAATAAATTAAATAATCAATTAGATTCAAGTTAATTTTATAATTATATTCCTTTAGAAAATTAATTAATTCATTAACTTAACTAATTAATTAAAATCATCCAATGATTAATTAATAAATTAATCACGATATCCAATACCGAAATTCTCTCAAGTCTTTTCCATGATTTTCCTTTTGCACTTCCTTTAAGCGTGACTCTTTAGGTTCGTCTCAAAAGGAAATTGGGAGGAAACTAAAAGGATGTGAGTAACACCTAGCCAGTCACGTGGCTCACATCGTATTCCAATTGAGAACAAATGAATATGATCATTCCAAACCTTATACGCTGCGAATACCGTACGAGTATAAACCTATTTTTCTTATATCCTAGTCAAGTGAGAGTCATGGTTTTAGTCAAACTCACAGGACTTGATCATATGCATAGCTCATAATGAGTCGAGGTCATTGAGTATACTTTCATGTCTAACATGAGTATCTCTTTTTGCTTTGACCAATGACTTTTAACCTCACTCATTCATGACTGCATAGGATATTTAGCTCATTCACTTATGAGAGAATAAATCCCATTTTGCTAATAAGTTAACAATGCTACTTGCCCATCAAGTCGCACTTCGAGATCGATCCCACCAAAAGGTGAATTGGATCTAACTACTCTAATGACAGACTTGATGTCACAAGTACATCTTCAACTCGATTCCTCAGGTCTAAGGTTCACGCATACCTATGATGACTTATCAGTTTCATCATTGACTGTCAGTGAGTGGATACCCATGTGATGAAATCGATGCGAGCCGTGTTCGAACATATCAGTCTAACTGATATGTCTATGACATAAATTCCACTATCATTTTCATAGTGTTTGACTGACACTTTCTCTGTCAAAACTTACATCATACAAGTCTTTGTCCTGTATTGATGTCCAGTCACTACTCTCTTAGACTTGCGAACCTTATTTAGATAATAAGGATCAAACCTTTCTAGTGCCATTCTTCCTAATCCATAGGAAGTAGAAGGTTTGCCATATTATCAAGGACTTTACGTTGTTTATTAACACCTTAGAAATGCCTATAAGAAAACAACAAAATAATGCCTATATATAAATAAAAAAGAGATATTGTTTAGTTACAAGTAAATGCCCTTTAAATCTATCCTCTTTATGGCATTTGAGGGCATACAATCTAACATAACATTCTCGAGCCCTCTCTTGGTTACATCATACTTGCCCAACCCCAGCCTTTGTGTGAAATTTCATTTTCAGGTGAGGCGTGGATACTACAACTCCAAATAAGTTTAATCCAGGTCATCCAAGTATGACATTGTATGCAAATGGTGTGTCTATAATGAGAAATTTCATCATCACCATTTTCTCGTAGGGTCGTCATCCAACGAAATAGGAAGATCAATTGTTCAATTGGGGTTATCTCAAAACCTCCAAAACCAACCAGAGGAGTGGTTACCGGGCGAAGCTTTTTTGTATCGAAGTTCATCTTTTGAAGTATACTTAAAAGCATTATATTGGTTGAGCTGCCGTCATCAACAAACACTTTATATATCACAAAGTTCTCGATATCCATTTTGATCACCATTGGATTGTCTTGCGATCCCACTGCACCATCATAATCTTCATCCCCAAGGCTTATAGTTTCGCGTTTCGAACTCATAGTCATGACATGCAATGTTTGATCTTCGTTGACACGATTTTAATTCTTGTGTATACTTCTGTTGAGCATTTTGTGAGTCTCCATTGGTGGGACCTCTAGTAATGCTTATAATCTCTCCATGAGGAGGTAGGTTGTTGTGCATATTATTCTCTTATTTTGGGTATCGATCTAGACTCTCGTCACGTCACTTGTCATCCCTGTGCTCTCTGTTTCGATAATCATCTCTATGAGACAATCTTTTCTTATGAATAAAGTCAATTTTATTATGGCATTCTTTGTTCTTAAATTGTTATTATATGCTTAGAACGAAGTCCCTTGAATCACACATGACTATGGGACATCATCGGACATCGGGAATGACGATGATAGAATATTTCTCTAAGGTCATGATTCTTAAAAGGTTCCAAGTTGTTGATGGGTCTGTCAAGATGAGGGATATTGACAAAGACCCGAAAGAATTGCTTGTGTACATAGTTCTTGGAGAACGTGCCTCATTCCATAGGCATAGATGTACTCGAGGGTTGTCATTTGGAATAATGAGTGAGATGAACAATCCCGCCAGGAAATTCATAAAATGGTTATCCTGATCGAATATGAAATTTCCTATAATCACGTAGGCATAAGAGTAATCATTATGGACCTGAGGTTCCATTGTTACTTTGAACATAACCGATTATACTTTGACTTATCTCATGATTCCTTCGCGAATCGTCATAGGGGATATCTTGGGTATAGTATGTTATGTGTCGAGGTACATGAGAGACTAAGATGGGATCCATCATTGATTTAGCAAATCAGACATTTCCTATGTTTTGATTATTGAATCGATTTAAGTAATCTTTGGCTAAGTAATTTTTGAAGAATCAAGTCAAGGGAGTATTCATTCGGGTTGATAAGATCAGAAACTTGTACGAGGGAAAAAGAGCGAAAGGTATTTTGCAAAGTATAGTTTTTCTCGTTTTATTAGCTCGACTAAACTGACCATGTAATCCTGTTTCGGGGTAGTTTATTAAATTTTTAAATTCCGTTGTGCTAAAATACTCCGGGAATTACGCAACATAATAGTGGTATTAGAGTCTGGTTAGTTTAATCGAACTAATTTATGTGATTTATTATGCTTTATTTATTTTTTGTAAGAATAAATTGAAAGCATGTTTAAATCAAGATGCCTTGAGTTATTATAAATTGAATTTAGTTTGAGATTTAATTGTGTAAAAATTTAGAATTTTTATGACAAATTTGGTTTCGCGAAAAACTATAATATTGGGTGATTTAGGTTGATGGTGAGTTTTTAGGATTTGAAAAACACCGGTGGTAGGAAGTAGCGAATCGGATGAACCGAAAGGTTTAAAAGTGGACTAATAACCCAGCCTAAGGTGGGTTAGTAAAATCTGGAAAAAGCCCATTGTTCGGCCAGAATCACTGGACTAAACGGGCCAAAACAGCGCTTCCCCAGTTTCGGGCCCGCCCGTGTCCAGCACGCGTTGTTTCGGCTGCTCAAACCCGACCCAGTTTTTCGGCGTGATTAATATTTCAATATTTCTGAAAATTAGATTTTTTGGAAATTTATAATTTTGAAAATTATTATTTTTTCTTGAATAATATTTTTTGTGAAAAATTCAAATTATCCCAAATAAATTGCAATTTATCTTGAACAAGAGGTAGGTAAATTTTGGATATCGCATATTATGTGGCTTGGCATGATTTTATGTGACTAGATGAACCACGAGCCTAGTCTAGTCTTTGTTTTCATTGTATGTAATTTTGATGGATTGTAAAAATAGCCGGTTTTGCTTTTATTTTTTCTGTCTTTAGATTAGTAGAATGTAATTAGATTATAGTCTATATAATTAAAGATGAAGAAAGAAGACGAAGGCCATATGAAGACTTGTATGCAATGGCAATCCATTGCAATAGTTTGGTTACTTTTATTTCCTAGAAGTCCAGCCCACTTTGGCTCAGTGGGTTGATTAGGTTAGGGCTCAAGATGGTTCATCCTAATTTACCGCTTTGTGGATGGTTTTTTTTTTTTGTATATATATGTGATGTGTTTGGAATGCATGCATAAGATAGAAAATTAAACAAGATAAATTGAATCTGGTGAGACCAATATTTTCTATTCAATGCCATCCTAAGAAAATATTGGGCCTATATAGAATTGAAATAGGATTTATCTTCCATGCCTTCCATCATAAGTGGTAACATGTGAAATGCCGTTGAGGCTAGGTGAATCACTCATATAATTGAGGATTAACTTAATCGAGATAGGCTGTGATTGTCACTAAGCATAGAGATGCTCTGTGGGATCTAATCATTCATTGTACACTCATATAATTGGGGCAATGAACCGAGAGGATTGACTATGTAATATTTGATGGGTTTGGCCTAACATTAAGGTAGCATATTGGACACCTATATAATTGGGCCATATGTGAAAGACTAGGTGAAACAATCTTGAGAACCATCCAACGAGTTGGAAAGCCAGGGGAGGCTACTATCTAAATGGATCAATCACACTCATATGATTCGGGTGACTTAATTAATTTAAATATATCTCAAGCCCACTAATACTTCATTGAATTCTATCTAGAGGGTGGTGGAATTTAGAAAAATAGTGGGAGCCTTGTACAATTAAAGACCAAATTATATAAGGACTTTATTTTTGAATGAATGCTAATATATTTGCCTCGTGTTGGTCCCAAGTCGCATACGAAAGGGTCTAGAAGGGGGGGGGGTTTGAATAGACCCTGAAGTCTTTTTAGACTTCAAAAGATTCATATTGAAAAGGTTTTTGGACGCTTGAAAAGTAGACGCTTGAAGTGTCTAACACTTGACTTAAGCATTCACTTAAAATATAGGCGCTTTGGTGAAGCGTCTAACGAAGACTGTTTTTAGAAAGTTAACTTAGATTTCAAGACTTGAATACTATAACCAAATAGGTTTGAGCGTTCATTTCTTTAATCAGTGTTAGCACAGCGGAATGATTTTTGGAGTTTCTCTTTTAAAGCTTTAGCGTCACAGAAAATGTATTTAGTTGCTTATCGTTTGATTAAATTTACTTATAGAACACTTTCTATTGACGCTTCTTTAGGCAATACTTGGCAAAATGACGCTTCTTGTCATGCATGCCTATGCCGAACAAATGGGGAGCTTGAACTAATTCTGAGAAAGTGTACTTGTTTTCCATGTACGCTTCAACCCAATTGACTTCGTTCATGCAGTAGTCTATGCCAGCGTTGACAATAGCTCTAATGCCTTCATGGTGAATATCTCGGATAGATTCAAAACGATATCTATCGGTCTGATAGTTAGCATTCCAGACGCTATCAAAATACACATCAGCTTCAGTCTGGATCAAATCTGTGAGAGATTTGAGACGCTCACCGGCATGAACTGCTTTATTTTTCCATAAGCGAAGTGGATTGACCAAAGCTAGGTTTGCAGGACTATTCGCAATATGAGGAAAGTGTGTGTAGCCTTCTCAGTTCAAGACTGCCTCTGATGGATTGAGAAAGCTAAGGCGAAGTGGCTCATACACACGAATATTGTAGTCTCTGAGAGCAAAACCTATAGGCTTGCTGTGGCTAGAGTCGAGGTAATACGCTAGATCCACATCACATCTAGGAGTTGTTCCTCCTTGTCTGTCTTGTTGAAGAATGAGAGAGGATGGTATTTGACCAGGAGTTTTTTGTAGTTCAATGGCCCTATAATACTTTCTCTCAATTTCTGTCAACTCTGTGTTAAACACTATATCCTTGATTTTATTGTCGATATCAATCAGCAGGGCAATCTCATTCTCAGCAGCAATATATCGGTCTTCATTATATCCGGCAGGAATGAAATCTTCTTCGAGTGCTGGAGGCATGTAGTTGATTGAATGATCAATCGTCTTCAACGGGTCCAGTTGGAAGAAGTGCCTTGGCTTTGTAACGTATTCCGCAATGCTCTGACCTTCTGAGCGTGCCTCTGTTATAGCTGGAACAGTGATTGATGACTGAACCTCTTTTAGAGCAGGTTCCTCAGGTTCAATTGCAGCAGCTTCTGCGGCAATGTCTTTGGCAATCGCCACAACTTCGGTCATCTCAACATCTAGATTGACATCGATTGACGCTTCAGCAGCAGCTGGAACTAAAGCTGTAACAAAAGAACTATCCTCTATAAGAGCAGGATCTTCTACAGATGTAGGAATAGGAATGCTGTGGGAAGAAATAAACTTACCCTGAGAACTTGTCTCAACAGCAACACTTTGAGCGCTTGGCTCAATGGTCTCAAGCTCTTCAGGAACAGGAGCAGCTCGACTCTTGCTTGTCCTGGAACGCTTGAAGATTTTCTTCACGTTGACTCCTTCAACGAGTTTGAGCGTTTGAGCGGGAGGAGCAGCAGCTGGTTCATCAAATTCAATTTGTTTGATGATTCCTTCCAGCTTCCTCCGCTTGAGAGGTAGCTTGTCATGTGCATCCTCATCAGTTTCCTCATCATTCTTCTGAGGAGCAGGAACAACTTGTACCTTGGGCTTTCTAGGAGCCCTCTTCTTGGTAGCAGCCGGATGCTTCACGGCTTCCTCTGGAGCAGGACGCTCAGCCTCTTCATCAGACGCTTCACGTACAATCTGACACTCAGAAAGTGGTTTAGCAGCACCACCAACTTTGGGAGGGTTGAATAGATTGGTCAGAATCCTTCGTCCCAAAAACTTGGTCTTATTCAGCGGGAGACCAGAGGAGTAAACGCAGTCTGATCTGCACAGAAGGTCACTCAAAACAAGTCCATACGGTTTATTAGGGGTGTTCAGACAGTCCCTAAACCTTCCAAAGATGTACTCACTCCAGTTGATTTTGATGGAGAGGAGTATAGCAGTCATCATTTGAAATTGTGTGGGGTTGACCTTATCAAATGTGCCCACTCTGCATTCAACAATTTTACTGCAGAAATCAGCCAACAGTCTGTACTGAGATACCAGACCTTTTTTTTCAAAGTGCGGGGTGTAAGGTACACCATCGTACGCCCTCATAACCGTCCATGCTTCCTTGATTTGTGCCAGAGTGACACTATCCAGTGCATCACCGTCATTAGGAAGATTGAAGTTCTTTGCAATGGAGTCAGCAGTCAACACAAATTCTTTTGCGGGCTCTTTCTTGGTCATAGGGAGGAGGCAAGAGATAGACTTCTTGTCCTTTGAGAGTTTTGCATTCCTCCAGAAAATATCAACTTTCGTCGGAAATAAGTATGAGTACTGTGTTAAGAACGTCTTGAGTCCAGCCTTTGTAACAATATCCATCATATCATGCAGGTTGAATTGGGGTTGATCATACAAGAATTTCCAATCAACAACAAGGCCTTCAGTGACCTTGATGATAGGTTCGGCAGAAGTAGATGAAGCTTTCTTTGGTGCCATTTTTGAAAGTAGAGTGAACTGAGATTTTCTTTTGCTTTGAGAGAGAGAGAAGTTTGCAAAAATCTTTGAGTAAAAGTGAATGATTTTTCTGCAGAAGTTGTGTTTTAAATGACACAGTAAAGAATTTTGAAACTTGTGTTCTCTAGTCTCTGTAGGATTTAGACACGTGTAAGGACTTTTGAATCTCAGCTATAAATTCATTAACTGCGGACGCGAGTTTTGTGTAAGAGAGAGAAGTTACATTTGGTAATTCTCATATATAATGATTTGACATCCGAGTTTAAAAAATAAAAAAAGAAAAACGTTTGGTATTTTCAGAGTGTAGCACACGCGCCTGATGGTACACTGACACGTACACAAACACGTGCTATCTCTGAATCGTCATTTTAAAAGTTTTGATTACGCGCTAGTTTGATGTGATAGAAGCGTGCGAGTAGAGTACAAAATAGACTTTTGAGTCTACCCACTACTTCAAAAAAAAAAGCTTGTAAAATTTATGCATGACTATTAAAAACATTTTTATATTAAGATTTGAATGGAATTGGTTCAACGCTTAACTGATACTACTGGGTGATATATCATTGAAAATTAGATGCTTAGGATTGAAAAGACTTTTTATGTTTGAGCGTCCAATATTTTATGCATAAGTAATACTGAGCATTGATGATCATGCATCTGAAAATTTTGATCATTGACGCTTGCAGTTATGGTCAAGTACAACTTTAAGGTTCCCCCTAAATTTGATAACTTGTACCAGTTAGGAAAATCTTTTATTCATAAATTAAGTTTATTCCCCCTAAATTATATGTCCAATAAAATATGATACAAAATGATTAAGCATTTAAATCAATCATACCTAATTCACTTCTCAAAGTGAGAAAACGTTGTTCGTTGAGTGCTTTTGTGAAGATATCTGCCAATTGTTTGTCAGTTCTAATGAAGTGCATGGAGATATCTTTCTTTTAAACGTGGTCACGAAGAAAATGGTATCTAATGTCAATGTGTTTAGTTCTGGAATGAAGAACAGGGTTTTGAGTCATGGCTAGAGCGCTTTGGTTATCACAATGAATGGGGGTTGGGCCTAGGATTATTCCATAATATCTAAGTTGTTGCCTCATTCATAACACTTGTGCACAACAACTTCCTGCAGCTACATACTCAGCTTCGGCTGTGGAGGTAGCTATGGATTGTTGTTTCTTACTATGCCATGAAACTAACCTATCACCTAGAAATTGACATGTACCACTAGTACTCTTACGATCTATTTTGCATCCTGCAAAATCTGCATCTGAGTAACCAATTAGTTCAAAAGGAGAGTCCATTAGATACCATAAGCCCACATTTTGTGTGCCTTTCAGGTATTTAAGGATCTTCTTGGCAGCAATTAAGTGTGACTCTTTAGGATCGGCTTGAAATCGTGCACACATGCATACCGAAAACATAATATCAGGTCTACTAGCAGTAAGATAAAGGAGTGATCCAATGATACCTCTATAATTAGTGATATCAACTTTTTTTCCACTTTCATCTTTATCAAACTTAAGCGTTTGGCTCATTGGAATTTTTGAATATGATGCATTTTCCATACCAAATTTCTTAATCATATCTCTTGTGTATTTAGCTTGGTTTATAAATATGCCATTATGAAGTTGTTTAACTTGTAATCCTAAGAAGAAAGTTAATTCACCCATCATGCTCATTTCAAATTGTTCTTGCATCATTTTTGAAAATTTCTCACACAGACGCTTGTTAGTAGAACCAAATATAATATCATCAACGTAAATTTGGACTAAGAGAGTATCTTTGTTATTGGTAATTTTGAATAACGTTGTATCAACGCTGCCTTTTGAAAAGCCTTTACCAATGAGGAAGATAGAAAGAGTGTCATACCATGCTCGGGGTGCTTGCTTAAGCCCATAAAGTGCTTTGTCTAGCTTGTAGACCATACCCTTACCATGATTGTTGATGAATCTGGGTGGTTGCTCCGCATATACTTTTTCTTTGAGTTTACCATTCAGGAAGGCACTCTTCACGTCCATTTGATACACCATGAACTTGTTGAACGCTGCATATGCTAGAAACATGCGGATTGCTTCAAGACGAGCGACAGGAGCGTATGTCTCATCAAAGTCACTACCCTCCTCTTGGCAATATCCTTGAGCTACGAGTCTGACCTTGTTCCTTATCACAATGCCGTTCTCATCCATCTTATTTCTATAAACCCATCTAGTTCCAATAACTCCTTGGTGAGTTGGTCTTGGTACTAGCGTCCAAACCTTATCTCGTTCAAACTGATTAAGCTCTTCTTGCATGGCTTCAATCCAACTTGGGTCGCTTAGCGCTTCATCCACTTTCTTAGGTTCCATTTGAGATAAAAAACTTGCGAACATAGCCTCATTGAACGTAGCGGCTCTAGTCCTAACAGGCGCTTCAATATCTCCAATAATCTGCTCAGGTGGATGATCACGCAGCCATAATCTATCTGGTTGGAAAAGGTTAAGAGGTTGAACAGATGCTTGATTATCCTCTTGCATCGGCGCTTCAAGTTCACAGATTCTTGATTTCTCTTGATGATCACTCTCTTCATGATCATCAGCATTTCTTACAATATTCTTCATATTAACCTCATGAGTAATCTTAGGAGGTGGCACTGAGATCTCATCGTCGTCATCTGTATCTTCATCAATAGTAATCTTAGACGCTTGATGACATAGATTTTCAACTCCTACATCATTCACATTAACCTTACTCGGTTCTTGGTTAGCATCATCAAAAACAACATGAATAGATTCCTCAACCTTCGATTTGATCTTATTTAGGATGCGAAAATTCTTTCCATTCTTGGCGTAGCCTAGAAAGATTCCCTCATCCGCTTTAGGATCAAATGTCTTTAGGCTTTGGGATCCATTATTATGGATAAAGCATTTAGAACCAAAGACGTGAAAATATGAAACATTTGGCTTACGTCCCTTCCACAGTTCATATGGAGTTTTCCCATGCTGTTTGTTGATCATGCAACGATTTTGAGTGTAACAGGCAGTGTTGATCGCTTTAGCCCAAAACCTAGGAGCAAGCTTGGATTCTGCTAACATCGTCCTAGCTGCTTCCTTAAGCGTTCGGTTCCGGCGCTCAGCAACACCATTTTGTTGGGGTGTTCTGGGAGCTGAATACTCATGATGTATTCCATTTTCTGCACAAAACTTCTCAACAATCTTGTTAGTAAACTCAGTACCGTGATCGCTTCTTATTCTTGCAACCTTAAGATTTTTCAATATTTGAAGATGTCGAATAAGCGTTGTTAACTTGTCACATGTCTCATCTTTGGATGAAAGAAATTCCACCCAAGTAAATCGAGAGAAATCATCTACTATCACCAAAGTATACTTTTTACCGCTTACACTGATCGTTTGAACAGGTCCAAACAAATCCATGTGAAGTAGTTCAAGTATTCTAGAGGTAGATAGATGAAGTTTTCTCTTGAATGATGATTTAACTTGTTTACCCATTTGACAAGCGTCACAAAGGCGATCCTTATGAAATGGTGCATTTGGTAATCCCTCTACAAGATTTTGACTTATGAGCTGAGAGATTGTTTTGAAGTTGAGGTGATTCATTTTTCTATGCCATAACCAACCCATTTTAGATTCATTTTTAGCAACAAAACATGTTAGGTTGTTATCAAGTGTTGAACCCCAATCTACCAAATATACGTTGTTAGTTCTTTTACCCTTCAATTTAGTAGACTTGGTCTTAGCGTCATTTATATAGCAACAGTCAGTTGAGAATATGACTTCAAAGCCTTTATCACAAAATTGACTTATGCTTAATAAATTGTGCTTCAGACCTCAACATAATAAACATCACTTATCATGATGTTCCCCCTATGCATAGTACCTATACCTTTGGTTTTACCTTTGGAGTTGTCACCAAATACAACTTGAGGACCATTGGCATCTTGATAGTTGATCAGAAGATCTTTAGAACCAGTCATGTGCCTTGATGATCCACTATCGAAGTACCACACAGATGTATCGGCTTTAGCTCTAGGTACCTGCAATCAAAAGGGAAGTTCTATTTTTGTTCAGGTACCCATTGTTGCTTGGGTCCTTTAACATTAGTAACATTGTTAGTTTGAATTAGAACTTTAGGAACCCATATTTGCCTGGTCTTCATTTTAGGAATACTGGCCTTTTTGGGTTTCACAACGTGTTGTGTGTGCTTTTTGGGTGTATAATAATATCCTCGATTATAATAGTAGTCATAATCATAGTCATAATCATAATCATCATAGTATCGATAATATGATCTTGACTGTCTTGGATATTGACGCTGGTATTTCCTTGGCACTGGCTTGGGTTGCACTTTTGGTGCTGGACGCTTATCGCTTGATTCACAGTGATCAGTCTTATCTTTAGCCTTTTGAGCGTTGGGATGGACCCGTCTTTGTGAATCGTTTACCTAGCATTACCCTTGCCTGAGTTAGTTTTGACTTTCTCATTTGGCCTCTTACCATTGTCACTAGGTTCATTTTGTGTTTGACCTTGTGAACCTTTCTCAACAAAGATAACACCCTTTCCTTTGTTGTTTGCCATAACATTAGATTTATTAGGTTGTTTACCGAGTTTATCGCATCCTAAACCGGTCTTTTCACCAAATAATCTAGTTACTTCAGTCACATTATCCAACTTTCTAGAGGCTTTTGATAATGATGAGATAAGCTGCTCTGATTTAGCAAGTCTAGCGATCAAATCAGCTTCTCTCTTGACTATTATATCAAGATCGTTTTTTAATTGATTAATTTCACTCTCAAGCGATTGGTTCTTCTCAATGCACTGTTGCTGAACTTGCAACTCTGCTTTGAGCGTTACTTTATCTCTTGTGAGTGATAAAATAATAGCGAGATCATTTTGATATACTTTGGCAGCTTCTTGACATTCATTGTAGTATTCTTTGACTTTGTCAAGTAATTCATCATAAGAGAGAGGAATAGATAATTCATTGATTACCTCAGGAGACACTTCATCATTTTTGGCCATGAGATATATGAGCGCTGAGTCATCTAATGGCTCATCATCATCGCTACTCTCTTCTGATGATTCTAAATCTTCAAGTGTGGATGCTGGTTCTGATTCCGCTAGCTAACCTTGTTGACGAAGGTTGCTCCTGAATTGGTTTCTATCCAAGTAATCCTGCCTTGAGGGCTTGGATACATTTGGATAAGGGCAATTTACCTGGTAGTGCCCTGGTTTCCTGCCATTGTAATAAAGATTAGTTTTCATCTTTTGTTCATTTGTTAACCTTGCAATGTGTGGTTTTGAGACCACTGGAGCTGAGAGGTTTTAAGTAGACGCTTGGTACTGAACAGGCACTTGAGGTGAAGGAACAGAATACTGAGGCGCTTGAATCTGTTGTTGCATCGGAGAAGGCGCTTGATATGAACTTTGTCCTTGATTATTGAAACCTTTTCCTTTCTTTTCATATCTTAAGAACTTTCTGAATCTATTCAGCAAAGCCAATTCCTCTTCTTCATTGATATCTAAATTGTTTCCTTCATTGCCCGATTTGCCTTTGATTGATGCTATAAGCGCTCCAGATTCAATCACCGGACTACTCACAACATCACTAGCAGAATTCAACTCGAACTCAAATGCTTTGAGCTCTGAAAAGGCGTCTTGTGGAGTTAGGAGATCCAGCATATTTGATTCTCTCATAGCAGTTGTCTTTATCAAGAATTTACTTGGTAAACTTCTAAAGATCTTAACCACCATTTCTCAATTCTGCAAATCCATTCCCAATGATGTAAGTTCTGTAACTAGAGCTGTAAATCTTATATCTAATTGCTCTAAAGTTTCATTGGGTAGCATCTTAAATCCGTTAAACTTTTCCTTGGCAATGGAAAATTTGTTTTCTTTGATCTGAGCTGAACCACCACAAATTGTAGCCAACTTATCCCATATTTCTTTAGTGGCTTTGCAAGACTTGATCTTGTTGAATAAGTTGTCATTATCACCAATAGCCATATATAGAGCATTACGACCAACATTGTCCAAATTAGCTCTTCGACGCTCATCTGGAGACCATTCTTGTTTTGGTTTTTCAACGTAACCATCGGGAGTGTCTTCCGTGGCTCCAGGCACTCTTGTGATAACTTTATATATTTTGATTGGCCCATCTGAAATAATATCGCACATGTCATCATCACATGAACAGAGATATGTAAATGCTTTGACTTTCCATGTGTCAAAATTTGACTCAGTCAGTTTGGGAACTTTAGCAAATGTCATGTTTAAAATTTAAAGCAACTAAGTTTGAAAAAGGATCTAAACAAGCAGATATGCTTGGAAATTTTAAAATTTCAACTTTAACCGCTCTGATACCACTTGTTGGTCCCAAGTGGCATACGAAAAGGTCTAGAAGGGGGGGTTGAATAGACCCTGAAGTCTTTTTTGACTTTAAAAGATTCGTATTGAAAAGGTTTTTGGACGCTTGAAAAGTAGACGCTTGAAGTGTCTAACACTTGACTTAAGCGTTCACTTAAAATATAGGCGCTTTGGTGAAGCGTCTAACGAAGACTGTTTTTAGAAAGTTAACTTAGATTTCAAGACTTGAATACTACAACCAAATAGGTTTGAGCGTTCACTTCTTTGATCAGTGTTAGCACAGCGGAATGATTTTTGGAGTCTTCTCTTTTAAAGCTTTAGCGTCACAAAAAGTGTATTTAGTTGCTTATCGTTTGATTAAGCTTTACTTTATCGGATAATGATATGACAATATGAATGCTGAAAGTAAAGTAAAGAACAATATTTGTAAGGTTCGTTGGGTGGTGTAATCCCAACTACGTCCTTCTTCTCCTCAAACACTTGGAGGCAATCCACTAAAATGATTCTCAAAGAATCACACAGAATCTTCTACAAATTAGGGAGAGATGGATGTCGATGACTTGAGCTCCTTGATCACACAGATTTCTGATCCAAATCACTTCAATCCGCTTGCTTCTTTCACCCAGAAATATGACAAGTATCCAACTTCGACTTAACACAGATCGCGAGGCTTGGATAGGGGTTTTTCTAAACGGTTTGTTTGATTTTGATAAATTTCAAACAACGAGGAATATCTCAGTAGTAATGTGGGTTTCTCTGAAAAGAGTGTTTGAGATATTGGTTGACTGTGTCAGGATTTGAAGAAAAGTAAAGAGAATATTTTCTTGAAAGTTTTGGCTTTTCTGAGATTGTAAGGAATGAGAGTTCATTGCAACGGAAATTCGACTTAATAATTGTTCTCTGTGTTCGGCTTGTTGTTGAAGTCCTATTTATAGGCATTCTTGGAAAAAGTATCCGTTTGACACATGCACGAGCGCGTGTCTCTCACTTTCGCGAGTGAACAACTTTTTTGTCCTTTTTCCTGAAAATCTGATGAACAAAAGTTGGTGCTGCAGTCTTTGAATAGTTGACAGTCCAATAGGGTGGCTTCTCCGTACGTCTGAAAGTGCTTATCACATTTAATGCTCTTATCAGCATTTAATGCATTTGAATTCAATGCCCGTTGGCATTTAATGCTTTGAGAATATTTGCATTAAAACTCCTTCTAGACTTAGAAATAAATTCAGGTGAAATTAGTCATTGATAGATGCTTATTCAACCTTGAATCACTTCTATCCTATAGGGTGACGCTTGGTGTAGCAGGTCATTCTAGACGCTTGGAATCTTCATCTTTATTCAGACTTCAGGCGCTTGAGTCTTCAAACTTTACTTCTGATAAACTCACTCAGAACAAATCAGACGCTCAGTCTAAGACAACTTAACCTAACAATCTAGAATAAAAATAAAACAAAGTCTTTTACAAATCTAACGCTTCAAAGCTGAAAAACAAACTTACATATTTTGGGGTCTAACAAAAGGTCCTAATTGTCATCATCAAAACATCTAACATGAAATTCCTAACACCTCGAAACCTTTGTAGATCATTAAGTAAAATGGCTAAGAATCATATGCTATTCTTGAAACCAATAAGTTACCGGGTCTAATTATGTCGACTGGCTGAGAAACCTGAAAATTGTGCTTCAATCTGACAAGAGGGAGTACATCCTGATGGCTGAACAACTGCGAATAACTCCCGAGAGCACTGATGAAGATAGAGAGTATGCCAAGCTGTGGTCTGATGACAATATCCAAGTGCGGTGTCTCATTATGACTTCAATGTCTAACGAATTACAAAAGCAACAAGAAAAGATGACACTTGGAAAGGATATTGTTACTCACCTAGAAGAGCAGCTAGAGCTAGCGCTTGAAGAACTAGTGAGTACCGCTCCACCTCCTGAATCAATCGCATAGCCTGAAGCTAATGCTTCTCAAGAGGATATTGATGATAGTGATCAGGTAAGTACTTGTAAAATTGCAAAGTACAATATCCTTTCCTTGTTAGTTATTTTCTTCTAACGCTAGGATAAAAATTTCAGCTCGTAGAGAAGCCGATATCAAGTATATCTTTGATACTTTGGAGGAATGCCATATTCCCATTCGTGCTACTCCTCTAACCACTCTCGTCGATCTTGACGATGAAGCTTCTTTGTATTATGAGGCACAAGAACCATCTGTTCCTGAAGCTCAAGTAACTGAGGTCCATGAAAGTCCTCAGGGTAAGCGTTTCTATCTTTATCTCTTAAATTTCTACTTAGTAGAAATCTTTCCTTTATCTCAAGCACTTGCTTATTTCAGCTCCAATTCCGACAGAATCTGAAGTTCCAGCTGTCGCTGAGGCAACCCCTCCCAAAGTAGAAATGGAGTGAGATGTCAACATGACATCGTTCGTGGATATCTCTAAAGAACTTACACAAGACATTCAAAGAAGTGTCTATGAATGCTGAGCGGTCGATAAAAGTAGCCCAGTTATCCAAAGACCAACTCTTCCACCTCCGCGAGTGATTAATTTCTTTCCTAGAGGCTATGATCCAGAAGTCGAATTCTACTACGCCTAGAGAGAAAATAACACTTCTCAGATGGTTGACATGGAGAAGACATTTCAAGAGACTCTCCACAACCCTCTTTTTTTAGACGCCAAGAAGTTTGAGGTGTTCGAGCAACTGGATGATCTTGGTCTTCACACCAAGAAGCGTTTATTCGACGTCCAGCGGTCAATTTATCTGACTTTGACGTTGAGCGTTTCAACCATTTTGGCCGTTCAGAAGAAGCATTTTATCCTCCGCACCAGAACATGGTTGTAATCAATAATCGCAATATCGTTGGTTAGCTAAGAGACCCTGGTGAAGAAATGCTTAATAAAATTGGGTACTCGATGAAGCCAAAGGTCGTTCGATCACCTCAGAATGCTCTATCTTCAAGACCCCTCAAATTATGGAAGGGAAAAGGACCAATTGTTGTGGAGCGTCCTGATCCCATCAATTCTTGGGTAGAAGATGAAGCTAGTGAATATCTTGCTAGATTATGGGCTGATGATTATGAGAGAGACTTAGAACGTTTTGAAAAGTATCTCGCTGCCAGGAACAACAAATAGAAAGTTGATAAGCTACGCAAGCAATGGATGCTGGATACAGGTAGATGGGCTGAAGAGTTTGTGCTGCACTTTTATATTCTTGAAGAATTGGTCAGATATCCATTTCTGTTTGAATTCGGAGTTGAATATAGGCGTCAAGGTTTTGCCGTATTCGTGCTCGAGCAACACAAATCTCTTGTTGGCAATGTTAGCGATCTACCATACTACAGGCAAGGTGTGGAGCGCTATATTCGCAATCAATTTCATTGTTCATTCAAGGTGGACGCTACTTGTTTCATGAGCATCAGAATTTTGTTCAAAGCATAACACTTGATTTGAATGAGGACGCATCTACTAGAAAAAGAGATGCACTCCCGAGGCCAAGTGAAGCTCACATGCATTTGACTTATGAGCATGAGGAAGATCATCATACAAGTAGAGCTGTTCTGGACAACGCTCAAGCCTTGGATATAACGTTTAATAACCTCTTTGGTCTAGACGCTTTCAGAGCCTACTCTGTTCTTCCAAGTCTTTTATGTGAACTGAATATCCGAATGGCCAATATCAGATCTTTAATTCGGCCAGTGGATCAAGGCGCTGCTCAGGCCCTTATGCCTTTTTTGATGGACTACTTCAATTCATACATTTTTGGAGTGACTCTGCTGGAGAACGCTGATCTAGCGTTAAGTACTGAAGAGCGCAAAGACGCTATACTCTTTATTCCGCAGACTCTTAAGGTGTAGGATTTTGATTTTAAATTCCATCTATTTTGTACTCGAGATAATAAAAAATATCATATCCATTCCGGTTTTGGATGGAAAAGAATATCGTTTTGAGATTAATAATAATAATTGCTCTTTGTTATATGAATCTAATCTTATTATAGAGTCAAAATTGCAAGATGGTCTTTATAGAGTTTTCCCAACTTATCCTACTCTCAATATTCAACAAAGTAACAAACAAAAATTAGATAATTCCATAAGTACATCAACTTGGCATGCTAGGATATGTCATATCTCTAAAGAAAGGATAAACATATTGGCAAATCAACTTGATCTTGGAGATGTAGACGAGATGCCAACTTGCGAATCATGTCTTAAGGGAAAGATGACCAAGACACCATTCACTGGGTCAATGACGCGTGCAAGTGGAGTTTTGGACTTGGTCCATACTGATGTATGTGAGCCACTTAGCATAAATGCTAGAGGTGGTTTTAGCTACTTCATAACATTTACTGATGAATTCTCGCGGTATGGTTATATGTACCTTATGAGATGCATGTCTGAATCCTTTGAGAAATTCAAGGAGTTTAGACATGAAATAGAGAACAAATTGATAGAAGTATTAAAACTCTTCGATCCGATCGAGAAAATGAATACTTATCCAATGAGTTTCTAGAATATCTAAAAGAGAATGGGATTCTCTTGCAGTGGACTCCGCTTGACACACCTCAATTAAATGGGGTAGTTGAGCAAAGGAATTAAACTTTGTTAGACATGGTTCAATCTATGATGAGTCGCACTAGACTTCCTTCTTCAATGTGGGGCTATGCTTTGACGACTGCAACCTATCTGTTGAATAGGGCGCCTTCTAAAAGTGTGCCTAAGGTTCCATATAAAATGTGGTATGGTAAGACACCTTCATATAAACACCTAAGGGTATGGGGGTGTGCTGCTTATGTCAAGCAGCAAGTGGCAGACAAACTAGATCCGAGATCCCCGTTGTGTAAGTTTGTGGGGTATCCAAAAGACTCTTTTGGATACTACTTCTACAATCCCTTGGAACAAACCATGATTATTTCAAGGATTGCGACCTTCTTGGAGAAGGATTTCCCATTAAATGGAAATAATGAGATTGTAGAACTCGAGGAGACTCAAGGCACTGAGATACCTTAAGAACCACAACGAGCTCGCCTAATACCACACAAGAAGTGATTCATAAAGAACAAGCCAAAAGTACACAACCTCTGAGGAGATCCGAAAGGATTCCAAGGGCACTCGAGAGATAGGTAAGCCATTTGCAAGAAAGCAAATCAGAGGATTCTATAGGGAAACGATGTTAAACATCGATTCGGGAAGATGGCTAGAAGTTATGAAATTCGAGATGGACTCCATGCACTCCAACAAAGTTTGGACCTTGGTAGACCCGCTAGATAGGATCAAACCCATAGGCTGCAAATGGGTTTACAAGCGAAAGCTTGGAGCTGATGTAGAGGTGGCGACCCATAAGGCGCACTTAGTGGTAAAAAGGTTTACTCAAAGATAAGGTATTGACTATGAGGAAAACTTCTCACCAGTGGCGATGCTGAAATCCATAAGGATACTTCTAGCCATATCTGCACATTTTGATTTCGAATTAGCAGATGGATGTTAAAACTGCATTCCTCAATGGAGAAATTGAGAAGAAAATATATATGCTGCAGCCAGAGGGTTTTACATCTAGAGAGAGTGAACAAAAGGTGTGTAAACTCCATAGGTCCATATATGGACTAAAACAAGCTTCCCGAAACTAGAACAAATGTTTTGATAATGTCATACGAGAGTATGGATATATTCAAAACATTAACGAAGCGTGTGTGTACAAGAAGGCTAGTGGAAGCGAGATTACCTTTTCTAGTACTTTACATTGATGATATCCTATTGATCAGAAATGATATAGGGATGATGCAGTTAACAAAAGCATGGTTGTCAAATCAATTCGCTATGAAGGATATGGGAGAAGCCTCGTATGTACTTGGTATGAAGATATATCGAGAGTGATCGAGTAGGATACTGGGACTCTCCCAATCCTAGTACATAGATCGAGTGCTAAAGAGATTTAGCATGGAAGAATCCAAGAGAGGATTCTTGCCTATGAGATATGGAATCACTCTTTCCAAGTCTATGTGCCCTAAGATTGAGAAAGAAAGAGAGAGGATGTCTCAAATACCTTATGCATCCACAATTGGAAGCATTATGTATGCGATGATATGTACGAGGCCTGATGTAGCTTATGCACTTAGCGTGTGCAGTCGCTATCAGGCGAATCCCGGTGAAGAGCACTGGACCGCCGTTAAAATAATCCTCAAGTATCTTAAGAGAACTAAGGACTTATTTTTGGTATACGGTGGAGGAGAATTGGAATTAGAGTGCTACACAGACTCTAGTTTCCAAACTGATATTGACGACTTGAAATCGGTTTCTGGCTTCATTTTTCTGCTTAATGGTAGAGTAGTGAATTGGGAAATTCCAAGCAACCGACTACCGTTGATTTAACCTCTGAAGCGGAATATATTGCTGCCTCAGAGGTGGCAAGGGAAGTTGTTTAGATGAGGAACTTCATCCATAAGTTGGGTTTTGTTCCATCTATTGTTAACTCGGTACCAATGTACTATGATAACAATGGGGTTACTGTGCAAGCAAAGGAGCCAAGGTCTCATCAGAAACCCAAGCACATACAAAGGCGATACCATTTGATCAGGGAGATCATTGGGAGAGGTGACATTCGAGTGGAGCGTGTAGACTCGACAGAAAATGTAGTAGACTCACTCACCAAACCCATTAGTCAAAAGGTGTTTGATGGACATCTAGGAGAATGGGCCTTAAATACGTGGGCAATTGGCTCTAGGGCAAGTGGGAGATTGTTAGAGTAGAAGTCCGGCGCGTCAATTTTGAACGCCACTTTCTATGTAATAAAATCTATGAGACAATCTTTTCTTATGAATAAAGTGAATTTCATTATGGCATTCTTTGTTCTTAAATTTTTATTATTGTTAGGTGTGTGACCTCAATGCCAATGAGGAGGAATTAGATTTGAATAGGGCAATAATTTATATTGTACGAACATATAAAGGTAATAAGTTTTTGTTCATGTAAAACTTCATAGCATTAATAAGTATTGAACAAATAGTACATGTGTATCGAGGTTGACTCTTCGCCTTTTATGGAATAAAGAAGTGGCATGGGGAGAGTCTTATTCCTGAGCACTTAAAAGGGGACATGCTAGAACCTAACGTGCTTGGTAGCAAGTATACTAGTCATGTAGTAATAAAAATGGACAAAATAAGTCCGGGTTGTCGAACCACGGAGACTTGGATTTTAGCTTGTGATTTGCAAATAAATGTAAAGACAATTTAACGGAAAGTAAGAGTAAGACAAGTAAGTAAACGAAGAACAAAAATAAGAACGAGCAATAGATTGAAACTCAAATGTGAAAATAGACTAAGGTACTTGCACGGCTTGACTTGATCCTTATTCGCACACAGACTCTCGTTGAATTATTATACCTAGTTACTATGGTGAAAACTCCTAAGGTAAAGAATAACCGATGTCTCGTGATAGACTCCTACACTTAAATGGCGGTTTCATAAGTATGTCTACCAGGAAATCTAACCTCTAAGCATGCATTGAAGAACTAGAGTTTACTCGATTAATATCGAACGACTTCACCCGGGAGTCTTTACCTATGTCTAGGGCAACTCCTATTTGGTTCGGTGATGTTATAAATCCCTTGCACCCTAGCTTAACTCTTTCTCAAGATGCTAAACTAGGCAATTTATAATACATATGGTGATCAATCACATGTAAGACGATTATCAATAACACGAATAATTCACAAATCAATTCTTACAAGGCCCTAGCCATATGAATTTAGCCCATAACTATCAATATAGAAGAATTCAACATGTTCATATCCATAAATGTAAACATAAAATGCAATAAACAATGAATAAACTCCGTATAAGGTTGAATGATGATGATCTCTAATGGAGCTTCACTCCTTAGCTTTTATTCTCTTCTTGCCCTTTTAGATTAGTGAAATTATGGCCCAAAACTGAGAAGTATGCTCCCAATTCCCCAGATTTCGAACCCTTGAAATGAATTGAAAAATCCAATTTATACATTCAGAATTCTGTTATTGCGGCGCCTAGGCACGCGTCGATCGGCGCCTAGGCGCCGCCTACGTGGCATAGCTTTCTTGGGGTAGAAGTTCAGGGACGCCCAAGCATGGAGATAAGAGGCGCCCAGGCGCTTGATATGTGGCGCCTAGGCGCGGGTCATTGTGCGCCTTGGCGGGCGTTTCAGAAGCCAGATCTCTCTCTGCCCAGGTGGCGCCTGGGTGCGGGTAAAAATGACGCTTAGGCGTTGTCTTCAGAAACCTGAGCAGCGTTGATGAAACGAGTCATCTTTTTCCCTTTTCTTCGTCCATCGTTGCTTACTACCTGAAATCACTTCACACACATATTAAACGCACTAGTGGCACAAAATAAACTGTATACGAGCCTGAATTGTCATTAAAAAGGCCTAAAAACTTATGCAAAAACGACTCCTATCAACCCCCCCAAACTTATCACTTGCTCGACCTCGAGCAAGAAAAGGCATAAGATACGAACTCATCATCAAACAAAGGGAAGTAAAAGAAAAGAAACTACCAAACTCACTTTCGTGGAGTAAACAGTTGCATTTAGCGGATGCAGCAAGCCTTTGAACCTTTGAGTTACCTCAAAGGACGAGTTATAGTATCGTGAGGTTTTGCAGACGATATACCCACAAAATCGAAAGATTTTCAACCCCGATCACTCAACGTAAATTACAATGATTAATAAAACACAATGGTATGAATTCATCTGTTTAAGCTCAAGTTACATATATATACACGTCACACACCTGCTCATGTTACGCCTTAACATTGAAAAGATCATCCTAAGGGTGTAGTGTAATAAATCTCAAGTATTATAGTTGAGTGGCATTCTTATCACTTTTCAAGCATTAATCCCATATTTATCAACTTTTGATTAGTCACATGGTACGAGAATTGAATACAACTTCATAGCCACTAAAAATCCGTCACTTTATCCACTTTAGGCTCTAACTTATGCAACTTTCAACTCGAAACATTAGAGGTTAGACCATGTGCAGTGTTCGATCCTTTTAGGCTTTCTATGACACCCTTGTAACGAGCTTTAGGCCAATAACTCCCAAACCAGACGGCTTTAGGGTATCAAGTGTAGAGACACTCCTAAGGGCTTAATCGCTCGAGTGTCAAAGGCCACAAAACCGAACTAGGTCCTTATTCACTTAACACTTGCATTGGCTTGAGCTTAGCTCAAATTAGCATAATAGTACAGTATTCTAGGCATGGTGATCTTCGCCCCCAGTATCTATTAAGCCAGACTTTTGCAGTCATACCAATATTCAACCTCTTTTTATTATTGTTAAGCATACGAAGTTAACGTTCTCAACTCATAACACATGTGAAAAATTCTAAGTTGATATTTTCGGAATCAAGCCTTTAAGTGTTTCAAAATGGTTGCCCACTCAACGCCTCTACCCTCGATTTATGTGCATATGTGAATCATCTTAAAGATAATCTAGTCACGTTTAGGGTCCCACAAGCAAGGAAACGATGTGTATAGCCATTAAAAACCAAATTGATAGAGAAAACATACCATGTATTCAAATTAACCTGCTCAATGCATCAAGTGAAGGGTTGAAATTCTATCCAATTTTTTTTTTTCAAAATTTCACAAAATTGCACAAGCTCACATGTAGAGGGGCCACACCCCCCCCCCCCCCCAAACTTGGACCGAAATATCTAAAACATAGATAATTATGACTACAGTGGATCTAGTACCCCCCCCCCCCCCAAACTTAACATGAACATTGGCCCCAATGTTCGAAAAAAGAGAAGGGTAAAGTACACATCACCATAGGGTTGCTGAAAATCAAACCCGAGTCCACTAAGGCAATTGAGTCCAAGGGTGGCAATCACGGTGTCGACCACTACACATTTAAACGTATGCTAGCCATACGAATCATCAAGCATTGGATAGAAACGATGAAAACACAACGAAACAAACATAAACTAGAAGATGCATAGATAAAGAACTAGAAAGGAAACAAAAGAGCATCCAACATAAAACAATATCCAACAAACCAAATCAAAAGATAGACAAAACTAACAAAACGAGCCAGGAAATGGAAAATACAAGACAAGACTAATCCTCGGTGCCAAAATGGTGAATATAATCGTCATCCGCTCCTTCCTCGAGATCAGCCAAATCGAGCATAGGGCTACCCTCGTCATCGGGAGCATCCTCATCATCTCCCACAGGAAGTATAGCACCCGACTCAGGCACATCCTTGGGCTGCTGAAGAGTGGGGTGCGGGTAAGGTGGAGGAGGAGAATAGTCAAACGGGCCCCGGCCGACAAATGTGTCATGCTCGATGAGAAGCTGACGGAAGTATGCACATGTGTCAGTCATAACCATCCTCATCTTAGCCCTCAACTCATCCCGCAACTGTCCAATGGCAGTGGTATCCAGAGAACTAGTAGGTCGGGACGACGACGGGCGAGGCCTCTTGGAAGTGGCCTGTGGTGGGAGAGACTATGGGTCATCAGCTACCACAGTTAGATAAGAACCAGGGGGCTCCATGTGCTCCATGGGAAATAATGGAACCATGGCCTTCTTACACAAGATGGTGATAAGGGACGGGAGAATGATGGGGTTCTTCCTGGTGGGCCCATCACCCTTTTGCTGGGCCATCTCCTTGACGATCAACGACCCCAATTCATTTTTCAATTTCCAAAAATGGTCCTCAAGGACTTATGAATCACCCGTGCAAAGTCCATAGCTTTCTTGGACATAATGGCATAAATGAGGGTGGCCCTTTCCTTGTTAGCCTCGGACCGGTTGGTACTTGGGATCAAATTAAACCTGATGAAGTCTAGCCAAAATGCTGCCTTGGGAAGTAGGGCCTGACGAGGAATATGAGCATCTCCGGGCACCCACTCCCAACCCTCTCGTGCGATAACCCGCAAAATATCCGATAAGCTAACCCGTAGGTGCCCCGCATTGTATAGAGACATGAACTCGCACATTTGAGGGACGGGGGTACCTATGCACTCCCTTATCATCCCCAACTCATAGTCGACCTCCTTACCCTGTACAAACAGTGTAGGCCCTGTCCATACTAGCTTCTCAATCTCACAATACGCACCGGAACTGAAAAATTCGAGGACCCAAGGAAGGTGGATGGCTTCGGGTTTGTGGCAGAAAAACTGTAGGTGATGGAAATTAATCAATTCTTGCACAGAGGGCTGTCCCCGGATGATCAGATAGTGCTCTTTAATTAGAGTACGGGGGGTGCTCAAACTCTGATATAGAATCTGGACTTTGGGGTCTGCAAAACGGGGATCAAAGGGGGTCTCGGGCTCGTTAGGGGAACCCTCACCTACTTTCTTCTTGCCTTTTGACTGTTTGTTGGTTGCAAATGGGCGTTATAGAGGCGTAAATCGAATCCCCAGTATTCGGCTCTACCCAATTCAATCACCCAAATCAGCAATAACCACAATACCCAACCAAGACTCCACAAACACGTATCAACCCTCAATGCACAATCCACAGCCCAACAACAAACCACAAATTTCACATAAATAAAATGCACCAAATACCACGGCAATGCCCCAAATTCTCAAAGCGATAATAGCTTCCCACAACACAAAATCCACTCACTTATTTGGTTAAAGACGGAAATGGAGGAAGAAGATAGCCAAACTCACCTTTTTGTATTCAACGAATGGGTGTACCGATTCGGATGTGGACAAGGAGCCCACTGCATGACGGCGGAGATTGGTGGTGAAAGACGGGGGAAATGGCCGGACAAATTGAGAAAATCGCTGGAGATCGCGGTTGGAGAGGAGGTGTGGAGGATTTGAGGGATTTTGACCGTTTTGACCAAATAAAAACATAAATACAGTAAACGGCGCCTAGGCGTGCGTATTTGGGCGCCTAGGCGCCTCATGCAGTACCTGAATATGTCACGAAATCCTCGGGCACCTAGACGCGCAATTGGTGATGCCTGGGCGCGGGGGAATGTGCACTTGGGCGCGTGTCTGGTGGCGCTCGGGCGCCATTATCCGAAGCGAAGTGAACACCTGGAATCCCTGGGCGCCTAGGCGCGGTATGATCGGCGCCCAGACGCGGGTCATTGTTGTGTAGGATTTCCATTTCCTGTTTCAAAAGAAGAAGAAAGACACTTATAACACGAACCAACAAGGATTTAAAACTAGAAAAGAAAGCAACGAAATGGAAAAAAAACACGAGAAAAAGAAAAAGAAATGAAAAGAAAGCTTGGGTTGCCTCCCAAGAAGTGTTAGTTTAGAGTCGTTAGCTCGACTTGAGGCGAGAGATCATGGAGGGTCCTCAAGGATGATGGACACTTTGTCTCTCGGTCCGTCTAACCCGGCATATGGTTTCAGACGTTGAGCGTTGACCAAGAGAGTCTGTCCTTTATCCGTTGTGAGCTCGACGGCGCCCGATGGATAGACATGGGAAATCAAGAATGGGCCCGACCATCGAGACTTAAGCTTCCTGGGGAAGAGTCGGAGTCGAGAGTTGTATAGTAACACCTCTCTCCCTTGTGGAATTCCCGGGGAGGATATGCCTGTCATGCCACATTTTGGTACACTCCTTGTAGAGTTTTGCGTTCTCATAGGCAAGGTGACGCCATTCCTCAAGCTCGTTGAGTTGTAGCAAACGTTGTGTACCTACACGTTGAGAGTCAAAGTTCAGAAACTTAACAGCCCAAAAAGCACGATGCTCAAGCTCAACGGGCAAGTGACATGTTTTGCCAAAAACAGGACGATACGGGGACATGCCAATTGGGGTTTTATAGGCGGTCCGATAAGCCCAAAGAGCATCATCCAACTTAAGGGACCAATCCTTTGTTGATGCATTGACCATTTTTTCTAAGATACGCTTAATCTCCCTATTTGAAACCTCCACTTGGCCACTAGTTTGCGGGTGGTATGGGGTCAAAATTTTATGCCTCAGCCCGTACTTGTTCAATAAAAGCTCAAATTGTTTGTTGCAAAAGTGGGTCCCCCCGTCACTAATGATGGCTCGGGGAGTTCCAAATCGAGTAAAAATATGCTTCTTTAGAAAACGAGTGACTACCCGAGCATCATTAGTGGGCGAGGCCACGGCTTCCACCCATTTGGAGACATAGTCTACCGCAACAAGGATGTATTTATTTGAACAAGAACTGGGGAAAGGTCCCATAAAGTCCATACCCCATACATCGAACAACTCACACTCTAACATGCTATGTAAAGGTGTTTCATGACGTTTTGAAACGTTCCCCATTCGTTGACATCGATCACACGATTTGACATAATGATAGGAATCTTCAATAAGAGTAGGCCAGAAAAAACCTGATTGGAGGATCTTAGCTACCGTTTTGGAGGGCCCATAGTGGCCACCCACCGCCATATCATGACAATGAGAAAGGATATCATGCACTTCCGTTTCGGGTATGCAACGTCGAATTAAACCATCTGCACAAATTTTGAATAGAAAGGGTTCGTTCCATAGATATTGCTTCACATCAAATAGAAATTTCTTCTTTTGATGAAAAGTGATATCCGGGGGAAGGAGGCCCGTTACAATGTAATTGGCAAAGTTAGCATACCAAGGTGAAATATTGTCAGAAATAGCAAGGGGGTGTTCATCCGGGAATTCCTCACGAATGGGTATCTCATCTAACGGATCCTTCACTAGCTCTAATCGTGAGAGTTGGTCGGCTACTACATTTTTGGTGCCTTTCTTATCTTTGATCTCTAAATCAAATTCTTGTAGTAACAAAATCCACCTAAGGAGTCTCGATTTGGCATCTTTCTTGGCAAGCAAATATTTTAAGGCGGAATGATCGGTGTAAACTATCACTTTGTTTAGCACGAGGCAAGAGTGGAATTTATCGAATGCAAAGACTATGGCTAGTAACTCCTTTTCCGTGGTGGCATAATTTAATTGTGCATCGTTAAGAGTTTTACTAGCATAGTAAATGGTTCGAAATACCTTCTCCTTTCTTTGGCAAAGGACTGCTTCAACTGCGGTGTCACTCGCATCACACATCAACTCGAATGGTAAGCTCCAATCGGGGGGTGACATGATAGGGGCGGAGACTAAACGTTTCTTCAAATCGAGAAAAGCCTGCATACAAGAAGAATTGAAATCAAACAGTGCCTCCTTGACAAGCAAATTAGACAAAGGTTTCGCAATTTTAGAGAAGTTCAAGATAAATCGCCTATAGAACCCGGCATGCTCGAGAAAACTCCTAACGGCTTTGACCGAAGTGGGTGGGGGAAGTTTTTCTATGGCCTCAATCTTGGCTTGGTCCACTTCGATCCCTTTATGAGAGATTTTGTGGCCAAGCACAATCCCCTTCCGGACCATTAAATGACATTTTTCCCAATTCAAAACAAGGTTGGTTTCCTCGCAACGTTTAAGCACATCGTTCAAATGAGCAAGACATATATCAAAAGTTGTTCCGAACACAGAAAAATCATCCATAAAAATTTCGAGGAAATCTTCAACCGTATCATGAAAAATCACCATCATGCATCTTTGGAAGGTGGCCGGGGCATTATACAAGCCAAATGGCATCCTTCTATAAGCAAATGTGCCATAAGGACAAGTGAAAGTCGTTTTCTCTTGGTCCTCGGGATCTATGGCAATTTGATTATAGCCGAAGTAACCATAGAGAAAACAATAGAAATCATGTCCGGCTAATCTTTCAAGCATTTGGTCAATAAAGGGGAGGGGGAAATGATCCTTACGGGTGGCATCATTCAATTTATGGTAATCTATACACACACGCCACCCACTAAGCATACGAGTTGGGATCAACTCATTATTCGCATTCTCAATTACCGTTATCCCCCCTTTCTTGGGCACCACTTGGGTAGGGCTCACCCACGCACTATCAGAAATAGGATAGATTATACCTGAATCGAGTAGTTTAATCACTTCCTTCTTTACTACCTCTTGGATTTGTGGGTTTGACCTCCGTTGTGGTTGGCGTGTAGGCTTGGTGGAGTCCTCCATAAGGATTTTGTGCATACATATCGCTGGACTAATGCCTTTGATGTCCACGATTTTCCACCCGAAAGCTCATTTGTGAGACCTCAACACTGTCATTAGTTGCTCTTCTTGTGGTCCTGAAAGAGATGAAGAAATGATCAATGGTAGTGTCTCATCATCGTTTAAGTACACATATTTAAGGTGGGAGGGGAGGGGTTTGAGTTCGAGAGAAGGGGGTTCTTCAATAGATGGCCGAGTGACTCCCGACAATGATCTATCAACTTTGATGAAGCCTCTTGAATGATAGGAAGATTTGCAGTCCAAGCTTAGAACGCTTTCCACTTGTTCATCACTCTCCGAGTCCACTTGTATGGAGTTTATAAGATCCCGTTCGAATGAATTTTCAATCGTATTGCCCTGCAAATACTCAACAATCAACGGGTCAAACATATCAATTCGAAAACACGAGTCATGATCAAGAGGGTGTTTTAGGACTTTGTAGACATCAAAGGTAACCTTGTCGTCGCCCACATTCAAAGTTAGCTTACCATTAGCAATGTCAATCACCGCCTTACCAGTGGCTAGGAATGGTCTCCCTAGGATTAATGGCACCTCCAAATCTTCCTCCATATCAAGGACCACAAAATCAACCGGGAAATAAAACTTGTCGACTTGGACAAGTACATCTTCGATTATCCCCTTAGGCCTCTTGATTGATCGATCGGCGAGTTGAAGGCGCATTGAGGTCGGCTTGGGATTGCTAAGGCCTAACTTCTTAAATAGCGAATACGGGAGAAGATTGATGCTAGCCCCTGAGTCACATAACACTTTCTTGAACGACAAAGACCCAATTGTGCACGGAATTGTGAGGCTCCCGGGATCTTGGAGTTTAGTTGGCAATTTATTGAGTTCTACGGCGGAGCATTCTTCAGTGAGACACACCGTCTCATTCTCCTCCCACTTCTGTTTGTTGGAGAGTATGTCTTTGAAGAACTTCTCATAATTCGGCATTTGGAGAATGACATCAATAAACGGAATGTTAATCCTCACTTCACGAAGGATTGCCAAAATCTGAAGAAAACTTGGATCCATCTCCTTCTTCTTCTTCTTGTGTGCATTTGGGAAGGGGAGATGAACCTCGATAGGAGGAGAAGGCGTTGGAGTGGAGGAAGTAAAACTGGAGGAAACTGGTGGTGGCGCATGGGCGTGTGTATCGGCGCCTGGGCGTGTGACATAGGGCGCTCGGGCGCGGGACGCAGAACTAATTCATCGTGCAAGGCTATGGGCGGCGCCTGGGCGCCGTATGATGGGCGTTTCGGCGCCGAGGTGCTGGCAGTTTCACTCTCCAATGTTTTTCCACTTCTCAAGGCTATGTCATTGCATTGAGCCTTCGGTTTTTTTCCTTGTCGTTTGGTAGAGTCCCCGGGGCTCTACCATTCACCGCATTGGAAATTTGACCCACTTGTGTTCGCAAATCCTTCATCTCCATAAACATATCCTTCATCATACCCCGAAGTTCGTTGAACAACGTATCGGACTTCTTCATGTGAGCGTCGAGTCTCTCATCGGTTGTGGGAGGTCGTATTTGCACTTGACCTTGTCCATTGAAATTGCCTTGCCTCGGGGGTGGGTTATTGAAAGGTGGCCGTGGAGCTTGATAGATCCCCGGTTGTACGTTTTGTGCGGGGTTGGGCCTTTTTGGAAAATTCTCGGGTACATGAAAGTTCACCCGAGGTCGATTGTGATTCCCCACATAATTGACGTCGCCAACCTACGGTTCCAAAGCCACTACTCCCTCAACCACTTCCTCAAAACAAGCAACCTTTTTAGAAGATGAGGTCTCTTCTTCGTCGTGATAAAGCTCGTTTTCTCCGGCCAATTGTTCTATTTTGTCCCATACACTTTGACAGTCTAACCCAAGAAGATCTCCTCCCGCACCCGCGTTGAGTCTATTCCGAATACGTGACCGAACCCCATCATAGAAATGTAGCACTTGTTCATTCAACCCAAAATTATGATCGGGACATTTTCGGAGCATGCCCTTATATCTAGCCCAAGTCTCGGCTAAAGACTCATTGCTCCTTTGCCTAAACCCTTTTATATTACTCCGGAGCTCATTCATTTTGGAGGGTGGGAAGAATTTATTTAAAAAGGCATCGACCAACTCACCCCATGTCGTAATAGATTGTGGAGGCAAAGATTTGTACCATGTTGTCGCCCTGTCCTTCAATGAGAAATGGAAGACTCTTAGACGAATCGCATCAAGATCCCGTGAGTGATATTGAATGGTCACAAGAGCATCGTCTATAGTTTCTAAATGAGCGTGAGGTGATTCGTGCGGTTCTCCATAGAATGGTTCTCCTTGCACCATACTAAAGATGTGAGCCGGAATGTGGTAGTTTGGTGCGAAGAAATTAGGCAAGACTACGGGCCCCGAAATGGTATGGACCCTAGGTGGTAAGCTACCCCGAACCGACTGTAATTTTTGAGGAGGTGCCGCTTGTATGGCTTGTAGAACACCTTGTAACCACTCCCTGTTTTCCGGTAAGTTCATATCAGGAAAATTTTCGTTCGGGTTTTGGTTGAGATTGTTGGCCATTTCTCTTGTTCTCCTACTAGCCAATTTCGGGCTTCAACTCGAATAGAAGCTCGTTTGAGGAGCGGGTCATGCACCACACAAGAATCTAACAATTAAACACAAGAACCAAATTAGACTTAACACGAAAATAACAGAAAAGCAAGAAGTAAACAACAAAATAAGAATTATGAAGACGTAAACGAAAATCAAAAACTAAAATAAACAAGTCCCCTGCAACGGCGCCAAAAACTTGACACGCTAGAACCTAACGCGCTTGGTAGCAAGTATACTAGTCGTGTAGTAATAAAAATGGACAAAATAAGTCCGGATTGTCGAACCACGGAGACTTGGATTTTAACTTGTGATTTGAAAATAAATGTAAAGACAATTTAACGGAAAGTAAGAGTAAGACAAGTAAGTAAACGAAGAACAAAAATAAGAACGAGCAATAGATTCAAACTCAAACGTGAAAATAGACTAAGGCACTTGCAAGGCTTGACTTGATCCTCGTTCGCACACAGACTCTCGTTGAATTATTAGACCTAGTTACTATGGTGAAAACTCCTAAGGTAAAGAATAACCGATGTCTCGTGATAGACTCCTACACTTAAATGGCGGTTTCCTAAGTATGTCTACCCGGAAATCTAACCTCTAAGCATGCATTGAAGAACTAGAGTTTACTCGATTAATATCGAACGACTTCACCCGGGAGTCTTTACCTATGTCTAGGGCAACTCCTATTTGGTTCGGTGATGTTATAAATCCCTTGCACCCTAGCTTAACTCTTTCTCAAGATGCTAAACTAGGCAATTTATAATACATATGGTGATCAATCACATGTAAGAAACATAAGCACAAATTCATAACACTTAGCAACGTAGGAATTAATTCAACGATTATCAATAACACGAATAATTCACAAATCAATTTTTACAAGGCCCTAGCCATATGAATTTAGCCCATAACTATCAATATAGAAGAATTCAACATGTTCATATCCATAAATGTAAACATAAAATGCAATAAACAATGAATAAACTCTCTATAAGGTTGAATGATGATGATCTCTAATGGAGCTTCACTCTTTAGCTTTTATTCTTTTCTTGCCCTTTTAGATCAGTGAAATTATGGCCCAAAACTGAGAAGTATGCTCCTAATTCCCCAGATTTCGAACCCTTGAAATGAATTGAAAAATCCAATTTATACATTCAGAATTCTGTTATCGCGGCGCCTAGGTGCCGCCTACGTGGCGTGTCTTTTTTGGGGCAGAAGTTCAGGGGTGCCCAGGCGTGGAGATAAGAGGCACCCAGGCGCGCGATATGTGGCGCCTAGGCGCGGGTCATTGTGCGCCTAGGCGGGCGTTTCAGAAGCCAGATGTCTCTCTGCCCGGGTGGCGCCTGGCCGCGGGTAAAAATGGCGCCTAGGCGTGGTCTTCAGAAACCTAAGAAGCGTTGATGAAACGAGTCGTCTTTTTCCCTTTTCTTCGACCATCGTTGCTTACTACCTAAAATCACTTCACACACATATTAAACGCACGAGTGGCACGAAATAAACTGTATACGAGCCTGAATTGTCATTAAAAAGGCCTAAAAACTTATGCAAAAACGACTCCTATCAAAAGGGTTCCCAGCTCAAGTAATCTTATTTAGGCATTAAGATTCGACTTGTGTGACGCATTTTCTGACAAGGAGTGCCAGTCAAACACTATGGGATAGTGAGAACACGTGTCATGGATATATCAATGGAATTGATATATTCGAACACAGCTTGTAGTAATCCGATCACATGGGTTTTTACTCGGTGACTGTCAATGATTGGATTCCTGATTATGATAGTATGCGTGAGCCTTTGATCTGAGGACTCATTATCACGATGTGCTTGTGACGTTGGATCTATTACTAGAGTAGTTAGGCCCAATTCACCCGTTGGTGGGGCCAACCTGGAAGTGCAATTGACACGCTAGAAGCTAACGTGCTTTGGTAGCAAGTGCACTAGTCGTGTGTAGTAATAGAAATGGACAATAAGTCCAGGTTGTCGAAACACGGAGACTTGAATTTTAGTTTATGATTTTCGATAACAAAAGGAAGTAAATTAGAGATTTAACTAAAAAGGAAAGTAAAATAAGCTAAAGCGAAAGTAAAGAGAGATTAAACTTCCAAGGTGGAGAGGTGACTAAGGCTCATGTTCGGGCACATGTTGCGTATTGCTATCCTAAGATCATTACCAATTCATTAGACATACATTGCTATGGTGAAAGCTCCTAAGGTAAAGAATAACCGATGTCTCGTGATAGACTCCTATACTTAATTGGTGGTTTCCTAAGTATGTCTACCCGGAAATCTAACCACTAAGCATGCATTAAAGAACTAGAGCTTTCTCGATTAAAATCGAACGACTTCACCCGGGAATCTTTACCAATGTCTAGGGCAATTCCTATTTGGTCGGTGATGTTGTGAAATTCTTGCACCCTAAGTCAACTTTCTCTCGAATAATTCACCTAGGCATGATATCAAACACATGGTGATCAAGCATATGTAAGGCATTCAACCACAAAATGACAACACATAGCAATATATGAATTGAAATGGAAAACGATCTTATTATCACAATACTAACAACATGGCCTTAGTTCAACAATTTAGCTCATAAAATGCATAAGGAAAAAGCTAAGCATAAGATCCATGTTCATAGACAAAGATGAATCTAAAGCTAGGAAACTCCCTATGTTGAATTGATGATCGAATCTTTAATTGGAGGCTTGAATCTCTTCTTTCCCTTCTCTTTTGATCTTCTAAAGTGATGAAAAGTGAGGTCCCAATCCCAAGAAATCCCCAAAATTCCTTTAGAATTCGAACCCCCTCTTTTTCCCTTCATTTTTGGCCTTTATACCTTCAAAACCGCTGTATCGGCGACCAAGCGTGACCCACATTGCGCCTAGGCGCAGTCCAGGTGGCCTAAGTGGCTTGGGGAAGAAGTTGACTGGCACCTAGGCACGGATAAGGGGGCGCCTAGGCGCCACAGTGCGAAGTCTTAACCGTTTTCTTGTTTTTCAGCGCAGCAATTGTGTTTTCTTCATAACTTTCTCCACAGACCTCGGATTTAGATGATTCAAGTTGCCGCATGAAGCCAAGACGGAGCTCTACAACTTTATAGAAGAAAATTCCTCAAATTCGACTTCAAAATATACTGAAATACTGTATTTTTATGCACTTTACGTTGATTGTAGTGATTTTCCACCTTTACTCAATAAGCACATAGGTTATACGCATATGTGGCATAAATCAAGCGATAAATGAATCTAAAACATAAATGTAAGGGCTTAAAAACACGTAAAAACGACTCTTATCAACCCCCCCACACTTATTAATTGCTCAACCTCGAGCAATAAGAATTCTAGGATATGGAAACATCATCAAATAAGGGAGAAACGAAAAGAAAACTACTAACTAACTCGCTTTCGTGGAGTAACCGGTTGCACTTAGCATGTGCAACAAGCCTTTAAACCTTTGAGTTACCTCAAAGGACGAGTTATAGTCTCATGAGGGTTTGCATGCGATATACCCACAAAATCGAAGGATGTTATGCTAAAACCAACCGAGACAACTTGAAATAAGAACTATGATGCAATGGCACGAATCAAGTGACAATAAAGCTCAACAATACGTACACAAACAAGGGAGAAACGAAAAGAAAACTACTAACTAACTCGCTTTCGTGGAGTAACCGGTTGCACTTAGCATGTGCAACAAACCTTTAAACCTTTGAGTTACCTCAAAGGACGAGTTATTGTCTCGTGAGGGTTTGCATGCGATATACCCACAAAATCAAAGGATGCTATGCTCAAACCAACCGAGACAACTTGAAATAAGAACTATGATGCAATGGCACGAATCAAGTGACAATAAAGCTCAACAATACGTACACAAATGAAGACAATGCTCATTCAACACCTAGAATTGAACCAATTTCCAAAGGGTGTAGTGGGATAAGATCTAGGGCATTATGATCGAAAGGCATCCCTACCATGCTCGGAAACATTCCCCATATGTACCAACTTTCGATAGATCATAAAGCTCATCGAATCATAAGCAACTTTAAGGTTAAATTGTGCTCACTTCCATTCACTTTACGTTGACATTTAACGCTTTGAACGATTTAAGCTTATAACAACATAAGGCCTAGTGCAATGTTCTACCCGTTTAGATCTTCTTTGCCACCCATGTAACGGGCTTTGGGTCAACAACTCCCAAACCAGAGGGGTTTTAGGGTGCTAAGTGTTAAGACACTCCTACGAACTTAATCACCCGAGTGGCAAAGGCCACAGAATAGAATGAGGTCTTTTATTCAACTCATTCCCGATTGGCTTAAGCAAAGCTCAAATTAGCTCAACGAGTATAGTATATAGGCAATGGTGCTTTGATGACCTCTAATACTCGTTGACCTGACCGAATTTTTGAGGTCATACCAATCTTATCTCAATCATTCATTCAACTAACACAATTATGAACCCCTAAGCAACTAATCATCTCAAAACAACATGAATCACCCGAGTGGCAAAGGCCACGGAATAGAATGAGGTCTTTTATTCAACTCATTCCCGATTGGCTTGAGCAAAGCTCAAATTAGCTCAACGAGTATAGTATATAGGCAATGGTGCTTTGATGACCTCTAATACTCATTGGCCTGACCGAATTTTTGAGGTCATACCAATCTTATCTGAATCATTCATTCAACTAACACAATTATGAACCCCTAAGCAACTAATCATCTCAAAACAACATGAAAAATCTAGGTTAATATATCCGGGGGTGCTCCTAACATGTCTCGGAATGGGAAACCCTTTTCAATCCCTCTACCTTCGACTTATGTGCAACGTGTATCATCTAAGGAAGATTAATTCTCAACTAAGGTTGAAATGAGCATAATCAAGATGTGTAATTTTTCATTTTAGACCATTAATGGAAACATACAAGATATGATGCCATTGTCTCGGGTTCTCAAGTCTAATTGCACTAATTGGCAAGCTAATATCCTAGAACAAAATTTTGTTATGCTTGATTTTTCTCAAAAATTAGTACAAAACACATGCAATAGCAATGATTCCCCCAAACTTGAGCTAAAAACAAGATCACACGACATATCGATACCCCCACATACTTCAACTCAACATTGCCCTCAATGTTGACAAACTCATACCTACTCAAAAGGGGAGTAAATGAGAGTACTTACAACAAGGGTGCTGAAAAGCAACCTTTAATCACGTGAGATCCGCTCCAAGCTCAAATCCTCAACGAAAGATTTTCCAAAGCAAAACTCAACTAATACATGTCATGTACTCACGATACAAACCATAAAGACTCAAAGAGAAGAATGCCAAAAGTGCATGCTTGAACATAACATAAGGAAACAAACTAAACAAGACAAAAACGAAAGCAAAAAGAAAAGAAAACTTACAAACTTGGGTTGCCTCCCAAGAAGCGCTTTTTTATAGTCATTAGCTTGACTTTACCGAGTCGACTCAAGGAGGATGATGTATGAATGCTTTGTTCACTCTCCAATCAAGAATGAAACTTGGCTTGGTGTTTGTGAGAAGTAGTTTGAGTAGGGACCAAGCAATCATCCTCTCAAAAATTTGTTTAAAGTCCATTAACACCCATATCAACCTTTCTTCCCCATGCATCGGGTGATGATATGGACTATTCTCTAAGCTATGGACACTAGATCTTTTTCCTTCACCCATTGAAGTGACAAACTTGGAGTTCATGATGTAGGACTCAAGGAGATTATTGGTTCTTTTTTCCTGAAAAAGCTCAACACTAAAAGGATCAAAAGCATCAATGCGTAAAGATAATGTAGAATCAATTGTATGCTTAAAAATCTCATAGTCATCCCAAATAACCATGTCATCTCCTACGCTAGAGGACAACTTACCATCATGCACATTAATTACCTCTATACCCATGGAGCTATATAGTAACCTTTGCAATTCTGCTACTATTTCAGACGCTTGAATGTTAAACTCATCACGCTCAGGCATTGAAAAAAAATGAAAAAAAAAATCAAAGCAAAAAAAAATATGTACACTAAAATCAAAAACTAAAATAAACAGGTCCCCGGCAACGGCGCCAAGAACTTGACACACTAGAAGATAACGTGCTTTGGTAGCAAGTGCACTAGTCGTGTGAAGTAATAGAAATGGAAAATAAGTCTGGGTTGTCGAACTACGGAGACTTGAATTTTAGTTTATGATTTTTGATAAAAAAAGGAAGTAAATTAGAGATTTAACTAAAAACGAAAGTAAAATAAGCTAAAGCGAAAGTAAAGAGAGATTAAACTTCCAAGGTGGAGAGGTGACTAAGGCTCATGTTCGGGCACATGTTGCGTATTGCTATCCTAAGATCATTACCAATTCATTAGACATACATTGCTATGGTGAAAGCTCCAAAGGTAAAGAATAACCGATGTCTCGTGATAGACTCCTATACTTAATTGGTGGTTTCCTAAGTATGTCTACCCGGAAATCTAATCACTAAGCATGCATTAAAGAACTAGAGCTTTCTTGATTAAAATCGAACGACTTCACCCGGGAATCTTTACCTATGTCTAGGGCAATTCCTATTTGGTCGGTGATGTTGTGAAATTCTTGCACCCTAAGTCAACTTTCTCTCGAATAATTAACCTAGGCATGATATCAAACACATGGTGATCAAGCATATGTAAGGCATTCAACCACAAAATCACAACACATAGCAATATAGGAATTGAAATGGAAAACGATCTTATTATCACAATACTAACAACATGGCCTTCTCATGGCCCTAGTTCAACAATTTAGCTCATAAAATGCATAAGGAAAAAGCTAAGCATAAGATCCATGTTCATAGACAAAGATGAATCTAAAGCTAGGAAACTCCCTATGTTGAATTGATGATCGAATCTTTAATTGGAGGCTTGAATCTCTTCTTTCCCTTCTCTTTTGCTCTTCTAAAGTGATGAAAAGTGAGGTCTCAATCCCAAGAAATCCCCAAAATTCCTTTAGAATTTGAACCCCCTCTTTTTCCCTTCATTTTTGGCCTTTATACCTTCAAAACCGCTGTATCGGTGCCCAGGCGTGACCCAAATGGCGCCTAGGGGCAGTCCAGGTGGACTAAGTGGCTTGGGGAAGAAGTCGACTGGCGCCTAGGCGCGGATAAGGTGGCGCCTAGGCGCCACAGTGCGAAGTCTTAACCGTTTTCTTGTTTTTCAGTGCAGCAATTGTGTTTTCTTCATAACTTTCTCCACGGACCTCGGATTTGGATGATTCAAGTTGCCACGTGAAGCCAAGACAGAGCTCTACAACGTTCTGGAAGAAAACTTCCTCAAATTCGATTTCAAAATATACTGAAATACTGTGTTTTTGTGCACTTTATGTTGGTTGCAGTGATTTTCCACCTTTACGCAATAAGCACATAGGTTATACGCATATGTGGCATAAATCAAGCGATAAATGAATCTAAAACATAAATTTAAGGGCTTAAAAATACGTAAAAATGACTCTTATCAGCAATCCTAATGGGCAAGTAGCAGTTGTGAAGAGATTGCCAAGAAAGGATTCACTGTCTCAAAAGTAAACAATAAAATACCCTTTGCGATCATCGGTAACTGAAATGAAAAGTCTTTGGCCAAAGCAGAAGAATTGACTCGTATGGGATACGGAGGGCAGTTCAATCATTTCAGGTTACTATGGTTCATAGCATAGCATCGAGTTATATGAGTTTGACATATTCCATGACTCTCACTCAATCGGGGTACATCAGTGAAGGGCTTATACTCATATGGAATTCATAGTTAACAGGTTCGTAATGACACAATCATTCGTACTTGGTTGGGTTACGATGTGGGGCCATGGGGGCTAGCTAGGTGTGACCCACATCCTTTGGTATCCTCCCATTACCAATCATGACGAACCTAGAGAGTCGCACTACCAGGAATGAGCGGGAAATAACTTTGTGTACTTGGAAGGGCATTTTGGTAATTTGTCATAAGGTGGTCAAATTAATTAAGTGGACTAATTAATTTAATTAGTTGTTTAATTCAATTAAACAATGGAATATTAAATTAATCTGAATATTTAATTAACTTGGTTAAATTAAATATTAATTTAATCACACACATATTTAATTGGATTAAATATGAAATGTAATTAATTTAAAATGGACTTAGTTAGATTTTAGGGTCTGAGTTTTTTTCTCGGCGCACGTTAGCGTGATAACTGCACCAAACCCTAATCATGGCGAAAAAACGAGAAAGAGGACCAGCAGGGGCAGCTCTTAGCCTAGAAGCACAACATCAACCGGAGCCAAGTCAGATAATAGCAGAGAAAACATTTCCACAGCCTATCCCGCAACCATCCATTAGTGAAGAGGACTCAATCGCATCGTCTGCAATGGAGCTTGAAGGAAATTAAGGAGAAACAACTATTTCTGCACAAAAGGAAATGGAATTTTTAGAAATTTCGGAGATAGAAGAGGCTGAACCACAATCGGCGAGGGAGAAATAAACATCAGGGACAGATCTGGAGCTACAACCAGCTAGAAGATGGAGCGAATTGTTTACAGGTAATCGAAATAGCACTAGTGGTTTACCTCTCTAGAAGTATGATTGTGAGGATGAGGATATCTGTATTACAAGAGAGAATGTTGAACTAGAAATCGCATATTGGAAGTATTCATTGTTTGCTTACATTTTGAGTCAGGATTTACCAGTCTCTGTTATGGTAAACTTTCTTAGAAATAGATGGAAAGGAATTGTAATACCTAGTGTTGTTAAACATGGGAAGGGATTTTTTGTTCTGAGGTTTGACACAGACGAGGCTATGAATGAAGCTTTGAATAGGGGGAATCTATTCTTTTCTTCAAAGTCTTTGATACTCAGGAGATGGAAGAAGGGGATGGACATGGAAGAACCATTGACCCATGTATTAATACGGGTGCAGTTATCCAACTTACCTCTGGAATTATGGGGGACGAATAGCTAGAGCAAAATAACCAGTAAAATTGGGGAGCCAGTACATACAGATGAGATGACAGCAAAAAAGCTCAAACTAGAGCATGCCAAGGTACTAGTTAGGGTGGAAATAGGGAAGGAATTGCCAAAGGAGTTGAGCATCAAGCATTCGTACAATGGTAGGATTCTCAAACAACTTGTCAAGTATGAGTGGGTGCCCCTAAATTGTAAAAAGTGCAACAAGTGGGGACATAACACCAAGGATCGCCATCAACTTGCTAGGCAGCAATGGCAAGTCTAAAATAAGGCCAGGGAGAACCCTACATAGCAGAAAGTGCAGAAGGAAGGGGAAGTTCAGTCCAATCCAATACAAGTGGAGGAGTAGGAAAGACAACAGGGAGCAAGTCCAAGTTATACTCCAAATCCACAGTGTAACCCAAAAGGGAAGGGAGTGGTTCATGAATGGCAGGAAGTAAGGGGATCTAAACAAAAGAAGGGACATAACTGGATGAATAGAGAAGCCAATGTGGAAGTGCAGCATGCTCTCACTAACCTATTTCAGGTGTTGAGCCAAGTGGGTGTGATGGCAGGAGGATTACCTATAGAACCCCCAGATCAATAAACTTAGGAGCTTGGAACATAAGGGGGCTCAACACACCTGAGAAACAGATTGCTGTTAGGAGGGTGCTATAGTCTAATAATATAGATATTTTTGCAATTGTGGAAACTAGAGTAAAGGAAGAGAAGTTTTAGGAAGTTAAGGAAAGATGAGGGCAGGGTTGGCAAGTTATCAATAACTACATTGCCGCAGCTAATGGAAGAATATGGTTCCTTTGGAAAACTAGTAAAGCTAAATGTCAAATTTTACATGTATCAGCTCAACAGACTACCTGTAGAATGGAAGTGAATAGTAAGAATTTTGTTGTCACAGCAATTTATGCTCATAATGATGAGCAGGGGAGGAGAACATTATGGAAAGAGTTTGTAGTAGTGCAGTTTAGTAAACCATGGGTATTAATGGGAGATTGGAACTCTATTATTTTTCATAGTGAAAAACTTTTGAGTGATGGAAACTTTCAAGGTGGTAATGTGGAGATGAGAGAGAGAATTGATAAAATGGGATTAGAAGACATACCATATACTGGTCATTTCTAAACATGGAGCAACCAACAAGACAGGGAGATTAGAATCTATTGCAAAATACACAGAATAATGGCAAATGGAGCATGGTTTATGGAGGAAGATAGTGGAAATGTACAATTCATGGATAAGGATATTTCAGACCATTGCCCCATGGTCTTAAATATCAAACAAAGGCAAAACAATAAATCAATGTTTAAGTTTCTCAATGTATGGAGGTGTCATCCTAAATATAATGATATAGTTAAGGAAACATGGGACCAAAAAGTTCTGGGATGCTTGATGTTCAGAGTTACCAGGAAATGCAAGGATTTGAAAGCTAAACATAAAACACTGCACAGGGGGGTTTATTCACAAATCTCAGAAAGAGTTCAAAATGTTAGAGGGAACCTCCAGAATATCAGAGTTCAACTGAATGAGAATCCCTTGGATATTGGTCTGATCAAACAGGAAAAAGTGAATTATGTGAAGCTGAAGGAATTATTGAAAGTGGAAATGGAGTTCATAAAGCAGAGGGCCAAAGCTGAATTTTATCAACAGAATGATGAGTGTAAAAAGTACTTCTTTGCAAGGTTGAAACATAGAGGGCTCATATTTATATCACAAGGATTCAAAGTCAACATGGTCACACTATGACTGATCCTAAAGAGATTCAGGAAGAAATATTGAAGTTTTATCAGGGACTGATAAAGACAGAAAGCTCAGCAAAGCCAGAAATAAATCCAGAGGTGATTGCTAAAGGATATATTCTTAATGATGAGGATAGAAGGAGTTTGTTAAGACCAGTAACAAGGGATGAAGTCAAGAAAGTAATATTCTCCATCCCTGAGGATAAAAGCCCTGGCTCGGATGGTTTCAATTCTTGCTTTTACAGAAGCTCATGGCATATAGTGGGGCAAGAAGTAACAACTTCAGTTATAGATTGTTTTACAAAGAGAAGACTATTGACAAAAATTAATCATACAGTGCTCCATCTGATTCCTAAGTGCAAAACCCCTAATACTGTGGGAGAATTCAGGCCCATCTCATGCTGCACAGTGCTTTATAAGGTAACTCAAAACTTCTATGTAATAGAATTCAGAATGTATTGCCAAAGCTGGTTGGACAAGCTCAGGGGGCATTTGTTCAAGGTAGATCAATCGTTGAAAATGTTTTATTGTGCCATGAACTAGTTAGGGGATATAATAGGAAGGGTATATCCTCTAGAATAGTAATGAAAGTTGATATCCAAAAAGCTTATGATTTTGTAAGTTAGGGATTTTTTGAAAAACTATTACTAGCTTATGGTTTTCCCCCTGAAATCACCAAGCTCATTATGGTGTGTGTGAATTCTTCTACATTTCAATTATGTTGAATGGTTCTATGTTTGGATATTTCCTTGTCAAAAGAGGATTGAGACAAGGAGACCCAATCTCTCCTTATCTGTTTGTTTTGATAATGGATTATCTGACTAGGAGTTTAACTATATTACATTCTGAACTTGAGTTTAAGTTTCATCCTAAGTGTAAGAGAGTGGGGTTCATAAACTTATGTTTTGCAGATGATCTGATGTTGTTTTGTAAAGGAGATGAGAATTCAATTAGTTTCATACAACATGTTTTTGATAACTTTACTAAGATTTCTGGATTGAAAGCAAACTTGGGGAAAAGCCAATTGATATGTGGAGGAATTGCTGAGGGCAAGAAGGAGCAATTGTTGACATTAACTGGTTGCCTAATTGACACATCTGAGGGAATCAATGTTGGACTTATTGGATCCTTAGAAATTCATGTGAGGATGGGTCGTTGGGGATCTCTAGAAAGCCCATTTTATGAAATTTCGGAGAGATCAACAGGGTTACGACTGCTTTATTTATCGCCGCGTAGAAGAGAAGATGCCAATGAGATACTTGAGCGTCCCATTAGTCTCTTCTAGAATCACTGTAAAAAACTGTCAAAATCCTATAGAGAAGATAATGGGAAAGATTACCGCTTAGACATCAAAACATTTATCTTTTGCAGGGAGAATATTGTTAATTAAGTCAGTGTGCTTCGGGGTACAACTATACTGGAGTCAGATTTTTCCAATGCCAATCACAGTTATACAGGAAATAGAAAGGTTATGTAGGAATTATTTGTGGAGTGGACAAGCCACTAGAAGAAGCCTGCAGCAGTGAAATGGGCAGATTTCTGTCTCGCAAAACAGGAGGGAGGTTTGGGTATTGTCAATCTGAAAAAATGGAATATAGCTGCAGTTTTTCAACAAGTTTGGAATATTGCAGCAAAGAATGATTCAATGTGGATCAAATAGATCAATGCATACTACCTAAAGCAGTAGAGAATCTGGGATATAAAAGCAAAAGTGAATGATTCATGGTATTGGAAGAAGTTGCTGGATATTAAGGAACAATTGTTGGTTGCCTTTGATACTTTACAAAACAAGTGGAAAGATGGGAGGTTCACCATTCACAAAGCTTATACACATGCAATGGAACATTTTGAGGAAGTTACATGGAAGACACTAGTGTGGGGAAAAGGTCCAGTAGCAAGACATAGGTTCATAGTTTGGTTAGCCATGCTCAATAGGCTCAAGACAAAAGATCGAATTAGCAGCTGGAAGCAACTTGAGAATACCAATTGTTTACTGTGCAATAGACAAGAGGAAAGCCGGAATCACATATTTTTTTAGTGTAATTTTGCATAAGATGTCATGAGGAAAAGTTGGACGAAGTTAGATATTCGAAATAGACAATGTAAGTGGGAGGATTGCCTCAAGTGGACCATGAAAATTAGCAGGGGTCAGACTATGTTGAGCTGAAAGAAGAGGGCATTATTTGTATCTATTGTCTACTGCATTTGGAGGGAACGTAATCATCGGCTATTTCAAGTTTAACGAAATGATGTGAATAATTTAGTGGCGAAAATATGGAATACTATACAATGTAAATTTTGAACGAGTTAGGGCCCCGCGTAAGCCTGGGTTTTTTGTAAAGATGTTTGATAGTAATGAAAAAAGCTTACCGAGTTCCAAAAAAAATGGACTAAGTTGACTGGGCCAACTTAGCCCACTTGGAAATCCACATGGGCCTATCAGGCGCTTAAACCTAGGCCCAAGTAGGAGGATTATATATAAATCCTCTAACACTTAGACCAAGGTTAAGATTTGATAAGTTGCCACCAAAAGTTACACAAAAAAGTAGAGAGAAAATATTCTCTCTCTCTTCTAGCCGCCAATCAAAGATGGAGGAGGAAGATTTTTCGGTGAATTTCGTGCGTGATTATCTAGAGGCAAGAGTCCCGGGGATTACTGTTGTAGACGGTGGATCAAGAAATGAAACGAAGAACAAAGAGGTAAATTATTATATCTCGTTCTTCGATTAAAATCAACAAAAACCAAAATTGATCCATGGGTCAGGAATCAAATCAAAATTTTATTCCGCTGCATTTTCGGGTATCGATTCCCAACAGTGGTATCAAAGCCAAATTTATGGCTTCGTTGATTTTTTATATGCGAATTCATATGATTATTTGATATTCATATTTGATACGCAATTGTATGATTTGGAATCGTATAATATGAATCAAAAAATCTGAATGATAATGGGTGAATTTATTGAATCTAAAAATTGAATTTGGAAATTTGAGTTTCTAAATGAATCTGAAATTTGTTTCGATCGGATCGAAGATGAGAAAGAGCGAAAATTTATCGAGGGCAACACGGCTATTGCCGGCGGTGGCAGACACTACCGACTATGTGAGAGTAACCATGGACGGTTGCACTGGCACCGCTCATCTGTGTAAAGAGGTCGGCACCACCACACACGATGCCGTGCGTCGCCCCTCGTCAACAATCGCCACCCTAAGACGTCGTCGAAAGAGATTTGCACAGCCATGGCGCCGATAGAACGACGTAAGGCGGTGCCAGATGCGCCGCTGATAGGAGTCATTTTTGCAGGTGCTTTTAGCCCTTTTATTGACGATTTAGGTCCATTGATAGCTTGAATTGTGCCACTTGTAGTGTATTAAGTGAAATCAGGCACTAAGCGACGTTGCGCAAAGAAAAGGGCAAAAGACGGTGTATCAAACGATTTGCCAAGCGCCAGTTCGGCCACGCCCAGGCGCCTGCCGAAGATAGAGCCATGCAGGCCACGCAGTGTGGCACCTAGGCGCCACACATCCTGCGCCTAGGCGTGATATTCTCCGCTCCCGAACGCCACCTGCGCCGCCCCTGGGCGCCACCCGACTTTTCCCCAAGAAACTTCTTCCACGTAGGCGGCGCCTAGGTGCCGATCCACCCGTGCCTGGGCGCCGCTGTAACAGTTTTTTGGGAGCTATAAAATGAATTTTTCAGCTCATTTCAAGGGTTCGAAATCTAGGTTTGTGAAGGCATTTGCTTGGATTTGGGCCATGTTTTCATCTACCTTGAAAGGCAAGAAAGAGATAGGAGCTAAGGATTGAAGCTCCAATCGAGGATCCAGCACCATTCGACATTTTAGGGAGTTTATGCATTGTTTATTGCATTTTGTGTTTACACTTATGTATATGAATATGTTGAATTCTTCTATGTTGATAGTTATGGGCTAAATTCATATGGCTAGGGCCTTGTAAGAATTGATTTGTGACTTATTCGTATTATTGATAATCGTTGAATTAATTCCTATGTTGCTATGTGTTATGAATTTGTGCGTATGTTTCTTACATCTGATTGATCACCATATGTATGATTTGTTACCTAGTTTAACGTTTTGAGAAAGACTTAAACTAGGGTGCAAGGGATTTATAACATCACCGACCAAATAGGAATTGCCCTAGACATAGGTAAAGATTCCCGGGTGAAGTCATTCGATTTTAATCGAGAAAGCTCTAGCTCTTTAATGCATGCTTAGTGATTAGATTTTCGGGTAGACATACTTAGAAAACCGCCATTTAAGTATAGGAATCTATCACGAGACATCGGTTATTCTTTACCTTAGGAGTTTTCACCATAGCAACTAGGTCTAATAATTCAACGAGAGTTTTTGTGAGAATAAGGATCAAATCAAGTCTTGAATGTGCCTTAGTCTATTTTCACACTTGAGTTTCAATCCGTTGCTTGTTCTTACTCTTGTTCTTTGTTTAATTAATTGTTTTACTCTTGTTTTCCTTTAAATTATCTTATTTTTATTGCAAATCACAGACTAGAATTCAAGTCCTTGTGGTTCGACAACTCGGACTTACCGTCCATTTATTACTACACACGACTAGTGCACTTGCTATAAAAGTACGTTAGCCTCTAGCGTGTCAGCTGCCGTGCATCATTCACCTTGGTAGACAAGGGTGCCGTCGTCGCCGTGCCCTAGCGCCGACAACCGTCGAAGTCACCGGCGCTGGGCGCCACGGTGACGACGGCGCAATGGTGGGGGGGGGGGGGGCAACCCGATCAGTGTTGGGCTTGGCCCAGCGCTGGGGTTGACTGAGAGCTGGACTTCTGCCCAGTCATTGATAAATAATCGTTGGGCTTGAGCCCAGCGTGTTTTATTAGTGTTATTGTGGGCTTGGGCCCAGCGAATTAATTAGGGATCGCTGGACTTGAGCTAAGCGAGTTAATTAACAAGTATTGGGTTTGACCCAATACATTTGGTTGCCCCATTTGAATTAATTAATGGCCCTTTCTATTTCGAATTTCAAATTAAATTGAATTTAATTTATTTAAATTGAATTTATTTTCTTAGGCCCAAGGGTATAAAAATTGGATTTAATTTAAAGTTAAATTAGATTTAAATACCCCTTAGTTAATTTTGAAATTTAATCTTATCTTGTAATTAAATTTGATTTAAGTGCACGTTGATTAAATTGTATTAAGTCATATGAATAAAACAAGTTGGACTTGATTTTATTCTTGATCAAATTAGATTTTAACTAGCCTCAAAATAAATTAAATTTAATTAAGTAAATTAAGATTTAATCTCCAAATGAAAGTGTAGACAAATTAATTTTTTTTTGAAATTAAATTAGATTTAAATACCCTATAGTTAAATAAAAATTTGATCTTTTCTAGTAATTAAATTTGATTTAGTTACACCTTGATTAAATTATATTTAATCATATGAATAAAACAAGTGGGACTTGTTTTTTTTCTTGATCAAATTGAATTTAACTAGCCTATCAAAATAAATCGGATTTGATTTTGATTATGTGAATTGAATTTACACTTAAATCGGATTTAGTGGTCTTTTGGAGTTGGATTAATCTTAATTTCTTATGTTTTTAGATTTGTTCACCCATAGAGACTTTATTGGATATAGTCTCACCTTACTTAAATAAGATTTAATTAACTGAGTCAAAAAGGATTGGAAATATTGTTAGTCTTTATTTCAGAAAGATTAAATGAGATTTTAATCTTTTTAAATCAAGCTGAAATTAATTTCACCATGAAATAAATTAGATTGTATTCTTTTTATGGCATTTAATTTCTACTAGGATTAAAATTGATTTAATTCTCTTATGTAAATTAAATTGGATTTAATTTCCAAATGAAATGAAATTAAATTAGATTTTGATTAAATGCGATTTAATCTTATAAGCCCATAAGAATTGTGTGAACTTAATTTGCTAGATTTAATCTTCTCATTAAAATTAAATTGGATTTGATTTTTATTAGATAGATTTTCGATCCAACTTAAATTAAATTGGATTTAATTATTTATTAATAAGATTTAATATGATCATCACATATATGTTTAAATGTTTTACATGCTTCTTTTATTATGTGATGATGACACCTCATACGGACTTAGGGTGATTTGGTTTTCTTTTTGTTATCTGGGTTGTATTGGGCCGGAGTTTGAGTCCCCCAACTTGTATCTTTATTTTATTAGAAACTTGTATAGGCCTATTTCTTTGTAATAAAATTAGATAGTTCCAATGGAGCATGGCGGTTCCACAGGAAGCTTGGAGCTTGAAGACTGGATTTTCTGTATTGGTGGAAGCTCTTGTAATAGATAGAATCCCTCCCCGATTGGGTCATTAGCTCGAGCTAATCTGGATAAAGTCCATATGAGTGTGTGTTATTAGAATTGCTAGGCATTTTCTAATTATTAAATTTTCTTAACTGCACTGAAAGAAATTAATGTGCAAAGTGAGACCTTAACTAAATAAGAAATTCTCCCAAAGTAATTATACTAAGTAAGAAAGGGATATTGGATATATTGGCTTTCCATCAAACTTAGAGAGATAGAGTTATGAGTTATGCATGGCATCGTCCCGACTAATGGGGGTTATGCACCAACTCATAATTTGAAGATCTCTAAGTGCATTTGATGCCATCGGTCGAAGCAAATCTCATCCCATACACCGTTACAGGTTGCAAGATGAGATTCAACTGTTAGATCGATAGGAGTGCATGGGAAAGTACTTAGATGGATCACCACCAATATTCTGTTACAGGCTGAGGTTAAGTGATCCATGAGCAAAACCGGGATTGAACCATCAGTTGGACTGATTAGTGTGGCACGCCACTTTAAAATTTAATGAGCCATACGTAGTTACAGATTGCAACTCATTGAAAATTTTAAAGAACTCAATCACTCACTACGAAATTTGTCCAATGAGATTTCCGTTCATTGCAGTGGGAGTGCAATGGTTCAAAAAATGTAGTGGGAGTCAAGTGAAATTAAAGTCCTAATTTTACTTGAGTACAATATAATCATCTAATCGTAAATCTTGGCTTATTTTCTGCATTATATAACTCTTTCTAAGGACTCTTAGTTCTTTTGCCTGAGAATGTTCCAACTGACCTAATATAACAAATTATTAGATGGTATGCTTATTGCAAGCATTACTCATGTCCCAACGGAGGGGTCAGTGAGTAGGACTATGATATGAGGTACGCTGAGAAATAGAACTTGGTTCTTGGAGAGCTAATGTTCTATATCTGACTTCTTAGAGCTAGTGCTAGAAAGAAGTGTAGAGCTGGTAGGACGAGAGATAGTCGAAAAATGATACAAGTAATTTAAGATTAACATCGATTGCTTTTGATAATTCTAGGCACGTGATGGATGATTGGTTTGTTTTACCAAATAGAAATAAGATAGTTGTTTTTCTGACTTGGTCATTAAATAATACTTCTTTAAGTTTGGTAACATTGGAGCTAGCATTTATTTTTCAAATAAATTAGGCAACCATACATCCTTGCTAAAATTGTTTAAGCGAATCCGTGCATCCGAAATAAGTGTACTGTGCGTAGTATCCTTGGAACAAACTAGTAAAATTGTTTGCCCCCCCTTTACCAGGAAGATATTAAAAAGGACCACTCAAGTTTTTAAGTTTTGCATGCTGACGTGTGTGATCACCTGATTTGACCTGTTCTTTAGAAAGAACATCTTGTGGGTTCACAATTAACACTTCTAGCAAATCCCCAAGATGAACATGATAGTTTCATGCGAGAACAAGACTATGTTGGGCAATGTTAGTTCTATGCTAGAAATTGCGAGGTTCAACATGGGTGAAGTGTAACTCAATTATATTTTGAATATATATCCCTCCAAATTCGTTCCCAAATATTTGACATCAGATGTGATGATGGGAACGCGTTGCCTTTCAATAAAAAAGGGTATGAAAATACCGGACGTAAGTTGAAGAAGTATACATTTGGGGGTGTTTCTTTGAGAAACTAATTTTTTTTAACCCTATGAATCTCAATGAGATCTCTCTCCCCTATGCAATGACCGAAAGAGTCATTGTGGCTTTAAAGGCCCGATTTCTCAAAGATTAGATCATTCGAGAAAGAGCAATAGAAAGATAACTGTGGGAAACAAAATAGATTTTATTCAAATCAAGCCTAATAGGACACAACCTCCAATGCGACAGTCTAGTAGAGTATCTCAGCTGCCTGAAAGATATGGTGATCTGCTGTAGTAGCGGAAAGATGCCATGAATATGATTCCTCTACTCATGACCAAGCGAGGGCATGGATAATGCGAGATAATGTAACACTACAAAAGTGGGAATAGTTTGATTAGTTAGATGGGCTTGGCCAAATTGATGGCAAAAAATAGTGTAGTCAATATAAGGGCAATGACTATGAGGAAACCATTTTTCTCCCAGTAATAATCAAATCCATTAGAACTAGGCTTTCGATAGTGACAGACTTGAATTATGGAATCTGAGACATTGATATGTAGGCTCATTCATCATGGGTTCCTTTAGACGGATGTCCAAAAGGACTGCCCAAAGCTTTATATCTAAGTCGAATTCTCATAACGTGTGGTAGCTGCATAGGTCTATTTATAGAACAAAATGGACGCCTAGTAGTTGTAATTTTTGCTCTAATGACACAATGTCATCAAGAATGAAAATGAACCTTGTGTCAGCAAAAAGGTCAGTGGGAGTAAGTTAATATTATTGATATTGTATCGACTCGTTGACTGGGGTCTAGATGAGGCTCTCAAGCACTCTTTTCATCAAAGATTTGTGAGAAGATACCTGTGTCTTTTGGATTTTCACCTACAAACATAGAGCAAACAAGGCAATAGGACCCTCTCAAGCCCTCCACCTAAAGATTGTCCCAATTCAATGGTTGATGGGTAAAATCTAGGAGAGGTCTTTTACCTATGAGACATAGACCTCATCTCTCTAAATCAATGAGAAGATCAAAGAGAGATGTGTGGCATGGCCTATGCCTTAGATGTAGAATGTCTCATGTTGGCAATGTTATGCACGAAACGAGATCCTACTTGTGCAATTAGCAAAGAAGGTAGGTTTCAAGCTAACCTAGGAGAGAAGCATTGGAATATGATGAAAAGTATTCTATTGTACTTAAGAAGGACTAAGAATGTAAGAACATGGAAGCGATTACATAATTTCTGGTTCTGAATCTAATCATGATAATCGAAAAATCGACTTATGGGTCTATATGCCTTCTAAATGATGGAGCAGTGTCTTGGAATAGATTTCCAGCAAAGCACAACTGCCGATTCCACATCTGAGGATTAAATGTATGGCGAGCTTTGAGGCTGCCAAATAAGTTGTTTAGATTGAGAAGTTCATAAGATGAACTTCAAGAGGTTCTTAGCGTGGAAATTATGTTGTCACTAAAGTATGACAACGATGGAGCTATTGCGCAGGCTAAGGAACCGAGGTCTCACAACAAATCTAAAACATAGAGAGAGAAGTTATTTGAGAAATCGTTGGGTTGAGGCAATATTGCCGAGCAGAAATTAGCCTCAGCTCACGACGTAGCTGACCCACTCACTAAGCCATTGTCAAAGGCGATGCTAAAGCAACATCTTTAGAAGATAGGTATGATATACCATGGCAATTGGCTTTGAGTGGAAGTGGGATATTGTTAGGTGTGTTCCCTCAATGGCAATGAGGAGGAATTATATTTGAATGAGGCACTAATTTATATTGTACGAACACATAAAGGCAATGAGTGTTTGTTCATGTAAAACTTCATGGCATTAATAAGTATTGAACAAATAGTCCATGTGTATCGAGATTGACTCTTTGCCCTTTATGGAATAAAGAAGTGGCACGGGGAGAGTCTTATTCCTGATCACTTAAAAGGGTTCGCAGGTTAAGAAATCTTAATTGAGCATTAAGATTCAACTTGTATGACACATGTTCTGACAAGGAGTGTCAGTCGAACGCTATGGGATAGTGAGAACACGTGTCATAGATATATCAATGGAATTGATATATTCGAACATGGCTCGTAGTAATCCGATCACATGGGTTTTTACTCGGTGACTGTCAATGATTGGATTACTGACTATAATAGTATGCGTGAGCCTTTAACCTGAGGATTCATTAACAGGATGTGCTTGTGACATTGGACCTGTTACTAGAGTAATTAGGCTTAATTTACCTGTTGGTGGGGCCAACCTCGAAGTCCGATCCCAATGGGCAAGTAGCAGTTGTGAAGTGATTGCCAAGAAGGGATTCACTGTCTCGAAAGTAAACGAGAAGATACCCTATGCGATCATAGGTAACTGAAATGTCTTTAGCTAAAGCAGAAGAATTGACTCATATGGGATAAGGAGGGCAGTTCAGTCATTTCAGATTACTATGGTCCATAGAATAAAATTGAGTTATGTGAGTTTGACATAATCCATGACTCTCACTCGATTGGGGTACATCAGTGAAAGGCTTATACTCATATGGAATTCATAGTCAAGAGGTTTGTAATGACATAGTCATTCGTACTTGGTTGGGCTACAATGTGGGGCCACGGGGGATGGCTAGGTGTCACCCACATCCTTTGGTATCCTCCCATTGCCAATCAAGATGAACCTAGAGAGTCGCACTACCAGGAATGAGTGGGAAATCACTTTGTGTACTTGGAGGGGCATTTTGATAATTTTCCATAAGGTGGACAAATTAATTAAGTGGACTGATTAATTTAATTAGTTGTTTAATTGGATTAAACAATGAAATATTAAATTAATTTGAATATTTAATTAACTTGGTTAAATTAAATATTAATTTAATCACACACATATTTAATTGGATTAAATATGAAATGTAATTAAATTAAAATAGACTTAGTTGATTGGGCCAACTTAGCCCACTTGGAAATCCACATGGGACTATGAGGCGCCTAAACCTAGGCCCAAGTAGGAGGATTCTATATAAATCCTCTAACACTTAGACCTAGGTTAAGATTTGATTAGTTGCCACCAAAAGTTACACAGAAAAGTGGAGAGAAAATATTATCTCCCTCTTCTTCTCTTCTAGCCGCCAATCAAGATGGAGGAGGAAGACTTTTTGGTGAATTCCGCACGTGATTATCTAGAGGCAGGAGTCCCGGGGATTGCTGTTGTAGACGGTGGATCAAGAAACGAAATGGAGAACAAAGAGGTAAATTGTTCTATCTCGTTCTTCGGTTAAAATCAACAAAAACCTAAATTGATCGATAGCTCAGGAATCAAATCAAAATTTTATTCCGCTGCATTTTTGGGTATCGATTCCCAACAACTATATGCTTTGAACGAAGTCTCTTGAATCACACATGACTATGGGACATCATCGGACATCAGGAATGACGATGATGGAATATGTCTCTAATGTCGTGATTCTTAAAAGGTTCTAATTTGTTGATGGGTCTGTCAAGATGAGGGATATTGACAAAGACCCGAAAGACTTGCTTGTGTATATATTTCTTGGAGAACGTGCCTCGTTCCATAGGCATAGCTGTACACTAGGGTTCTCATTTGGATTAATGAGTGAGCTGAACAACCCCGCCAGGAAATTCCTAAAATGGTTATCCTGATCGAGTATGGAATTTCCTATAATCATGTAGGCATAAGAGTAATCCTTATAGACTTGAGGTTCTATTGTTAATTTGAGCATAGTCAATTATACTTTGACTTATCTCATGATTCCTTCACGAATCACCATATGGGATATCTTGGGTATAGTATGATTATGTGTCGAGGTACGTAAGAGACCAAGTTGAGATCCATCACTAATTTAGCAAATCAGACATTTCCTATTTTTTGCTTATTGAATTGATTCAAGGAATCTTTAGCCAAAGTATGGCAATCCAAAGAGGCGGAGTGTTATCTCGTTTAGATTGCATGAATCGATATCATGCAATGAAGGAGAAATAATGATTGAGTCGTAAGAGTTTCAACTAAGCCATTACTCGAGACACCAATCCGGGAAATATGACGGAGGGATCTTACTTATGCGAGGATCGTGGTTATGACAGGTTGAGTATCTTGATATAGTTTGTGTCTAGGTCTTCAAGGCCCGTTGATAGACAGTAACCTTGATTTGTAGGTACCATGTTATTATTGGTGATAATTCATGGTTGGATTAAATCAAGGAAGATTTAATCTAGTACTTTCTAAATACAAGAGGTATAATGGCACTTTTGGAAAGTGTACTTACTACTAGAACATAAACGAGCCTAAGGGGTCACACACTTACTCCTAAGGTTCCTGCTTAAAAGATATTATTAATCGACTTTGGAAGTTGATGTAAAATTAGGAAAGTCTAGGACTTACCTAAAGAGGAATATTATTAGTTGGTAGTAAATCAACTAATTAGACTATTTAATTAATCAAGTAAGATTAATTAATTAATGGACTAAGTAGAGTCCAAGGGTTTTATTTAATTAGTAGAGAAAGTCAAAAATTAAATAAGACTGAAGAAATAATTGGGTAATAATAATTAAGGTTGGACTTTAATTATTATGGAATATTTAATTAAATGGTTAGACTATTTAATTAAATAAGGATTCAAAAATTAAATCAAATTGGATAAAAAATTTGGACTCCAAGTGTAAGTGGGGGCTAGGTGGCGGACGAAACATGGGAGGGGATTTAATTCATCTCCAAGTCTTGATCAAGTTGAAATCAATGAAATATGTAGGAAAGAGAAAAAGGAAAAAGTTAGCTTGAAAGCTAAGTTCCTTATTTTTAGGAAACTCCTTAATAGAATTTGCTTAGGATTAGATGAAAACTAAACCTAAGAGTCTCTCTATGAATACGTGCGTTAAGAAACACACACAAACTTATTTTGAGTGAAATTTTCGTCCACCTCAAGCAAAAAAGGAGAGAAATTTTGTCTTCTTATTTTCTCCAAGAAAGTCGCCCCTCACCCTAATTTTCTTGACAAGGTTTTGCTCATGTGTTGAGATTAACCTTTCACATATATTCCTATCTTCATATATAAGTTTAGATTAGATCCAAAATAAATATATAGGCTAGCACCATATATATATTTATTGCTAGCACCATATATATATTTATTGGGAATTATACGGAGGTGTTGTTAGGAATTTCAAGTTAGAAGTTTTAATGATGACAATGAGGATTACTTGTTAGACCCCAAAATATGTAAGTTTGATTTTAATAGAAATCATGTATAAGCTTTGAGCGTTAGAATTGTAATAGGCTTTATAGGTTTTGATTTATTTTATTCTAGATTGGTAGGCTAAGTACTCTTAGACTGAGCGTCTAATAATTTCTGAGTGAGTTTATCAGTAGTTAAGTTTGAAGACTCAAGCTCCTGAAGTCTGAATAAAAATAAAGATTCCAAGCGTCCAAATGACCAGCTACATCAAGCGTCACTTATAGGACAGAAGTAACTTAAGGATGAATGAACGTCTATCAATGACTGATTTCACCTGAATTTATTTCTAAGTCCAGAAGGAATTTAATGCAAATATTCTCAGTGCATTAAGTGCCAACGGGCATTTAATTCAAATGCATTAAATGCTCATAAGAGCATTAAATGTGATAAGCTCTTTCGGGCGTACGGAGAAGCCACCCTATTGGACTGTCAACTATTCACAGACTGCAACACCAACTTTTGTGCAGCAGATTTTGAGGAAAAAGGACAAAAGCTGTTCACTCGCGGAAGTGAGAGACACGCGCCTGTGCATGTGTCAAACGGACACTTTTTCCAAGAATGCTTATAAATAGGACTTCAACAACAAGTCAAACATACCCGATTGATTCCAAGCCAAATTGCTGTTGAATTGAAGTCTCATTCCTTAAATTCTCAAAAAAGCCAGAATATTCAAGCAAACATTCTCTTTGCTTTTCTTCAAATCCTGAGACAGTCAACCAATATCTCAAATATTCTTTTCGGAGAAACTTATATTACTATTGAGATATTCCCAGTTGTTTGAACTTTATCAAAATCAAACAAACCATTTAGAAAAACCCCATCCAAGCCTCGCGTTCTGTGTGAAGTCGAAGTTGGATACTTGCATTATTTCTGAGTGTAAGAAGCAAGAGGATAGAAGTGTCTTGGAGCAGAAATCTGTGTGAACAAGGAGCTCAAGTCATCAACATCCACCTCTCCCTAAATTGTAGAAGGTTCTGTGTGATTCTTTGACAATCATTTTAGTGGATTGCCTCCAAGTGATCAAGGAGAAGAAGGACGTAGTTGGGATTACACCACCCAACGAACCTTACAAATATTGTGTTATTTACTTTACAGTCAATTCACTTATTATCATATCATTGCATTAATTGACCAAGTAAAACACAATCAAAAGCTGAGCAACTAACAAACAGTTTGTGACGCTAAAAGCTTTCAAACAAGAAAACTATAAAATCAATTTCGCTGTGCTAACACTGATCAAAGAAGTGAACGCTTAAACCTATCTGGTTATAGTATTCAAATCTTGAAGTCTAAGTTAACTTTCTAAAAACAGTCTTCATTAGACGCTCAAGTCAAGCGCTTACTTTTCAAGCGTCCAACGAATTTCAATACGAATCTTTTTGAAGTCGAAAATGACTTCAGCGTCTATTCATCCCCCCCCCCCCTTCTAGACCCTTTCGTGTGCCACTTGGGACCAACAAGTGAGCGATTAAAATAGAAATTTTAAAATTTCTATGTTTAGATCCTTTTTCAAAAATAAGTTACTTTTAAATTTCTCATGGCATTTTCTAAAGTTCCTAAGTTGACTGAGTTAAACTATGACTCATAGAAGGTCAAAGCTTTTACCTATTTGTGTTTCTGTGATGACGAAATGTGTGATGTCATTTCAGATGGACCTATTCAAATTTACAAAGTAATCACCAGAGCGCCTGGAGTCACAAAAGAGACTTCAGATGGCTATGTTGAGAAGCCTAAGCAGGAATGGTCCACAAATGAGCGTCGAAGATTTAATCTAGACAATGTTGGATGAAACGCTTTGTACACTGCTATTGGTGACAATGACAATTTATTCAACAAGGTCAAAGCTTGTAACACTACCAAGGAGATATGGGATAAGTTAGCCATAATTTGTGGCAGTTCAGCACAAATCAAGGAAAACAAACTTTCAATCGCCAAAGAAAAATTTAATGGTTTTAAGATGTTGCCTAACAAGACCTTAGAGCAATTGGACATAAGATTCACAGCTCTTGTTACAGAACTTACATCGTTGGGTATGGATTTGCAAAACAGAGAAATGGTGATTAAGATTTTCGGAAGTCTACCTAGTATATTTTTGATGAAGACAACAGCGATGAGAGAATCTAATATGTTGGATCTTTTAAGTCCAGAAGACGCCTTTTCAGGACTCAAGGCATTTGAGTTTGGGTTTAATTCAGCCAGTGATGTTGTGAGTAGTCCGATAATTGAGTCTGGAGCGCTCGTAGCATCAATCAAGGGTAAATCGGGTAATAAGGGAAAAGTTTCAGATATCAGTGAGGATGAGGAACTAGCGCTTCTAAATAGATTCAGAAAGTTCTTACGATGTGAAAAGAAAGGAAATAGTCTTAAGCATCAAGGACACAGTTCATATCAAACGCTTGCTCCAGTACAACAACAGTATCAAGCAGCTTAGTATTCTGTTCCTACACCCCAAGCGGCTGTTCAGTACCAAGCGTCTACTCAAAATCTCTCAGCGCCTGTGGTCTCAAAACCACACACTGCAAGGTAAACAAATGAACAAATGATGAAAACTAATATTTGTTATAATTGCAGGAAACCAGGGCACTACCAGGTAAATTGCCCTTATTTAAATGTATCGAAGCCTTCAAGGCAAGATTACTTGGATAGAAACCAATTTAGGAGCAACCTTCGTCAACAAGGTTTGCTAGCTGAATCAGAACGAGCGTTCGCACCTGAAGATTTGGAGTCATCAGAGGAGAGTAGTGATGATGATGAGCCAGTGGATGACTCAGCGCTTATCTCTCTCATGGCCATAGATGATGAAGCGTCCCCTGAGGTAAACACTGAATTATCTCTTCCTCTCTCTTATGAAGAATTACTTGACAAAGTGAAAGAATATTATAATGATTGTCAAGTTGCTGCCAAATTATATCAAAATCACTTCGATATCATTTCATCGCTCAAGAGTGATAATGTGACGCTCAAGGCAGAGTTGCAAGTTCAGCAACAATGTATTGAGAAGAACAAAGCACTTGAGAGTGAGATAATCCAGTTGAAAAGTGATCTTGATATAATAGTTAAGAGAGAAGTTGAGCTGATCGCTGACTTGCTAAATCAGAACAACTCGTCTCATCATTCTCTAAAGCGTCAAGAAAGCTAGACAATGTGACTGAGGTAACAAGGTTATTTGGTGAAAAGATCGGTTTAGGAAGCAATAAATTCGGTAAACAACCAAACAAATCTAATGTTACGGCAAACAACAAAGGAAAGGGTGTTTTCTTTGTTGAGAAAGGTTCACAAGGTCAAACACAAAATGAATCGAGCGACAATGGTACGAGGCCAAATGAGAAAGCCAAAGCTGACTCAGGCAAGGCTAAGGCAAAGGCAAATGATTCACAAAGATGGATTCATCCAAACGCTCAAAAGGTTAAGGGTAAACCTAACCACTGTGAATCAAGCGCTAAGCGTCTAACATCAAAAGTGCAACCCAAGCCAGCGCCAAGGAAATACCAGCGTTAATATCCAAGGTAGTCAAGATGACATTATCGATACTATGATGATTATGATTATGATTAGTATTATAATCGAGGATATTATTATACACCCAAACAACACACACAACACAATGTGAAACCCAAGAAGGCCAGTATTCCTACAATGAAGACTAGGCAAATATGGGTTCCTAAAGTTCTAATTCAAACTAACAATGCTACTAATAGTGAAGGACCCAAGCAACAATGGGTACCTAAACAGAAATAGAACTTCCCTTTTGATTGCAAGTACCTAGAGCTAGAGCCAATACATCTGTTTGGTACTTTGATAGTGGATCGTCAAGGTACATGACTGGTTCCAAGGATCTTTTGATCAACTATCAAGCTGCCAACGGTCCTCAGGTTGTATTTGGTGACAACTCCAAAGGTAAAACCAAAGGTATAGGTACTGTGCATAGGGGGAACATCATGATAAGTGATGTTTATTATGTTAAGGGTCGAAAGCACAATTTATTAAGCATAAGTCAATTTTGTGATAAAGGCTCTGAAGTCATATTCTCAAGTGACTGTTGCTATATAAATTACCCTAAGACTAAGATTACTAAATTGAAAGGTAAAAGAAAAAACACGTATATTTGGTAGATTGGGGTTCAACAACTGATAACAACCCAACATGTTTTGTTGCTAAAAATGAAACTAAAACGGGTTGGTTATGGCATAGAAAAATGAATCACCTCAACTTTAAGACAATATCTCAGCTTATAAATCTAAAACTTGTAGAGGGATTACCAAAATGACCTTTTCACAAGGATCGCCTTTGTGACGCTTGTCAAATGGGCAAACAAGTCAAATCATCTTTTGAGAGAAAACCTCATCTATCTACCTCTAGAATACTCGAACTACTTCACATGGATCTCTTAAAAGATCAGTGTTTGGACCTGTTCAAACGATCAGTGTAAGCGGTAAGAAGTATACTTTGGTGATAGTAGATGATTTCTCTCGATTTACTTGGGTAGAATTTCTTTCATCCAAAGATGAGACATATGACAAAACAAAGCTTATTCGGAAACTTCAAACATTGAAAAACCTAAAGGTTGCAAGAATAAGAAGCGATCACGGTACTGAGTTTACTAACAAGATTGTTGAGAAGTTTTGTGCAGAGAATGGAATACATCATGAGTATTCAGCTCCCAGAACTCTCCAACAGAATGGTGTTGCTGAGTGAGTAACAGAACGCTCAAGGAAGCTGCCAGGACAATGTTAGCAGAGTCTTAGCTTGCTCCTAGGTTTTGGGCCGAAGCGATCAACACTGCTTGTTACACTCAAAACCGTTGCATGATCAACAAACAGGATGGGAAAACTCCATATAAACTATGGAAGGGACATACGCCAAATGTTTCATACTTTCACATCTTTGGTTCTAAATATTTTATCTATAATAATGGATCCCAAATCCTAAAGACATTTGATCCTAAAGCGGATGAAGGAATCTTTCTAGGCTACGCCAAGAATGGAAAGAATTTTCGCATCCTAAACAAGACCAAGTCAAAGGTTGAGGAATCTATTCATGTTGGTTTTTATGATGCTTACCAAGAATAGAGTAAGGTTAATATGAATGATGTAGGAGTTGAAGATATGTGGTATCAAGCGTCTAAGATTACCATTGATGATGATAGTGACGACGATGATGAGATCTCAGTGCCACCTCCTAAGATCACTCGTAGATTATCTCGGATAACATTGCAAGATCTGCTGATGATCATGAAGAGAGTGATCACCAAGAGCAAACAAGGATCTGTGAACTTGAAGCACCTACGCAAGAAGGTAGTCGAGCGTCTGATCGTTAAGCGCCTGTTCAACCTCTTAATCCTTTCCAACCAGATAGACTATAGCCGCGTGATCATCCACCTGAACAGATTATTGGAGATATTGAAGCGCTTGTTAGGACTAGAGCCACTACATTTAACAAGGCTATGTTGCAAGCTTTCTATCTCAAATGGAGCCTAAGAAAGTGGATGAAGCGCTAAGCGAACCAAGTTGGATTGAAGCCATGCAAGAAGAGCATAATCAGTTTGAGCGTAGTAAGGTTTGGACACTAGTACCAAGGCCAACTCACCAAGGAGTTATTGGAACTAGATGAGTTTATAGAAACAAGATGGATGAGAATGGCATTGTGAAAAGGAACCAGGCCAGACTCGTAGCTCAAGGTTATTGCCAAGAAAAGGGTATTGATTTTGATGAGACATATGCTCTTGTCGCCCGTCTTGAAGCAATCCGCTTGTTTCTAGCGTATGCAGCGTTCAACAAGTTTACCGTGTATCAAACGGACGTGAAGAATGCCTTTCTGAATGGAAAACTCCAAGAAGAGGTATATGTGGAGCAACCACTGGGATTCATCAACAACCATGGTAAGGGTATGGTTTACAAGCTAGACCAAGCACTTTATGGGCTTATGCAAGTACCCCGAGCATGGTATGACGCTCTCTCTATTTGCCTTATTGCTAAAGGCTTTTTCAAAGGCAGCGTTGACACAATGTTATTCAAAATTTCCAATAATGAAGATATTCTCTTAGTCCAAATTTATGTTGATGATATCATATTTGGTTCTACTAATATGCGTCTGTGTGAGAAAATTTCAAAAGTGATGCAAGAACAATTTGAAATGAGCATGATGGGTGAATTAACATTCTTCTTAGGATTACAAGTTAAACAACTCCCTAATGGCATATCTATTAACCAAGATAAATACACACGTGATATGATTAAGAAATTTGGTATGGAAAATGCATCATATTCAAAAATTCCAATGAGCCAAACGCTTAAGTTAGATAAAGATGAAAGTGGAAAGAAGGTTCATATCACTAATTATAGAGGTATCATTGGATCACTTCTTTATCTTACTACCAGTAGACCTGATATTATGTTTTCGGTATGCATGTGTGCACGTTTTCAAGCTGATCCTAAAGAATCACACCTTATTGCTGCTAAGAAGATCCTTAAATACCTAAAAGGCACACAAAATGTGAGCTTATGGTATCCAAGTGACTCTCCTTTTGAACTAATTGGTTACTCAAATGCAGATTTTGCAGGTTGCAAAATAGATTGTAAGAGTACTAATGGTACGTGTCAATTTCTAGGTGATAGGTTAGTTTCATGGCATAGTAAGAAACAACAATTGATAACTACCTCTACAACTGAAGCCGAGTATATAGCTGCAAGAAGTTGTTGTGCACAAGTGTTATGGATGAGGCAACAACTTAGAGATTATGGTATAATCCTAGGTCCAACCCCTATTCATTGTGATAACCAAAGTGCTCTAGCCATGACTCAGAACCTTGTTCTTCACTCCAGAACTAAACATATTGACATTAGATACCATTTTCTTTGTGACCATGTTCAAAAGAAAGATATCTCCATGCACTTTATCAGAACTGACAAATAATTAGCAAATATCTTCACCAAAGCGCTCAATGAACAACGTTTTCTCACTTTGAGAAGTGAATTGTGTATGATCGATTTAAATGCTTAATCATTATGAATCATCTTTTATTAAACATATAATTTAGGGGAAATCCACTTTATTTATGTCCAAAAGATCTTTGAAAAGTTGTTGCAAGTTAACAAATTTAGGGGAATCTTAAAATTGTACTTGAGCCTGACTGAAAGCGTCAATGATCAAAAACTTTCATATGCATGATCATCAACGCTCAGTATTATTTGTGTATAATATGTTGGACGCTCAAACATAAAAAGGTTTTGATCTCAAGCGTCAACTTAAGTATTACAACAGTTACAACAAGTAGTACTTGTTAAGTGTTGAACGTATTCCATTTAACATTTAATATAAAATTGTTTATAAAATTCATGCATAAATTTTACACGCTTCTTGAAGCAGTGGATAGACTCAACAGTCTATTGTGTACTCTATTCACACGCTTCCATCATATCAAACTAGCAGGTAATCAAAAACTTTTCAAAATGATGGTTCAGAGATAGCACGTGTCTGTGTACGTGTCAATGTACCATCAGGCGCGTGTGCTACACTTTGAAAATCCCAAACGTTTTAAAACTTTAACTCAGATGTCAAATCTTTATATATGGGAGTTACCAAATGTAACTTCTCTCTCTTACACAAAACTCACGTCCGCAGTTAAAACTATTCATTGCTGAGATTAAATAACTTTACATGTGGCTACATCTTATTGAGACGAGAGAACACAAGTTTTAAAATGATCATACTGTGTCATTTAAAACACAATTTTTGCAGAAAAGTTTTTTACTTTTACTCTCTGCAAAATTACTCTCTACAAATTTTACTCTCTCTCTCTCTCTCTCAAAGCAAAAGACAATCTCAATTCATCCCTTTCACTAAAGTGGCACCGAAGAAATCCACTACCACTTCTGTCGAGCCTACCATTAAGGTTACTAAAGGCCTTGTTATCGACTGGAAATTTCTTTATGAACAACCTCAGATCAACTTGACAGATATGATGGACCTGGTAACCAAGGTTGGACTTAAAACATTCTTGACTCAATACTCCTATCTGTTTCCAACGGAAGTCGATACCTTCTGGAAGACTGCTAAACTATCCGCGAACAAGAAGTCTATCTCTTGTCTCATTCCTCTATCCAAGAAGGAGTCACCAAAGGAATTGTAATGTCTGCTGCTTCCATTGCCAACAACTTCAATCTCCCAAATGTGGGTGAGGCATTGGATTGCATTACTTTGGAACAAATCAAAGAAGAATGGACCACTATGAGTGCTTATGATGGTGTACCCTACAAACAACACTTTGTAAAGAAAGAATTAGTGTCCAAATACCGACTGATGGATGATTTCTGCAGCAAGATCATAGAATGCAGAGTGGGTACCTTGGATAAGGTGAACCCAATGCAATTTCAGATAATAACGGCGATACTCCTCAACATCAAGATCAACTGAAGTGAGTATGTCTTTGGAAGGTTTTGGGACTGTTTAAGTGCCCCAAATAAATCTTATGGGCTTATTTTGAGTGACCTACAGTATCGATCAGGCTGTGTCTACTCGTCTAGTCATCCTCTGAACAAGACCAAGTTGTTGGGAAAGCGGATTCTGAACAATCTCTTCAATCCTGCCAAGGTTGGTGGTGCTGCTAGACCACTCTCTGAGCGTCTAGAAGTACGTGAAGTGTCCAATGAGGAAGCTGAGACTCCTGCTCAAGAGGAAGCCGTGAAGCATCTGGCTGTTACAAAGAAGAGGGCTCCCAGAAAGCCCAAGGCTCAAGTTGTTCCTTCTCCTCAAAAGGATGATGAGGAAACCGATGAGGATGCAGAGGACAAGATCCCTCTGATCAAGTGGAGGAAGCTGGAAGGCATTATTAAACAAATAGACTTTGAGGAACCAGCTGCCGCTCCTCCCGCTCAAACGCTTAAACTCGTTGAAGGAGTTAACGTAAAGAAGATTTTCAAGTGTTCCAGGACAAGCAATCATCAAGCTGCTCCTGTTCCTGAAGAGCCTGAGACTGTTGAGCCAAGCACTCAAGTTGCTGTTGAGACAAGCTCTCAGGGTAAGTTTATTTCTTCCCGCAACATTTTTTTTCCTACATCTGTAGAAGATCCTGCTCTTATAGAGGATAATTCTTGTGCTACAACTTTAATTCCAGCTACTGCTGAAGCATCAACAGACGTCCATCTGGATGTTGAGACGACGGAGATTGTGGCTATTGCTAAAGACGTTGCCTTCGAAGCTGTTGCAATTGAAATTGAGGAACCTACTCCCAAAGAGGTTCATACATAAAATTTTATCCCGGCTATAGCAGAGGCACGCTCAAAAGGTCAGAGCGTTGTTGAGGATGTTACGAAGCCAAAGCACTTCTTCAAGCTGGGCCCACTGAAGATGATTGATCATTCAATCAATTATATGCCTCCAGCACTCGAAGAAGATTTCATTCCAGTAGGATATAATGAAGAAAGATACATTACTGCTGAGAATGAAATTGCCCTACTGATTGCCATTGATAGTAAGATCATGGATATAGTGTTCAACGTTGAGCTGACAGAAATTGAGAGGAAATACTATCTGGCCATTCAACTTGGTAAAACTCCTGGTTAGATACCGTCTTCTCTTATTCTTCAACAACATAGACAAGGATATAGAACTCCTAAGTGTGATGCAGATCTGGCTTACTACCTAAACTATGGGCACAACAACTCAACCGGTTTTGCTCTAAGAGACTACAACATCCGAGTTATGATCCTTTTCGCCCAACCTTTCTCAATCCGTCAGAGGCAGTCTTGAAAGAGAAGGCTACACACATTTTCCTCACATAGCAAACAGTATTGAAAATGTGAATTCTATCAATCCACTTTGACTATGGAAGAATAAAGGAATTCATGCCGGTGAGCGTCTAGCATCTCTCACGGATATGATTCAGGCTGAAGCTAATGCGTACTTTGACAGCGTCTGGAATGCTAACTATCAGATTGATAGATATCGCTTTGAATCCATCAGAGATGTCCACCATGAAGGCATTCGAGCTATGCTCAATGCTGGAACAGATTACTGTATGACAAAGGTAAACTAGGCTGAAGCGTATGTGGGCCATAAATACACTTTCCCAGAGTTAGTTCAAGCTCCCCACCAATTTGGCATAGGCATGCAAGACAAGAAGCGTCAATTCGCCAAATATTGCCTTAGAAATTCGTCATCAAATTGAGCAATGCTTGCGTCAAGAGCTTCACAGACTATCCATCACTCCTCTTCGTTTCAACGCTTAAGCGTCAACCAGTGGCAGTGTTTCAGTATCTAGTTTGAAATTCTCTCCAAGCCAATGAAAAGACAATTTTAACATGATGGTGAAGATTATGACTCCCCTTTCTCATTTCGACAGAATCTTCACTGCTAATCTCAGCCAATGGAACGACTCAATCATTAATCCCTTTTGAGGATATCCATTGCTCCCTTCTATCCGCAAAGAGGAACTCAATCAATATGAGTTTGTCCTCTCACTGCTGGAAAGAAATCAGAGACTAGCTTAAGCTATCTATCCCTACCTGGAAGAGTACTACAGTTCTTATGTGCCTGAATCTCAGCGTCTCCGACATCTTCCAACAGATAGGCTGATTGGATTTTCCAGGGATTTCTGCTCAGATACGATCTTCTCTATTTGCCAAGCGCCGTCCAAAGTCTTCCCGAATCATGTGCTGGATATCATTGGTCCCATGTACATCAGGGCCATAGACAGTCCGATTCGCACATTCATTCAAGGTACTTATCTTCTTCTTCAGCATCTAACTGAACTTCTCGAAGCTGCTTCAGATTCCTATGCAAATCTTGCCAAGTGGAACTTTCAATTTTATGACTTCCGCCAAACGTAGTCAGCGCTTGAGAAAGCGTCTATAAAGTTAATTGGAGAGTCTGCCCCAGCATCCACTGCAGAAGTTGCAAGTATTCCAGCGTCAGCTGAAGAACATGTTCAAGCGTCTCCACCAGAGGATAATCCTGACGCTTCTGAACATGTTATTGCTGATACTGCTGAAGATCTTCCGATTGACGTATGAGGTAAAGTTTTTGATCATGCATATCAAGCTCCCCTTGACTTACTCAAGCATACATCCAGATATAAGCGACCGACTTCTCAAGCAGTTCCTTCGGATGTGAACCTTTGTTAAAATAAGTCCTAGAGGAGGTAAGCAATCACGCTACTCAGAAGGAAGAATCCCTCCACTGGATTAAGACTGATTTGGCAAAGATTGAATCTCAAACCATGAATGCTCAAATTGCTCATATGCGCGGTTCTGCTCAAGCGGCTGTTGATGAGTGTCGCAGAGAATTTCAAAATATAAATGATGCTACCAGCGCTAAGCTCCTTGCAATGCAAGAACATTTCAACAAGCGTCTGGATGATCTTACAGCTTCAATGTCTCAGATTGCTACTCAAGTTAGCCTACTCACCCAGCATTTTCTGAAGGCTAATGATGGCCATAAGAGGGAAGGACAGAGAAGAGGGGAGAAGGGGAAAGCTTCTAGTTCAAGAACTTCCAGCCCTCCACTCAAATGTCAAACTTTCTTTCAGTTCCTTCCAGTGCCTTCAAGGGCTCTGCTCGAACAGTTTTATGTTCCATTCTCTAGACCGCCTATTCCAGAGCCCTCTGACTTGAAGATCATTGCTAAAGAGCAAAAGAAGTCAGACTTCATTAGAGCATTTAGAGTATGTTTAAGGATGATTGGCATTGACCCAGCTAAATGGGATAAGCAATTTGTTGCTTATAAAATGAGACAACAAGAAGAAAAGAAGATAGTAATAAATAAAGAACATGCCGCCATGATTAGGCTTGAAGAAAACATTTCAGAAGCAATCAGGGCTGAGGTAAACAGAAGACTCAACACTCAAGAAGAAGAAGATGATTAAGAGCTGCTGCCTATATTCTTGTCTCTTTTGTATTTTTTATTATTGATGTAATTGTAAACTTCTTGAACTATCAGTGATACATATATAAAATGCATTTTCAGCTGAAACATCTCGTTGAAGCATAACTAACATTAGCTAACCAAAGCTAACTTTTATTTTGGATGTCTAACTCTTGAACTACAAAATAGTAAGTATTGCCATAATCAAAAAGGGGGAAATTGTTAGGAATTTCATGTTAGAAGTTTTGATGATGACAATGAGGATTACTTGTTAGACCCCAAAATATGTAAGTTTGATTTTAATAGAAATCATGTATAAGCTTTGAGCATTAGAATTGTTATAGACTTTATAGGCTTTGATTTATTTTATTCCAGATTGTTAGGCTAAGTACTCTTACACTAAGCATCTGATAATTTCTGAGTGAGTTTATCAGTAGTTAAGTTTGAAGACTTAAGTGCCTGAAGTCTGAATAAAGATAAAGATTCCAAGCGTCCAAATGACCAGCTACATCAAGCGTCACTTATAGGACATAAGTAATTCAAGGATGAATGAGCGTCTATCAATGATCGATTTCACCTGAATTTATTTTTAAGTCCAAAAAGAGTTTAATGCAAATATTCTCAGTGCATTAAGTGCCAATGTACATTTAATTCAAATGCATTAAATGCTGATAAGAGAATTAAATGTGATAAGCTCTTTCAGACGTATAGAGAAGCCACCCTATTGGACTGTCAACTATTCACAGACTGCAACACCAACTTTTGTGCAGCAGATTTTCAGGAAAAGGGACAAAAGCTGTTCACTCACAGAAGTGAGAGACACGCGCCTGTGCATGTGTCAAATGGACACTTTTTCCAAGAATGCCTATAAATAGGACTTCAACAACAAGACAAACATATCTGATTGATTCCAAGCCAAATTGTTGTTGAATTGAAGTCTCATTCCTTAAATTCTCAGAAAAGCCAAAACTTTCAAGAAAATATTCTCTTTGTTTTTCTTCAAATCCTGAGACAGTCAACCAATATCTCAAACATTCTTTTCAGAGAAACCTACATTACTATTGAGATATTCCCAGCTGTTTGAACTTTATCAAAATCACAAAACCATTTAGAAAAACCCTATCCAAGCCTCGCGATCTGTGTGAAGTCGAAGTTGGATACTTGCATTATTTTTTAGTGAAAGAAGCAAAAGGATAGAAGTGTCTTGGAGCAGAAATCTGTGTGATCAAGGAGCTTAAGTCATCAACATCCATCTCTCCCTAAATTGTTGTGTGATTCTTTGAGAATCATTTTAGTGGATTACCTCCAAGTGATCAAGGAGAATAAGGACGTAGTTGGGATTGCACCACCTAACGAACCTTACAAATATTGTGTTATTTACTTTACAGTCAATTCACTTATTATCATATCATTGCATTAATTGACCAAGTAAAACACAATCAAAAGTTGAGCAACTAAGAAATAGTTTGTGACGCTAAAAGCTTTCAAACAAGAAAACTATAAAATCAATTCCGTTGTGCTAACACTGATCAAAGAAGTGAACGCTTAAACCTATCTGGTTATAGTATTCAAATCTTGAAGTGTTGGTCCCAAGTGGCATACGAAAGGGTCTAGAAGGGACGGGGGTGAATAGACCCTGAAATCTATTTCGACTTCAAAAATTCGTATGAACAAAAGATTTTGGATGCTTGGAAAGTAGACGCTTGAAGTGTCTAACGCTTAGCTTAAGCGTTCACTTAAAATATAGGAGCTTTGGTGAAGCGTCTAACGAAGACTATTTTTATAAAGTTAACTTAGATTTCAAGACTTGAATACTACAACCAAATAGGTTTGAGCGTTCAGTTCTTTGATCGGTGCTAGCACAGCGGAATAATTTTTTTAGTCTTCTCTTTGAAAGCTTTAATGTCACAGAAAGTGTATTTAGTTGCATAGCGTTTGATGAAGTTTTACTTTATCAGATTATGATATGACAATATGAATGCTGAAAGTAAAGTAAAGAACAGTATTTGTAAGGTTCATTGGGTGGTGTGATCCCAACTACGTCCTTCTTCTCCTCGAACACTTGGAGCCAATCCACTAAAATGATTCTCAAAGAATCACACAGAATCTTCTACAAATTAGGGAGAGATGGATGTCGATGACTTGAGCTCCTTGATCACACAGATTTCTGCTCCAAATCACTTCAATCTCCTTGCTTCTTTCACCAAGAAATATGGCAAGTATCCAACTTCGACTTCACACAGATCGCGAGGCTTGGATAGGGGTTTTTCTAAAAGGTTTGTTTGATTTTGATAAAGTTCAAATAACTAGGAATATCTCAGTAGTAATGTGGGTTTCTCCGAAAAGAATGTTTGAGATATTGGGTTGACTGTCTCAGGATTTGAAGAAAAGCAAAGAGAATATTTTCTTGAAAGCTTTGGCTTTTCTGAGATTGTAAGGAATGAGACTTCAATGCAACAGCAATTCGACTTGATAATTGTTCTCTCTATTTGGCTTGTTATTGAAGTCCTATTTATAGGCATTCTTGGAAAAAGTGTCCGTTTGACACATGCAAGGGCGTGTGTCTCTCACTTTCGCAAGTGAACAACTTTTGTCCTTTTTCCTGAAAATCTGCTGCACAAAAGTTGGTGCTGCAGTCTGTGAATAGTTGATAGTCCAATAGGGTGGCTTCTCCATACGTCTGAAAGACCTTATCACATTTAATGCTCTTATCAGCATTTAATGCATTTGAATTAAATGCCCGTTCGCATTTAATGCATTTGAGAATATTTGCATTAAACTCCTTCTGGACTTTAGAAATAGATTCGGGTGAAATCAGTCATTGATAGACGCTTATTCAATCCTTGAATTACTTCAATCCATAAAGTGACGCTTGGAATAGCTGGTTATTCTAGACGCTTCGAATCTTCATCTTTATTCAGACTTCAGGCGCTTGAGTCTTCAAACTATAATTCTGATAAACTCACCCAGAACATATCAGGCGCTTAGTCTAAGACAGCTTAACCTAACCATCTAAAATAAGAATAAAGGAAAGCCTATTACAAATCTAATGCTTCAAAGCTGAAAAACAAACTTACATATTTTGGGGTCTAACAGAAAAATCTTAATTGTCATCATCAAAACATCTAACATGAAATTCCTAACAATTTCCCCCTTTTTGATGATGGCAATACTTACTCTTTTATAGTTTAAGAGTTAGACAGCCAAAATAAAAGTTAGCTTTGATTAGATACGGTTAGTTAAGGTTAGTTACGCTTCAACGAGATGTTTCAGCTGAAAAAAAATGCATTTTATATATATCGAGAGTTCCAAGCATTTTTACAACTAAACAAACAAAATATGAGAGACAAGAATATAGATAATGTAAATCAAAAAGCTTTAATGACTTGATCTAACTTTGTATCGCTTGGGCATTTCAGCTCGGATAGCTTCAGTCAGATTATCTTCTAAGGTCATCATCACTTCATGATCTTTGTTGATTATGAGCTTATTTTCTTCTTGTTGTCTCTTCTTGAAAGCAGAAAAGTGTTTGTCCCAATCAGTTGGATCAATACCAATATACCTTAGACAAATTCTGAAAGTTCGAATGAAGTCAGACATCTGCCTCTCTTCAGCTAAAATTTTGGAATCTGAAGGTTCTGGAATGGATGTTCTTTGAAAAGGGATGTCAAACTGTTCTAACATTGCTCTTGTAGGTATTGGTAGATTTGGATATAGTGCTCTTGGAGGTTCCCTTAGTGTTCTACTAGGTGCTCCAAAGTCACTTACTTTTAAAGCAGTTATCCATGATGGGAGACTTAGCACAGAAGGAGAGGTTAAGACTTGACGCTTGAGAGGCGTAGGTTCTTGAGCTCTTGAACTAGACGTTTTCCTCTTTTCTCCTTTCTTCTTCTCTTCCCCCTTATTGCCATCATCAGACTTCAGAAAGTGTTCTGTAAGTAAACTTACCTGATGAGCAATCTGAGACATAGAGTCAGAGATGTCGTCCAGACGCTTGTCAAAGCGTTCCTACAGTGCAAGAAGCTTGGCGTTGGTAGCATCATTGAGAGATGTCTCTAGGGTTTCGAGGCGCTTTTCTAACTCTTCTTTCATGGCAAGTTAGTGGGCATGAGTAGCATCATGCATTTCTTGAAAAGTTTGTTTGCACTCACCAACAGCCGCTTGAGCTGAGCTACGCATATGAGCAATTTGAGCGCTCATAACGTGAGACTCAATTTTTTCCAAATCTTCTTTAATCCAGTGAAGGGATTCTTCATTCTGAGTAGCATGAACACTTATATCCTCCAAAACGGATTTGAGCAAAGGACCAAAAGATTGACTCTCATCTGATTGAACAGCTTGAGGAGTCGGTCGCTTGAATCTGGATGAGTGTTTTAGAGAGTCAAAGGGAGCTTGATATGCTGTATCAAAGGCAGTACCTCGTACGTCAAGAGAGAGATCCTCAGCAATATCAGCATCAACCGGTTCAGGAGCGTCAGGAATATCCTCTGGTGGAGACGCTTGAACGGGTTCTTCAGCAGACGCTGGAAAATTGGCAACTACGGAAGTGGACGCTTCAATTGTCTTAGAAGGAGCTTCCTCAAGTGCTGACTTTGCTTGGTGAAAGTCATCGAATTGGAAGTTCCAATTTGCTAAATCGGCAAGAGAAGTGGACGAAGCTTCCATAAGTTCAGTGAGTCTAGATCTAGAACAGCAAGAACCAAAAATAAATGTGTGAAGAGGACTATCAATGGCCCTGATGTGCTTGGGACCAATGATGTCAAGCACATGATGCGGAAAGACTTTGGACGGCGCTCGACAGATAGAGAAAATGGAGTCTGGAGAGGAATTTCGAGAGAATCCAATCAAGCAGTCAGAGGAAAGAGACTTGAGACGCTAATCCTCAGGCACGTAAGCAGCGTAGTACTCTTCTAAATATGGATAGATCGCTTGAGCTAGTCCCTGATTTCTTTCAAGCAGTGAGAGAACAAACTCATAATGATTGAGTACCTCTTTGCGGATAGAAGGGAGCAGAGGATATCCTCGAAAAGAGTTGATGACGGAGCCGTTCCATTGTCGGAGATTGGCAGTGAAGATTTTGTCGAAATGAGATAAAAGAGTCATAATCTTCACCATCAAGTTAAAATTATCTTCACAGTGGCTGGGAGCGAAATTCAGGCTAGTAATTTGAGTACTGCCACTGGTAGACGCTTGAACGTTGAAATGTAGAGGAGTAATGGATAGTCTGTGAAGCTCCTGACGTAGACATTGTTCAACTTGATGTCTAATTAGTGGGAGCTTGAGAACAGGTCCAACTCTCTGTTGACGCTTCTTCAGGCAATACTTGGCGAAATGACGCTTCTTGTCATGCATGCCTATGCCGAACAAATGGGGAGCTTGGACTCATTCTGAGAAGGTGTACTTGTTGCCCATCTAAGCTTCAACCCAAGTGACTTCGTTTATGCCGTAGTCTGTGCCAGCGTTGACAATAGCTCTAATGCCTTCATGGTGAATATCTCGGATAGATTCAAAAAGATATCTATCGATCTGATAGTTATCATTTCCAGACGCTATCAAAATATGCATTAGCTTCAGTCTGGATCAAATCTGTGAGAGATTCTAGACGCTCACCGGCATGAACTGTTATATTTTTCCATAGGCGAAGTGGATTGACCAGAGCTAGGTTTTCAGGACTATTCGCAATATGAGGAAAGTGTGTGTAACCTTCTCGGTTCAATACTGCCTCTGATGGATTGAGAAAGCTAGGGCGAAGAGGCTCATATACATGAATATTATAGTCTCTGAGAGCAAAACCTGTACTCCTGTTGTGGCCATAGTCAAGGTAATATGCCAGATCCACATCACATCTAGGAGTTCTACCTCCTTGTCTATCTTGTTGGAGAATGAGAGAAGACGGTATTTGACCAGGAGTATTTCCTAGTTCAATGGCTCTATAATACTTTCTCTCAATTTCTGTCATCTCAGTGTTAAACAGGATATCCTTGATTTTATTATCGATATCAATCAGTAGGGCAATCTCATTCTCAGCAGCAATATATTTGTCTTCATTATATCCGATAGGAATGAAATCTTCTTCAAGTGCTGGAGGCATGTAGTTGATCGAATGATCAATCGTCTTTAGCGGGTCCAGTTGTAAGAAATGCCTTGGCTTTGTAACGTCTTCAGCAACGCTCTGACCTTCTGAGCGTGCCTCTGTTATAGTTGGAACAGGGATTGATGACTGAACCCCTTTGAGAGCAGGTTCCTCATGTTCAATTGCAGCAGCTTCTCCGGCAATGTCTTTGGCAATCGCCACAACTTCTGTCATCTCAACATCTAGATGGACATTGGTTGACACTTCAGCAGCAGCTAGAGCTAAAGCTGTAACAAAAGAACTATCCTCTATAAGAGCAGGATCTTCTACAGATATAGGAATAGGAATGTTGCGGGAAGAAATAAACTTACCCTGAGAACTTGTATCAACAACAATACTTTGAGCGCTTGGCTCATCAGCAACTTGAGCGCTTGGCTCAACAGTCTCAGGCTCTTCAGGAACAGGAGCAGCCCGACGCTTGCTTGTCCTGGAGCGCTTGAATATTTTCTTCACGTTAACTCCTTCAACGAGTTTAAGCGCTTGAGCAGGAGGAGGAGCAGCTGGTTCATCGAATTCGATTTGTTTGATGATTCCTTCCAGCTTCCTCCGCTTGAGAGGTAACTTGTCCTATGCATCCTCACCAGTTTCCTCATTATCTTTCTGAGGAGCAGGAACATCTTGTACCTTGGGCTTTCTAGGAGCCCTCGTCTTGGTAACAGCCGGATGCTTCACAGCTTCCTCTTGAGCAGGACGCTCAACCTCTTCATCAGATGCTTCACGTACAGTCTGACGCTCAGAAAGTGGTTTAGCAGCACCACCAATTTTGGGAGGATTGAAAAGATTGGTCAGAATCCTTCGTCCAAAAAACTTAGCCTTATTCAGTGGGAGACCTGAGGAGTAAACGCAGTCTGATCTGTACAGAAGGTCACTTAAAACAAGTCCATATGGGGTGTTCAGACAGTCCCTAAACCTTCCAAAGATGTACTCACTCCAGTTCATTTTGATGGAGAGAAGTATAGCAGTCATCATCTGAAATTGGATAGGGTTAACCTTGTCGAATGTGCCCACTCTGCATTCAACAATTTTACTGCAGAAATCAGCTAATAGTCTGTACTGAGATACCAGATCTTTCTTTTCAAAGTGCTGAGTGTAGGGTACACCATCGTACGCCCTCATAACTGTCCATGCTTCCTTGATTTGTGCCAAAGTGACACTAGCCAGTGCATTACCTTCATTAAGAAGATTGAAGTTCTTTGCAATGGAGTCACCATTCAACACAAATTCTTTTGCTGGTTCTTTCTTGGACATAGAGAGGAGGCAAGAGATAGACTTCTTGTCCTCCGAGAGTTTTGCAGTCCTCCAGAAAGTATCAACTTCCGTCGGAAATGAGTATGAGTATTGTGTTAAGAACTTCTTGAGTCCAGCCTTTGTAACAGTATCCATCATATCATGCAGGTTGATTTGGGGTTGATCATACAAGAATTTCCAATCAACAACAAGGCCTTCAGTAACCTTGATGATGGGTTTGGCAGAAGTAGATGAAGCTTTCTTTGGTGCCATTTTTGAAAGTAGAGTGAACTGAGATTTTCTTTTGCTTTGAGAGAGAGAGAGAAATTTGCAGAAATTTTTGAGTGAAAGTGAATGGTCTTTCTACAGAAGTTGTATAAATGACATAGTAAAGAGTTTTGAAACTTGTGTTCTCTAGTCCTTGTATGATTTAGACACGTGTAAGGACTTTTGAATCTCAGCCATAAATTTATAACTGCGGACGCGAGTTTTTGAGTAAGAGAGAGAAGTTACATTTGGTAATTCTCATATATAATGATTTGACATCCGAGTTTAAAAAAAACACGTTTGGTATTTTCAGAGTGTAGCACACGCGCCTGATGGCACACTGACACGTACACAAATACGTGCTATCTCTGAACCGTCATTTTAAAAGTTTTGATTACCCGCCAGTTTGATGTGTTAGAAGCGTGCGAGTAGAGTACAAAATAGACTTTTGAGTCTACCCACTACTTCGAAAGAAGCTTGTAAACTTTATGCATGGCTTGTAAAGAAAATATTTTTATATTAAGAGTTGATTGGAATTGATTCAACGCTTAACTGATACCATTTGTTGGTATATAAAAATTAGACGCTTAGGATTAAAAAGACTTTTTATGTTTGAGCGTCCAATATTTTATGTATAAGTAATGCTGAGCGTTGATGATCATGCATCTGAAAATTTTGATCATTGACGCTTGCAGTTATGGTTAAGTACAACTTTAAGGTTCCCCTTAAATTTCATAACTTGTACTAGTTAGGAAAATCTTTTAGATATAAATCAAGTGGATTCCCCCTAAATTATATGTCTAATAAAATATGATGCAAAATGATTAAGCATTTAAATCAATCATACCTAATTCACTTTTCAAAGTGAGAAAAAGTTGTTCGTTGAGTGCTTTGGTGAAGATATCTGCCAATTGTTTGTCAGTTCCAATGAAGTGCATGTAGATATCTTTCTTTTTAACGTGGTCACGAAGAAAATGGTATCTAATGTCAATGTGTTTGGTTCTGGAATGAAGAACAGGGTTTTGAGTCATGGCTAGAGCGCTTTGGTTATCACAATGAATGGGGGTTGGACCTAGGATTATTCCATAATCTCTAAGTTGTTGCCTCATCCATAATACTTGTGCACAACAACTTTCTGCAGCTACATACTCAGCTTCGGCTGTGGAGGTAGCTATGGATTGTTGCTTCTTACTATGCCATGAGATTAACCTATCACCTAGAAATTGACATGTACCACTAGTACTTTTACGATCTATTTTGCAACCTGCAAAATCTACATCTGAGTAACCAATTAGTTCAAAAGGAGAATCCCTAGGACATCATAAGCCCACATTTTGTGTGCCTTTCAGGTATTTAAGGATCTTCTTGGTAGCGATTAAGTGTGACTCTTTAGGATCGGCTTGGAATCGTGCACACATGCATACCAAAAACATAATATCAGGTCTACTAGCAGTAAGATAAAGAAGTGATCCAATGATACCTCTATAATTAGTAATATCAACTTTCTTTCCACTTTCATCTTTATCTAGCTTAAGCGTTTGGCTCATTGAAATTTTTGAATATGATGCATTTTCCATACCAAATTTCTTAATCATATCTCTTGTGTATTTGGCTTGGTTTATAAATATGCCATTATGAAGTTTTTTAACTTGTAACCCTAAGAAGAAAGTTAATTCACCCATCATGCTCATTTCAAATTGTTCTTGCATCATTTTCGAAAATTTCTCACACAGACGCTTGTTAGTAGAACCAAATATTATATCATCAACGTAAATTTGGACTAAGAGAATATCTTCGTTATTGGTAATTTTGAATAATGGTGTATCAACACTGCCTTTTGAAAAGCCTTTACCAATGAGGAAGATAGAGAGAGTGTCATACCATGCTCGGGGTGCTTGCTTAAACCCATAAAGTGCTTTGTCTAGCTTGTAAACCATACCCTTACCATGATTGTTGATGAATCCTGGTGGTTGCTCCACATATACTTCTTCTTGGAGTTTACCATTCAGGAAGGCACTCTTCACGTCCATCTGATACACCATGAACTTGTTGAACGCTGTATATGCTAGAAACATGCGGATTGCTTCAAGACGAGCGACAGGAGCGTATGTCTCATCAAAGTCAATACCTTCCTCTTGGCAATATCCTTGAGCTACGAGTCTGGCCTTGTTTCTTATCACAATGCCATTTTCATCCATCTTGTTTCTATAAACCCATCTAGTTCCAATAACTCCTTGGTGAGTTGGCCTTGGTACTAGCATCCAAACCTTATTTCGTTCAAACAGATTAAGCTTTTCTTGCATAGCTTCAATCCAACATGGGTCGCTTAGCGCTTCATCCACTTTCTTAGGTTCCATTTGAGATAGAAAGCTTGCGAACATAGCCTCATTGATCGTAGCGGCTCTAGTCCTAACAGGCGCTTCAATATCTCCAATAATCTGCTCAGGTGGAGGATCACGCAGCCATAATCTATCTGGTTGGAAGGGGTTAAGAGGTTGAACAGACGCTTGACGAATAGACGTTTGATTATCCTCTTGCGTAGGCGCTTCAAGTTCACAGATTCTTGTTTGCTCTTGGTGATCACTCTATTCATGATCATCAGCATTTCTTACAATATTGTCCATATTAACCTCACGAGTGATCTTAGGAGGTGGCACTAAGATCTCATCATCGTCGTCAGTATCTTCATCAATAGTAACCTTAGACGCTTGATGACATAGATCTTCAACTCCTACATCATTCATATTAACCTTACTCGGTTCTTGGTTAGCAACATCAAAAACAACATGAATAGATTCCTCAACCTTCGATTTGATCTTATTGAGGATGCAAAAATTCTTTCAATTCTTGGTGTAGCCTAGAAAGATTCCCTCATCCCCTTTAGGATCAAATGTCTTTAGACTTTGGGAACCATTATTATGGATAAAACATTTAGAACCAAAGACGTGAAAATATGAAACATTTGACTTACGTCCCTTCCACAGTTCATATGGTGTTTTCCCATGCTGTTTGTTGATCATGCAACGGTTTTGAGTGTAACAGGCAGTGTTGATTGCTTCGGCCCAAAACCTAGGAGCGAGCTTGGATTCTGCTAACATAGTCCTAGCTGCTTCCTTAAGCGTTTGGTTCCAGCGCTCAGCAACACCATTTTGTTGGGGAGTTCTGGGAGCTGAAAACTCATGATGTATTCCATTTTCTGCACAAAACTTCTCAACAATCTTGTTAGTAAACTCAGTACCGTGATTGCTTCTTATTCTTACAACCTTAAGATTTTTCAATATTTGAAGTTGCCAAATAAGCGTTGTTAACTTGTCACATGTTTCATCTTTGGATGAAAGAAATTCCACCCAAGTAAATCGAGAGAAATCATCTACTATCACCAAAGTATACTTCTTACCGCTTACACTGATCGTTTGAACAGGTCCAAACAAATCCATGTGAAGTAGTTAAAGTATTCTAGAGGTAGATAGATGAGGTTTTCTCTTGAACGATGATTTAACTTGTTTACCCATTTGACAAGCGTCACAAAGGCGATCCTTGTGAAATGGTCCATTTGGTAATCCCTCTATAAGATTTTGACTTATAAGCTGAGAGATTGTTTTGAAGTTGAGGTGATTCATTTTTCTATGCCATAACCAACCCATTTTAGATTCATTTTTAGCAACAAAAGATGTTGGGTTGTTATCAAGTGTTGAACCCCAATCTACTAAATATACGTTGTTAGTTCTTTTACCCTTCAATTTTGTAGATTTAGTCTTAGCGTTATTTATATAGCAACAGTCGCTTGAGAATATGACTTCAAAGCCTTTATCACAAAATTGACTTATGCTTAATAAATTGTGCTTTAGACCTTTAACATAATAAACATCACTTATTATGATGTTCCCCCTATGCACAGTACCTATACCTTTGGTTTTACCTTTGGAGTTGTCACCAAATACAACCTGAGGACCATTGGCAGCTTGATAGTTGATCAGAAGATCTTTGGAACCAGTCATGTTCGTTGACGATCCACTATCGAAGCACCACACAGATGTATCGGCTCTAGCTCTAGGTACCTGCAATCGAAAGGGATGTTCTATTTCTGTTCAGGTACCCATTGTTGCTTCGGTCCTTTAACATTAGTAACATTGTTAGTTTGAATTAGAACTTTAGGAACCCATATTTGCCTGGTCTTCATTTTAGGAATACTGGCCTTTCTGGGTTTCACAACGTGTTGTGTGTGCTTTTTGGGTGTATAATAATAATATCCTTGATTATAATGTTAGTCATAATCATAATCATCATAGTATCGATAATATAATCTTGACTGTATCGGATATTGACGCTGGTATTTCCTTGGCGCTGGCTTGGGTTGCACTTTTGGTGTTGGACGCTTAGCGCTTGATTCACAGTAGTCAGACTTATCTTTAGTCTTTTGAGCGTTTGGATAGACCCGTCTTTATGAATCATTTGCCTTAGCCGTACCCTTGCCTGAGTTAGCTTTGACTTTCTCATTTGGCCTCTTACCATTGTCACTAGGTTCATTTTGTGTTTGACCTTGTGAACCTTTTTCAACAAAGATAACACCCTTTCCTTTCTTGTTTGCCGTAACATTAGATTTATTGGGTTGTTTACCGAGTTTATCGCATCCTAAACCGGTCTTCTCACTAAATAATCTAGTCACTTCAGTCACATTATCCAACTTTCTAGAAGCTTTTGATAATGATGAGATGAGCTGCTCTGATTTAGCAAGTCTAGCGATCAAATCAGCTTCTCTCTTGACTATTATATCAAGATTGCTTTTTAATTGAATAATTTCACTCCCAAGCGATTGGTTCTTCTCAATGCACTGTTGCTGAACTTGCAACTCTGCTTTGAGTGTTACTTTATCTCTTGTGAGTGATGAGATAATAGTGAGATCATTTTGATATATTTTGGCAGCTTCATGACATTCATTGTAGTATTCTTTGACTTTGTCAAGTAATTCATCATAAGAGAGAGGAATAGATAATTCATTGATTACCTCAGGAGACGCTTCATCATCTCTGGCCATGAGACATATGAGCGCTGAGTCATCTAATGGCTCATCATCATCGCTACTCTCTTCTGATGATTCTAAATCTTCAGGTGCGGATGCTGGTTCTGATTCCGCTAGCAAACCTTGTTGATGAAGGTTGCTCCTGAATTGGTTTCTATCCAAGTAATCTTGCCTTGAGGGCTTGGATACGTTTGGATAAGGACAATTTACCTTGTAGTGCCCTGGTTTCCTGCAATTGTAACAAAGATTAGTTTTCATCTTTTGTTCATTTGCTAACCTTGCAATGTGTGGTTTTGAGACCACTGGAGCTGAAAGATTTTGAATAGACGATTGATACTGAACAGGCGCTTGAGGTGAAGGAACAGAATATTGAGGCGCTTGATATGAGATTTGTCCTTGATTATTGAAACCTTTTCCTTTCTTTTTATATCTCAAGAACTTTCTGAATCTATTCAGCAAAGCCAATTCCTCTTCTTCATTGATATCTAAATTCTTTCCTTTATTGCCCGATTTGCCTTTGATTGATGCTATAAGCGCTCCAGATTCAATCACCGGACTACTCACAACATCAGTAGCAGAATTCAACTCGAACTCGTTTGAGCTCTGAAAAGGCGTCTTCTGAAGTTAGGAGATCCAGCATATTTGATTCTCTCATAGCAGTTGTCTTCATCAGGAATTTACTTGGTAAACTTCTAAAGATCTTAACCACCATTTCTCGATTCTGCAAATCCATTCCCAATGATGTAAGTTCTGTAACTAGAGCTGTAAATCATATATCTAATTGCTCTAAAGTTTCATTGGGTAGCATCTTAAATCCGTTAAACTTTTCCTTGGCAATGGAATGTTTGTTTCTTTGATCTGAGCTGAACCACCACAAATTGTAGCCAACTTATCCCATATTTGTTTAGTGGTTTTGCAAGACTTGATCTTGTTAAATAAGTTGTCATTATCACCAATAGCCGTATATAGAGCGTTACGACCAACATTGTCCAAATTAGCTCTTCGACGCTCATCTGGAGACCATTCTTGTTTTGGTTTCTCAACGTAACCATCGGGAGTTTCTTCCGTGGCTCCAGGCGCTCTTGTGATAATTTTATATATTTTGATTGGCCCATCTGAAATAATATCACACATGTCATCTTCACATGAACAGAGATATGTAAATGCTTTGACTTTCCATGTGTCAAAATTTGACTCAGTTAGTTTGGGAACTTTAGCAAATGCCATGTTTAAAATCTAAAGCAACTAAGTTTGAAAAAGGATCTAAACAAGCAGTTATGCTTGGAAATTTTGAAATTTCAATTTGAACCGCTCTGATACCACCTGTTAGTCCCAAGTGGCATATGAAAGGGTCTAGAAGGGGGGGTTGAATAGACCCTGAAGTCTTTTTCGACTTCAAAAATTCGTATTAACAAAAGATTTTGGACGCTTGGAAAGTAGACGCTTGAAGTGTCTAACGCTTGGCTTAAGCGTTCACTTAAAATATAGGCGCTTTGGTGAAGCGTCTAACAAAGACTGTTTTTATAAAGTTAACTTAGATTTCAAGACTTGAATACTACAACCAAATAGGTTTGAGCGTTCAGTTCTTTGATCAGTGTTAGCACAACGGAATAATTTTTGGAGTCTTCTATTTGAAAGTTTTAGCGTCACAGAAAGTGTATTTAGTTGCTTAGCATTTGATTAAGTTTTACTTTATCAGATTATGATATGACAATATGAATGCTGAAAGTAAAGTAAAAAACAGTATTTGTAAGGTTCATTGGGTGGTGTAATCCCAACTACGTCCTTCTTCTCCTCGAACACTTGGAGGCAATCCACTAAAATGATTCTCAAAGAATCACACAGAATCTTCTACAAATTAGGGAGAGATGGATGTCGATGACTTGAGCTCCTTGATCACATAGATTTCTGCTCCAAATCACTTCAATCCCCTTGCTTCTTTCACCCAGAAATATGGCAAGTATCCAACTTCGACTTCACACGGATTGCGAGGCTTGAATAGGGGTTTTTCTAAAAGTATTGTTTGATTTTGATAAAGTTCAAACAACTAGGAATATCTCAGTAGTAATGTGGGTTTCTCCGAAAAGAATGTTTGAGATATTGGGTTGACTGTCTCAGGATTCGAAGAAAAGCAAAGAGAATATTTTCTTGAAAGTTTTGGCTTTTCTGAGATTGTAAGGAATGAGACTTCAATGCAACAACAATTCGACTTGCTAATTGTTCTCTCTATTTGGCTTGTTGTTGAAGTCCTATTTATAGGCATTCTTGGAAAAAGAGTCGGTTTGACACATGCAAGGGCGTGTCTCTTACTTTCGCGAGTGAACAACTTTTGTCCTTTTTCCTGAAAATTCATATGGAGTTTTCCCATGCTCTTTGTTGATCATGCAATGGTTTTGAGTGTAACAGGCAGTGTTGATCGCTTCGGCCCAAAATCTAGGAGCTAGCTTAGATTCTGCTAACATAGTCCTAGCGGCTTCCTTAAGCGTTCGGTTCCGGCGCTCAGCAACACCATTTTGTTGGGGAGTTCTGGGAGCTGAATACTCTTGATGTACTCCATTTTCTGCACAAAACTTCTCAACAATCTTGTTAGTAAAATCAGTACCGTGATCGCTTCTTATTCTTGCAACCTTAAGATTTTTCAATATTTGAAGTTGTCGAATAAGAGTTGTTAACTTGTCACATGTTTCATCTTTGGATGAAAGAAATTCCACCCAAGTAAATCGAGAGAAATCATCTACTATCACCAAAGTATACTTTTTACCGCTTACACTGATTGTTTGAACAGGTCCAAACAAATCCATGTGAAGTAGTTCAAGTATTCTAGAGGTAGATAGATGAGGTTTTCTCTTGAACGATGATTTAACTTGTTTACCCATTTGACAAGCGTCACAAAGGCGATCCTTATGAAATGGTCCATTTGGTAATCCCTCTACAAGATTTTGACTTATTAGCTGAGAGATTGTCTTAAAGTTGAGGTGATTCATTTTTCTATGCCATAACCAACCCATTTTAGATTCATTTTTAGCAACAAAACATGTTGGGTTGTTAACAAGTGTTGAACCCCAATCTACCAAATATACGTTGTTAGTTCTTTTTCCTTTCAATTTAGTAGACTTAGTCTTAGCGTCGTTTATATAGCAACAGTCACTTGAGAATATGACTTCAAAGCCTTTATCACAAAATTGACTTATGCTTAATAAATTCTGCTTTAGACCCTCAACATAATAAACATCACTTATCATGATGTTCCCCCTATGCACAGTACCTATACCTTTGGTTTTACCTTTGGAGTTGTCACCAAATACAACCTGAGGACCATTGGCAGCTTGATAGTTAATCAGAAGATCTTTGGAACCAGTCATGTGTCTTGACGATCCACTATCAAAGTACCATACAGATGTATCGGCTCTAGCTCTAGGTACCTGCAATCAAAAGGGAAGTTCTATTTCTGTTCAGGTACCCATTGTTGGTTGGGTCCTTTAACATTAGTAGCATTGTTAGTTTGAACTAGAACTTTAGGAACCCATACTTGCCTAGTCTTCATTGTAGGAATACTGGCCTTTTTGGGTTTCAGAAAATGTTGTGTGTGCTTTTTGGGTGTATAATAATATCCTCGATTATAATAATAGTCATAATCATAGTCATAATCATAATCATCATAGTATCGATAATATGATCTTGACTATCTTGGATATTGACGCTGGTATTTCCTTGGCGCTGGCTTGGGTTGCACTTTTGGTGCTGGACGCTTAGCGCTTGATTCACAGTGGTCAGTCTTATCTTTAGCCTTTTGAGCGTTTGGATAAACCCGTCTTTTTGAATCATTTGCCTTAGCCTTACCCTTGCCTGAGTTAGCTTTGACTTTCTCATTTGGCCTCTTACCATTGTCACTTGGTTCATTTTGTGTTTGACCTTGTGAACCCTTTTCAACAAAGATAACACCCTTTCCTTTCTTGTTTGCCGTAACAATAGATTGATTGGATTGTTTACCGAGTTTATCGCATCCTAACCGGTCTTCTCACCAAATAATCTAGTTATTTCAGTCACATTATCCAACTTTCTAGAAGCTTTTGATAATGATGAGATGAGCTGCTCTGATTTGGCAAGTCTAGCGATCAAATCAGCTTCTCTCTTGACTATTATATGAAGATTGCTTTTTAATTGAATAATTTCACTCTCAAGCGATTAGTTCTTCTCAATGCACTGTTGCTGAACTCGCAACTCTGCTTTGAGCGTCACTTTATCTCTTGTGAGTGATGAGATAATAGTGAGATCATTTTGATATATTTTGGCAGCTTCATGACATTCATTGTAGTATTCTTTGACTTTGTCAAGTAATTCATCATAAGAAAGAGGAATAGATAATTCATTGATTACCTCAGGAGACGCTTCATCATCTCTGGCCATGAGACATATGAGCGCTGAGTCATCTAATGGCTCATCATCATCGCTACTTTCTTCTAATGATTCTAAATCTTCAGGTACGGATGCTGGTTCTAATTCCGCTAACAAACCTTGTTGACGTTGCTCCTGAATTGGTTTCTATCCAAGTAATCCTGCCTTGAGGGCTTGGATACGTTTGGATAAGGGCAATTTACCTGGTAGTGCCCTGGTTTCCTGCAATTATAACAAATATTAGTTTTAATCTTCTGTTCATTTGTTAACCTTGCAGTGTGTGGTTTTGAGACTACTGGAGCTGAGGAATTTTGAGTAAACGCTTGGTATTGAACAGGCGCTTGGGGTGAAGGAATAGAATACTGAGGCGCTTGAAACTGTTGTTGCACAGGAGAAGGCGCTTGATATGAACTTTGTCCTTGATTATTGAAACCTTTTCCTTTCGTTTCATATCTCAAGAACTTCCTGAATCTATTCAGCAAAGCCAACTGCCCTTCCTCATTGATATCTGAATCCTTTCCTTTATTACCCGATTTACCTTTGATTGATGCAATAAGCGCTCCAGATTCAATCACTGGACTACTCACAATATCACTGGCAAAATTCAACTCGAACTCAAATGCTTTTAGCTCTGAAAAGGCATCTTCTGGAGTTAAGAAATCCAGCATATTTGATTCTTTCATAGCGGTTGTCTTCATCAAGAATTTACTTGGTAAGCTTCTAAAAATCTTAACCACCATTTCCTGATTCTGTAACTCCATTCCCAACGATGTAAGTTCTATAACTAGAGCTGTAAATCTTATATCCAATTGCTCCAAAGTTTCATTGGGTAGCATCTTAAATCCGTTAAACTTTTCCTTGGCAATGGAAAGTTTGTTTTCTTTAATTTGAGCTGAACCACCACAAATTATAGCCAACTTATCCCATATTTCTTTAGTGTTTTGCAAGACTTGATCTTGTTAAATAAGTTGTCATTATCACCAATAGCCGTATATAGAGCGTTACGACCAACATTGTCCAAATTAGCTCTTCGACGCTCATCTGGAGACCATCTTGTTTTGGTTTCTCAAGGTAACCATTGAGAGTTTCTTCCATGGCTATAGGCGCTCTTGTGATAACTTTGTATATTTTGATTAGCCCATCTGAAATAATATCACACATGTCATCATTGCATGAACAGAGATATGTAAATGCTTTGACTTTCCATGTGTCAAAATTTGATTCTGTCAGTTTGGGAACTTTAGCAAATGTCATATCGAAGATTTTAAAAGCAACTAGATTTGAAAGACAAGGATCTAAACAAGCAGTTGTGCTTAGAAATTTAAAATTTCAATTTTAACCGCGCTGATACCACTTGTTGGTCCCAAGTGGCATACGAAAGGGTCTAGAAGGGGGGGGGGGGTTGAATAGACCCTGAAGTCTTTTTCGACTTCAAAAGATTTCGTACTGAAATTGTTTTTGGACTCTTGAAAAAGTAGTCGCTTGACTTAAGCGTTCACTTAAAATATAGGCGCTTTGGTGAAGTGTCTAATGAAGACTGTTTTTATAAAGTTAACTTAGATTTCAAGAATTGAATACTTTAACCGAGTAGGTTTGAGCGTTCAGTTCTTTGATCAGTGTTAGCACAGCGGAATGATTTTTGGAGTCTTCTCTTTGAAAGCTTTAGCATCACAAGAGATTTCTTAGTAGCTTAGCGTTTGATTGTGTGTTACTTTATCAGTTTATGCAATGATATGTTAGATAAAATAATTGACTGAAAAGTAAATGACACAATATTTGTAAGGTTCGTTGGGTGGTGTAATCCCAACTACGTCCTTCTTCTCCTCGAACGCTTGGAGGCAATCCACTAAAATGATTCTCAAAGAATCACACAGAATCTTCTACAAATTAGGGAGAGATGGATGTCGATGACTTGAGCTCCTTGATCACACAGATTTCTGCTCCAAATCACTTCAATCCCCTTGCTTCTTTCACCCAGAAATATGGCAAGTATCCAACTTCGACTTGACACAGATCGCGAGGCTTGGATAGGGTTTTTTCTAAAAGGGTTTGCTTGATTTTGATGAAGTTCAAACAACTGGAATATCTCAGTAGTAGTGTAGTTTCTTCAAAAAGAATGTTTGAGATATTGGGTTGACTGTCTCAGGATTTGATGAAAAGCAAAGAGAATATTTTCTTGAGTATTCTGGCTTTTCTGAGAGTTTAAGAAATGAGACTTCAATGCAACAACAATTTGGCTTGATAATTGCTCTCGTTATGTATTTGGCTTGTTGTTGAAGTTCTATTTATAGGCATTCTTGGAAAAAGTGTCCGTTTGACACATGCAAGGGCACGTGTCTCTCACTTCCGTGAGTGAACAACTTTTGTCCTTTTTCCTGAAAATTTGCTGCACAAAAGTTGGTGTTGCAGTCTTTGAATAGTTGACAGTCCAATAGGGTGGCTTCTCCGTACATCTAAAAGTGCTTATCACATTTAATGCTCTTATCAGCATTTAATGCAATTTGAAATAAATGCCCGTTGGCATTTAATGCTATGAGAATATTTGCATTGAACTCCTTTCGATCTGACGCTTCAGGAGAATGTTTGTCATTTGATAGATGCTTCATTCATGAGTTGAAAGTTCCATTTAATCTGGAGGACTATTTAATGTTTACACGCTTGGAAAAGTTTTCAGACTTCATTTAGAAGTGTAGACGCTTGAGACTTTAGTCTTCGTTACTTGACACCTCACTCAGAACATGTCAGGCGCTTAGAGTAAACTTCTTCAAACTTCATTCACTATTGATTTTTTGGACGCTTGAAGTCTTCAGATTTCACTGTCTTGATAAGCTCACTCAGAAAGTATCGAACGCTTAACCTAACCGACTTCTTGATCTAAGAATGTCAAAAGTAAAAGATAAATGAGCCTATACATTTCTAATGTTCAAACGCTTATACAAGTATCTATGAAATTTAAGCGTACATAACTTTGGGGTCTAACAAAATTCCTAATTGTCATCATCAAAATCTTAACATGAAATTTCCTATCATTTGTCAAGTAATTCATCATAAGAAAGAAGATGAGATTATTCAGTGTTTACCTTAGATAGCGAGTCATCAGATGCTTCTTCATCTCTCGCCATGAGACAGATTAACGCTGAGTCGCTTGATGGCTCATCATCATTGCTGTCATCTGATGATTCCAAGTCCTCTTCAGGTGCGGATAATGGTTCAGATTCCGCTAGCAGACCTTGTTAGCGAAGGTTGCTCCTGAATTGGTTTCTATCAGCATAGTCTTGCCTTGTAGGCTTAGACACATTTGGAAAAGGGCAATTTACCTGGTAGTGCCCTGGTTTCCTGCAGTTATAACAAAGGTTAGTTTTCATCTTCTGTTCAGTTGATAACCTTTTGGAAACTACTGGCGCTGAGCGATTCTGAGTAGGGGACGGAGGCGCTTGGTATGGAACTGGCGCTATTGGTTGAGGTGCAGAATACACTAGTGCAGATGAAATGAAGTTTGTCCAATAGGGTTTCTCTTTTCATATCTTTGAAATTTCTTGAATTTCTTGACCAATAAAGCCATCTCTTTCTCCTCATTGGATTCTATCGATTTCACCTCATTAATCGCTTTACCCTTACTTTTGGTAGTAGCGATTAAAACTCCTGATTCAGTCGCTGAAGTCGATATGTCACTTACTTCACCCAATTCGAACTCAAATGGATTTAACTCTGAAAACACATGTTCTGGAGTTAGAGTCTCCAAAGTCTGTGATTCTCTCATGGCAACAGTCTTAATCAAATACTTGCTTAAAAGACTTCTGAATATGTTGTTGACCATTTCCTTGTTAGTCAATTCCTTGTCTAGTGACGCTAACTCTGTGATGAGCAAAGTGAACCTTGCGTCTAATTGTTTAAGCGCCTTGTTGGGCTGCATTTTGAAATGCTCAAATCTTTGCATAGCTATGGAGAGCTTGTACTCCTTCATCTATGCTGAACCTTCACACACGACAACCAACTTATGCCATATCTCTTTTGAAGTCTTACATTGTTGGATCTTGTTGAACAATGCATCATTGTCTCCTAATGCTAGGTAGAGAGAACTTTGTCCAACATTATCTAGATTCGCTCTTTTCTGATCTTCTGGCGTCTATTCAGACACGCTAGAAGCTAACGTACTTTGGTAGCAAGTGTACTAGTCGTGTGTAGTAATAAAAGTGGACAAAAAGAAGTCGGGGTTGTCGAACCACGGAGACTTGAATTTTAGTTTATGATTGACAATAAGAAAAGGAATTAAAATAGAGATTTAACTAAGCCAGAAGGTAGAAGAACTAAAACGAGAGTAAAGAGGGATTAAACTTCCAAGGTGGATGGGTGACTAAGGCTCATGTTCGGGCACATGTTGCGTATAGCTATCCTAAGATCATTACCAATTCATTAGACATACATTGATATGGTGAAAGCTCCCAAGGTAAAGAATAACCGATGTCTCGTGATAGACTTCTATACTTAATTGGTGGTTTCCTAAGTATGTCTACCCGGAAATCTAACCACTAAGCATGCATTAAAGATCTAGAGCTTTCTCGATTAAAATCGAACGACTTCACTCGGGAATCTTTACCTATGTCTAGGGCAATTCCTATTTGGTCGGTGATGTTGTGAAATTCTTGCACCCTAAGACAACTTTCTCTCGAATAATTCACCTGGGCATAATATCAAACACATGGTGATCAAGCATATGTAAGGCATTCACCCACAAAATCACAACACATAGCAATATACGAATTGAAATGGAAAACAATCTTATTATCACAATACTAACAACATGGCCTTCTCATGGCCCTAGTTCAACAATTTAGCTTATAAAATGCATAAGGAAAAAGCTAAGCATAAGATCCATATTCATAAACAAAGATGAATCTAAAGCTAAGAAACTCCCTATGTTGAATTGATGATCGAATCTTTAATTGGAGGCTTGAATCTCTTCTTTCCCTTCTCTTTTCCTCTTCTAAAGTGATGAAAAGTGAGGTCCCAATCCCAAGAAATCCCCAAAATTCTTTTTCCTTTCATTTTGGCCTTTATACCTTCAAACCCGTTGTATCGGCGCAATAATCTTGTTTCCTTCATAACTTTCTCCACGGACTTCCGATTTGAGTGATTCAAGTCGTCTCGTAAAGAGAAGACATATAAATACAACTTTGTATAAGGAAACATTCTCAAATTCGGTCTTGAAACATACATAAATGGCGCTCAAACGTAGAAGATGTGGCAGATATCGCGCCCAGGCTAGGTAAAATAGCGCCTAGGCGCGATTATGCGTAACTTCAGCCTGTTTCTTGCTTGTTCGGGCATCCAGGCGTGATTATGGCTGCGCTTGGGCGTGGAGGTGCGAACATCAATTGTTTTATATGTCATTTTTCGGCCCTGTCTTCGTTTGCATCCATTTACAACCTGAAATCACTTCACACATGGATTAAACGCAAATGTGGCAAGAATCAAGCGATAAATGAACCTAAAACATAAACACAACGGGCATGAAAACATGTAAAAATGACTCCTATCAACCCCCCCACACTTATCAATTGCTCGACCTCGAGCAATAATAGCTATAGGGCACGAACACCATCATCAACCAAAGGGAGAAACAAAAAGAAAACTACCTAACTCACTTTCGTGGAGTAAACGGTTGCACTTAGCGTGTGCAACAAGCCTTTGAACCCTTGAGTTACCTCAAAGGACAAGTTATAGTCTCGTGAGGGTTTGCATACGATATACCCACAAAATCGAAGGATGTTTAGCTTAAACCAACCACTACAACTCGAAATAACAACTATGATGCAATGACACTAATCAAGTGACAATAAAGCTCAACAATATGTACACAAATGAAGACAATGCTCATTCAATACTTAGAATCGAACCAATGTCCAAAGGGTGTAGTGGGATAAGATCTAGGACATTATGATAGAAAGGCATCCCTACCATGCTCGAAAACATTCCCCATATCTACCAACTTTCGATAGATCATAAAGCTCATCGAATCATAGGCAACCTTAAGGTTAAATTGTGCTCACTTCCATTCACTTTACATTGACATTTCACATTTCAAAACGATTTAAGCTTATAATCAACATATGGCCAGTTGTAATGTTCTACCCCTTTAGATCTTCTTTGCCACCCATGTAACGGGCTTTAGGTTAACAACTCTCAAACCAGAGGGTTTTAGGGTGCTAAGTGTTAAGACACTCATACGAACTTAATCACCCGAGTGGCAAAGGCCACGAAATAGAACGAGGTCTTTTATTCAACTCATTCCCAATTGGCTTGAGCAAAGCTCAAATTAGCTCAACGAGTATAGTATTTAGGAAATGGTGCTTTGGTGACCTCCAATACTCGTTGGCCTGACTAAATTTTTGAGGTCATACCAATCACATCTCAATCATTCATTCATTTAACACAATTATGGACCCATAAGCAACTAATCATCTCAAAAGAACATGAACAATCTAGGTTAATATATCCGGGGGTGCTCCTCACATGTCTCGAGATGGGGAACCCTTTTCAATCCCTCTACCTTCGACTTATGTGCAACGTGTATCATCTAAGGAAGATTGACTCTCAACTAAGGTTGAAATGAGCATAATCAAGATGTGTAATTTTTTCATTTTAGACCATTAATAGAAACATACAAGATATCATGCCATTGTCTCAAGTTCTCAAGTTTAATTGCACCAATTGGCAAGTTAACATCCTAGAACAAAATTTTGTTATGCTTGATTTTTCTCAAAAAATTAGAGCACAATACATGCAATAGCAACGGTTACCCCAAACTTGAGCTAAAAACAAGATTACACGACATATAGATACCCCCCAACACTTAAACTTAACATTGCCCTCAATGTTGACTCAATCATACGCACTCAAATGGGGGTAAACGAGAGTACTTACAACAAGGATGCTGAAAGGCAAACCTTAATCACGTGAAATCCGCTCAAAGCTCAAATCCACAATGAAAATAATTCTCCAAAGCAAAACTCGACTACTACATGTCCTGTACTCACATTACAAACCATCAAGATTCAAAGAGAAGCATTCCAAAAGTGCATGCTTGAACATAACATAAAGAAACAAACTAAACAAGACATAAACGAAAACAAAAAGAAAAGAAAACTTACAAACTTGGGTTGCCTCCCAAGAAGCGCTTGTTTATAGTCATTAGCTTGACTTTATGCTCTTTGATTGGCTTAAGGTGGTTTATGTATGAATGCCTTGTTCGTTCTCCAATTCATTCTCGGGTATCGCTTCAACTTTTGGCTATTGGGAGTGAAGATTGGCCCATCATTTGTGCTACATACCGTAGGTTGGGACCAAGAAATCATCCACTCGAGGATTTTTGTATGGTCCCTTAACACCTCAATTAATCTTTCTTCCCCATGCGTCGGGTGATGGTGTGGACTTTTCTCCAAGCTAGAGACAATATCTTGTTTTTCTTCACCCATCACTTTGACATAGGCGGAGTCCACGATGTAGGGATGTAGAAAATGATTAGTTCATTTTTCCTAAAAGTGCTCAACACTAAAAGGATCAAAAGCATCAATGTGGAAATACAAATCAAAATCAAGTGGATGCTCAAAAACCTCATAGCTATCAACATTAACCATGTCATCTTCTATATTCAATGACAACTTACCCTCATTGGAATCAATTACCTCCTTACATTTGGAGAGGACAGAGGGTGGAAAATCTTCAACCGGTTGAGAAGCTGTAGGAATGGAAGGCTCGGTAGTGGAAGTTTCTGGTTCTGCACGTTCAGGCGTGCCATATAGTAATGCTTCCAATTCTGCTACACTTTCAACTGCTCGTTCGTTCATTTTTCAACTACTCGTCTTCCCTCACAGTTGCCTCACCACTCCTCATAGTCATACCCCAATTTGGTGCTTGTTGCAAAGCTTCAATGACGTCTAACACCAATTGCATATTTTTCCACAATTCAAATCCTCTAGAGTGAGTTTTATAGCCTGAATGAGTCCTAGAAGCCGTTCTTGTTGCTCTTGAGTCAGAAATGGAGGATTTCCTGGCATTTATTGGAATTAGAATTAAGACAAAAAACTAAAGCAAAAATAAAAAGAAAATAAAAATTATAAAAACTTGCAATAAAAACAAAAACTAAAACAAACAAGTCCCCGACAACGGCGCCAAAAACATGACACGTTAGAAGCTAACTGATTGGTAGCAAGTGCACTAGTTGTGTGTAGTAATAAAAGTGGACAAAAAGAAGTTCGGGTTGTCGAACCACAGAGACTTGAATTTTAGTTATGATTGACAATAAGAAAAGGAATTAAAATAGAGATTTAACTAAGCAAGAAGGTAGAAGAACTATAACGAGAGTAAAGAGGGATTAAACTTCCAAGGTGGATGGGTGACTAAGGCTCATGATCGGGCACATGTTGCGTATAGCTATCCTAAGATCATTACCAACTCATTAACATACATTGCTATGGTGAAAGCTCTTAAAATAAAGAATAAACGATGTCTCGTGATAGACTCCTATACTTAATTGGTGGTTTCCTAAGTATGTTTACCCGGAAATCTAACCACTAAGCATGCATTAAAGAGTTAAAGCTTTCTCGATTAAAATCGAACGACTTCACCCGGGAATCTTTACCTATGTCTAGGGCGCAATTCCTATTTGAGTCGGTGATGTTGTGAAATTTTGGCACCCTAAGTAACTTTCTCTCGAATAATTCACCTAGGCATGATATCAAACACATGGTGATCAAGCATATGTAAGGCATTCACCCACAAAATCACAACACATAGCAATATACGAATTGAAATGGAAAACAATATTATTATCACAATACTAACACATGGCCTTCTCATGGCCCTAGTTCAACAATTTAGCTCATAAAATGCATAAGGAAAAAGCTAAGCAAAAGATCCATGTTCATAGACAAAAATGAATCTAAAGCTAAGAAACTCCCTATGTTGAATTGATAATCGAATCTTTAATTGGAGGCTTGAATCTCTTCTTTTCCTTCTCTTTTGCTCTTCCAAAGTGATGAAAAGTGAGGTCCCAATCCCAAGAAATCCCCAAAATTCCTTTTGAATTCGAACCCCCCTCTTTTTCCTTTCATTTTTGGCCTTTATACCTTCAAACCCGCTGTATCGGCGCCTAGGCGTGACCCAAATGGCACCTAGGCGCGGTCCAGGTGGCCTAAGTGGCTTGGGGAAGTAGTTGACCGGCGCCTAGGTGCGGATAAGGTGGCGCCTAGGCGCCACAGTGCGAAGTCTTAACCGTTTTCTTACTTTTCAGCGCAGAAATCTTGTTTCCTTCATAACTTTCTCCACGAACCTCTGATTTGAGTGATTCAAGTTGTCCCATAAAAAGAAGACATATAACTACAACTTTGTAGAAGAAAATGTTCTCAAATTCGGTCTTGAAACATACAAAAATGGTGCTCAAACGTGGAAGATGTGGCAGATATCGCGCCCAAGCGTGGTAAAATAGCGCCTAGGCGCGATTATGCGTAACTTCAGCCTATTTCTTGCTTGTTCGGGCACCCAGACGTGATTATGGCTGCGCTTGGGCGTGGAGGTGCGAACATCAATTGTTTTATATGTCATTTTTCAGCCCTTAATTCGTTTGCATCCATTTACAACCTGAAATCACTTCACACATTGATTAAACGCAAATGTGGCAAGAATCAAGCGATAAATGAACCTAAAACATAAACACAACGGGCATGAAAACACGTAAAAATGACTCCTATCACATTCTAACTTAGGTTTCTCGACATAATCATCTGGAGTAGCTCCAGGGGCTCGAGTTATAACTTTCATGATCTGAATGGGGCTATCTGTAATTACATCACACATCTCATTATCACAAGAACATAAATATGCAAATGCTCTAAGTTTCCATGAATCCTAGTTTGACTCAACCAACTGGGGATCTTGTTAAAAGCCATGATATGAGATTAAAAGAAATAAAACGACCAATGTTAGAAAATGGATCTAAACAAGCATTTACGCTCGGAAACACTTAGGTTTCTACTTGAACCGCTCTGATACCACTTGTTAGTCCCAAGTGGCATACGAAAAGGTCTAGAAGAGGAGGGGGTTTTAAAGAATTTGAACGCTTGGAAAGCTTAGCGCTAGGTCAGGCGCTTAGAAATAGTTAACTTAGATTTAGTGATTTTAACAATTACCAAAGTAGGGTAATGTTTAAATCACTTAATCTGGGTTAGCACAGCAGAAATGATTTTAGCTTAACGTTCTTTTGAATTTGAATTAGTTGCTTAACTATTTTGAATGCTTTTTGTTGGTCCCAAGTGGCATACGAAAGGGTTTACAAGGGGGGGGGGGGTTGAATAGACCCTGAAATCTTTTTCGACTTCAAAAATATTCGTATTAAAATTTGTTGGACGCTTGAAATGTAGGCGCTTGACTGAGCGTCTATTGAAGACTCCTTTTTGAAAGTTAACTTAGACGTCAAGATTTGAATACTATAACCAAATAGGTTTAAGCGTTCAGTTCTTTGATCAGTGTTAGCACAACGGATTGATTTTAAAGTCCTCTCTTTGAAAGTTTTAGTGTCACAGAAAATGTGTTTAGTTGCTTTGCGTTCAATTAACTTTTACTTAACAGATTTATTCAATAACATGACAATAAGGAAGTTGATTGTAAAGTAAAGAACACAATATTTGTAAGGTTCGTTGGGTGGTGTAATCCCAACTACGTCCTTGTTCTCCTTTTTCACTTGGAGGAAATTCACTAAGATGAATCACGAAGCTTCACACAGACAACTTGTACACAATAGCAAATTGATGAAAGCTTGATCTCGAGTTCCCTGATCACACAGATTTCAACTCGGCTAAGATCTTCTTCTGACAATGCTTCTGTCACTCAGAAATAATGCTTTGTCTTCAACGACTTCGTCACACAGATGGAAGAGGTTGATGGGTTTTTTTTATCACGGTTTGGTTTGATTTGAAAAGTTCAAACACTTTAGTAATATCTCTTTGAAAGGTTAGGTTCTTCTATGAAGAGGTAAGAGATATTGATTTGGCTGTAGAGATGTTTAAGCTCAACGAAATTTTGGCTATGGAGGATTTGAGCTTTAAAAAGTTGGATGTAGATTTCAACAACGTCAAATGAATAAAATTCTCTCTATTTAGGTTTGAGCAGTGAGTTTTTATTTATAGACTTTTCTCGGGATTTGTTCGTTGGACATAAGCAAGGGCGTGAGAAACACGAAGCGCGTGACTTAGTCCTTTTTCTGACATCTCTGAAAATTCTGCTGTACAGAGTGGGTAGCAGACCTACTTTGAGTAGACAGCCAATGGGGAAGGGACATCCGCACTGTCAATAGTTCTTATCACATTTAATGTTCTTATCAAGCATTAAATGCATTTAAAGTTATTGCCCATGGGAAATAAATGTGTGTTGATTGCATTTAATAATATATTGACTTCGGATTAGCTTCAGGTGAAGACAAGCGCTTACACACAAAAGTCTTCCTGAATTGATTCATAAGCGCTTGACAGAAGCTTAATGAATCTGACATCTTCAAAGTCTCCAGACGCTGTTCTTCGATTTCACCTTGAAAGACTCACCTAGAATTCTATCTTAGCTTAAGTGCTTGATACTAGTCTAAAAGCTATAAAGATAAATTCCTTAATAAAAATTACAACTCGATAACTTTTAAATGCTTATACTTGTTTCTAACAAAATATTAACTTACACATCTTTGGGGTCTAACAAGAAATCTATCTTGTCATCATCAAAACATCTAACATGAAATTTCCTAACAATTTCCCCCTTTTTGTTGATGTCAAGACCTTAACTCTTATAACTCCTTTATAGATTAAGAGTTCAAAGAAAAGTCAAAAGGTTAGCGTTTGGAAAGCTAGTTAAGTTAGCTAAAGTTAGATTAACTTCAACGAGTTATTTCAGTGATAAACATTCTTTCCTTTATATGGAAAGTAAGCGTACATGTTTTGTGCTATAAGAGAATAATTCAAAGTGACAACAGAAAATATTTAAAACAAAACAAACAATCATCTTTTCTGTCGCTTTCTGTTCTCTTCTTGAAAGATTTCAGTTGCCAAGTCCAGGAGAAGTATATCAACGTCTATCATAGTTGTATGCTGAACTTCATTTTAATCATATCTTCGTTCTCTAGCGCTTATGTTCAGCTCCATTAACCGTTCCACCCAATCCCTTTGAGGGATTCCAAGTTCTCGGATCAAGTCATGATAAATGTCTTGTCTTCGATCATTTGTGGATTTCCAGTTGATAGGTCTTCTAAGCAGTCCAGCGTATGGATGGAAACCCATACTCTCTAAGAACTCAATGTCCAAGTCCGGAAGTAGGTGCCTGCCTTGATAATATCTTGGCTTGCGCTTTTTAGTAAGCATCTTCTTTATGCTCACTATCTCTTCGAACATTGAGCGCCAGTATTTGTTATTTGTTTTGGAGATGGATGCTTTGGACTGCGACTGTGACTTTTCTTTCTCTTCCCCCTTCTTGACATCTGCATCAAGAGGTTGAGGTTGTAATGAGCGAAGCTAAGATACTTCTCTGCGTAAGAGTTTAACCTCATCAATCAGAAGAGTGACTTGAGCGGCAGTAGTGGCTGCAGATCCATTTTCGGCAAGCCACCAATTGAAGTTGTTTGAAAGTTGGGAGAGAAGCGGCGCTATGCTATTCATGATTAGAATGGTAAGTTTGTTAGGATTATGCATGTCAGCGGCAAGAAGTTTTTCAACTTGATAAAGTGTTGATTTGCCTTGATCTTCTATATGGGAGCAAGAACCTTGGATATGAGCAAGTGGATTCTTAACTGCTGTCCGGAAATCATGAGCGTCCGGATTATCATCGCTGTCAGAGTTACTGGAGAAATGCGCCTTAGTGGGCAAAGGTTCTTTGGAAGCAACCGCTTTACCAAGCGCTGGATCTCTTTCAAGAGGTTCCTCCAAGGCAATATTTGGTTCTTTGTCTGGAAGAGCAGCAGTTAAGGCATGGACTTCTGCATAATCCAATTTAGCTTCATTTGCCGAAGCGCTTGAGATGTCAATAGGAACGATGGACAGAGCGCTTACAGGGGCTTCTTCCTCAAAAATTGTCTGCACATCTTCCTCAGAGGATGCTTCTCGGACAATAGGAACAAGAGTATCCTTGAAGTCAAAAGCAGAATTTGCAAAGAGTGGCGTTGAAGAATAGAGCTGACGAAAGTGCGAAAGCCACTGCAACGATGGAAACAGAGTGGATTCCAGTGGGATATTTGTAGGAATTATTCCCGTCATTGGCATAACATCCAGCCAAGAGATATCTTCTGAGGTAGACGGCTGGAGTAATTCTTGCAACAGAACAGAAAGTGGGCTTTCTCTAGAAGCTACCCACATAGGACCAATAGCGTCCATGGGATGGACTGGAGTTAACCTGGCGCTTGACCCTGGAATGAAGAATAGAGAGTCATCGGTTTTCTCCTTGCTAAAGAACAGCAACCTATCTGCTGGCAAGTCTGGAAGATTAGAAATGTAGTGCTTGTAGTAGTCCTCCAAGTATGGTAATACAGCTTGAGTAAGCGCTGGGTTGCAATGACCTTCGAGCAAGTTAATTACCCTCTGATAATGAGCGCTCAACTCCTAGGGATAGGAATCTAAAAAGGTAAAGCCTGATAGAGGCTCCGAAAGCTGTGACAACGTGCTGAGTAAAAATACGGTTGAAGAGTTGCACAACATCTCTGAGTCTCATTCTATTAAAGAGAAACTCATAGCGTTGCTCTGCGTCTATTTCCATGTTAGCGCTAGAAGATTCTCCAATGGACGCACTGCTCAAATCTGGAACAAGAGTAGACCGACTGAGCTCAGCAAGCGCTTGACGAAGAGATGCTTCAAAGGTTGTCGAATATCTGGCAAGGATAGAAGAGGTTTGAGGCACTGAATACGGGAATCAAGACAGTAACAAGCAAAGTGTTTGCGCCATTCATGAATAGCTTGATTAAATAAAGATGGATTAGCGCCCATTTCTTCAACAGTATGGCGCTTCAAGTCATATGCCTCGACCCATTCAGCCTCTTGTAGAAGCCATTCTGATCCGACAGCGATGATGGCTCTAAATCCGTGATCATGAATGTCCTTCATGGTAAGGAAGCCCTGGAGAGCTGGACTGTAATCTCCAAGCCACACTCGTTCAAAGTATAGATGCGCTTCTCGAGAAGTCATTTGCTTTGAATCTGCATGCTTATCAGGAATTGCTTTTCCTTTAGCTTTCCACAAGCGGAGTGGCTTCGCTCTCTAAAGATTGGAGTAATGGGCGACTGTCTCAGGATAGTGAGAGTAGCCGAGGTTGTTGAGCATCTCCTCACTTGGACTTTGAGGAAAGGGAGAATAGCTATCATAGAAGTTAAGCGTGTCATTCCTGGGTGGCCTAGCCTCTGGTCCACTGTGCAAATGATTTTCATAGTAAGCAGCATCAATCTCAGCGAGAGTCCTCTTCACGAACTTGAGAGCTTTCTGGGGCTTCGCAGGTATCAATTTTTAGAGTAAGCAGCATCAATCTTTTTTGAGGAGGCTCTGGATCTTCGGATGCAATTCGAATGAGCTCATCTTTCTGAGCGTCTGTCAACTCTTTATGAAAGAGAATCCGATTAAGGCATCATACTCAATGGCTTTTGGAATACAATGTTCTGCATGGACAAATTCTTCTTCAAAGTCCTTATGCAGATCAAAGTTTTCATTGAGTGCAGCAGGAGAGAGAGCAGAAAGATCTATGTCTCTATCTAACACCACCCAATACCTAGTGGCTGATCCACCCACAGTGTATGGGAGATCACCTTCAGCGTTTGCAGCAACTTCTTGAGCGATGGTCACAACTGCTGAAAGATCCACATCAAATTCCACGGGCATGCTCTCAGAAATAGGTGCAGCAGCGTCTGTTCCAATGTCGACATCTAAAGGAACTGAAAGAAAGAAACACACCTTATGAATTAAATTTTCTACAGAGGGTAGAAAATTGAGAGAAGGCCTTGGCAGAAGAAATTTCTTACCCTGAGCGCTAGTCTCAGCAATGGGCTCAAGAGGATGAACTTGTGGTTCACTAGCCTCAGGTTCCTTTGGCAACTCAACTTGAGCAGCTGATGGTTCTTGAGCGTCTGATGCTCGAAAAAATTCTGCACTTGGCTCTACAGGAGCGCTCAATGGGGCGCTTGACTGTGAAATATCATGGGGATCAGTTAGCTTTCTAGCGACTGGAGTGCGAATCTTTTGGTGTGTTAAAGAGACAGATTTTTTACGATTGGTGGTAACGTAAATAACCTCAGATTCAGCAGGAATTGATCTAACTGTTTTCTGCCGCTTAAGAGCTTCTGTTTGCTCTTCTTCCTCAACAACTCTCTCGAAAAGTATAGGCGAGGGAGGAGGGGATGACAATTTCTTCCTTTTGGACTTCTTGGAAGGCGCTTGAGGAGAAGCCTTGGACTTCTTGATGTTTAAACCCAATACAACATCTGTTGGGCGCTCTTCAGTGGGAGATGCTAACTCAGGATACTGTTCAAAGAGTTCAGCTGTAGCAATCCTGTAAAGTGCTTCGTCCTCGTTCTTCTTGCTGAGCGTTTCAACTTTGCATCTGGTGCGTTCTTCTTTGGGCAACGCAGCGCCTCCAATAGCAGCAAGGTGAAGAAGGGATGAAATCATCTTCTTACCCAAAAACTTTTCTTTTGGAATGGCAGTCCCAGCGCTTGGAACATGACCGCGGCGATACATGATATAACTTAAAATTAAGCCATAAGGTTTGGTGGGAGGCTTATTCCCCAACATTGATGCAATGTGCTCAAAAATAAACCTAGGCCAGTTAATCTCGTAATTCTTAACAATAGTCACCATCATTTGAAACTGTAAATAGCTCATCTTGTCAAACAATCCTGCTCCACACTCAAGAACTTTAGCGCATATGTCCGCCATTATTTGATACTTCATCTTCAACTCTTTTTTCTTGAAATAGTGAGAATAGGACAAATCATCGCGTAATTTCATGTGTTCCCACACAACAGAAAAATCTTCGATATCGACGTCAGAGAGCAAAATCCCTTTATTGGAAAGTTGAAAGAAGTGGGCAATAAGTTCTGACATAAGGGTGAAAATAGTATCGGGAAACTCCGGGAATAGATATGTGATAGAACGACCATCAACAGAAAGTTGGGCATTCTCATAGAATTCTTTGAGAGCCTTTAGATGAAGTTGATAATGACTGGTCATTAAAGTTTTCAGCTTTTGTTGCTCAAAGGAGAGGAAGATGCTACGAACGGGAAAGTGTTGTTGGGAGTAAAGATAATTCCAATCAACCAAAAATCCACGATTTACATGCACTTCAGCTTGGGGATTTGATGCAACAGCAATTTTTGAAGATTTCTTGGGGGCCATTTTTAGAGAGGTTTGAAGAAATTTGGAAGCTGTTAATCTTGAGAGAGAGAATTTTGTAGAAAACTTTGTAGAAGATATGAGTGAAAGAGGAAAGACTTCTGCAATTTCTTGAATTTATAGATGAGAGAGATGTAACTACTGATTTACTCTTTAGCCGTATTTTATGTCATATTAAATTTATACTGAAGATCCCAATAAAATATGTGCGAAAAATTTGGAAACTGCATTGGATAAATACAAAATTAATTTTGACGTTGGCGGTTACTTTTGCAGTTACCTTTTTTAATTTTAAAAGGTTTGAAATATTCAGTGTGGGGAGCACGCGCCTAGAAACCATTGTAGTGTAGGTAGACACGTTCTTTCACTAAACCGTCATTTTAAAAGTAATTATTACCCCTTGGTTTGATGTGATAGAAGTGTGTGAATAGAGTCCAAAATATACTTTTGAGTCTATCCACTACTTCAAGACGTGTGTATAATTTATGCATGAATTTTATAAACCGTTTTTATATTAAGTGTTGAATGGAATTTGTTCAATGCTTAACATATACCACTTATAAGATTTATGTTGATGCTTGAGTTAAAAACTTTTTGTGGTTAAGCATCCAACATGTTAGGCATAAATAATCCCGAGCGTTGATGATCATGCATATGAAAGTTTTGATCATTGACACTTGCAGATATGTTCCAAGTACAGTTTTAAGGTTCCCCCTAAATTTGTTAACTTGTAACAACTTTTCAAAGATCTTTGGGACATAAATAAAGTGGATTCCTCCTAAATTATATGTCTAATGAAATATGATGCATGATGATTAAGCGTTTAAATCGATCATACCTAGTTCACTTCTCAAAGTAAGAAAGCGTTGTTCATTGAGCGCTTTGGTGAAGATATCTGCCAATTGCTTGTCAATTCCAATAAAGTACATGGAGATATCTTTCTTTTGAACAAGGTCTCAGAGAAAATGGTATCTAATGTCAATATATTTGGTTCTCGAATGAAGAATAGGGTTTTAAGTCATGGCTAGAGCGCTTTGGTTATTACAATGAATAGGGGCTGGACCTAGGATTATACCATAATCTCTAAGTTAATGCCTCATCCATAACACTTGTGCACAACAACTTCCTGCAGCTACATACTCAGCTTCGGCTGTAGAGGTAGCTATGGATTGTTGTTTCTTACTATGCCATGAAACGAACCTATCACCTAGAAATTGACATGTACCACTAGTACTCTTACAATCTATTTTGCAACCTGCAAAATCTGCATCTGAGTAACCAATTAGTTCAAAAGGAGAGTCCCTTGGATACCATAAGCCCACATTTTGTGTGCCTTTTAGGTATTTAAGGATCCTCGTGGCAGCAATTAAGTGTGACTCTTTAGGATCAGCTTGAAAGCATGCACACATGCATACCGAAAACATAATATCAGGTCTACTGGCAGTAAGATAAAGAAGGGATCCCATGATACCTCTATAATTAGTGATATCGACCTTCTTCCCACTTTCATCTTTATCTAACTTAAGCGTTTGGCTCATTGAAATTTTTGAATATGATGTATTTTCCATACCAAATTTCTTGATCATATCACATGTATTTTTAGCTTGGTGAATAAATATGTCATTAGGGAGTTGTTTAACTTGTAATCCTAAGAAAAAAGTTAATTCACCCATCATGCTCATTTCAAATTGTTCTTGCATCATTTTTGAAAATTTCTCACACAGACGTTTGTTAGTAGAACTAAATATAATATCATCAACGTAAATTTGGACTAAGAGAATATCTTCGTCATTGGTAATTTTAAATAACGTTGTATCAACGCTGTCTTTTGAAAAACCTGTACCAATAAGAAAGATAGAGAGAGTGTCATACCATGCTCGGGATGCTTGCTTAAGCCCATAAAGTGCTTTATCTAGCTTGTAGACTATACCCTTAGCATGGTTGTTGATGAATCCTGGTGGTTGCGCTACATATACTTCTTCTTGGAGTTTACCATTCAGGAAGGCACTCTTCACGTCCATCTGATATACCACAAACTTGTTGAATGCTGCATACGCTAGAAACATAGGGATTGCTTCAAGACGGGCGACAGTAGCATATGTCTCATCAAAATCAATACCCTCTTCTTGGAAATATCCTTGAGCTACGAGTCTGGCCTTGTTTCTTGTTACAGTGCCATTCTCATCCATCTTGTTTCTATAAACCCATCTAGTCCCAATAACTCCTTGGTAAGTTGGTCTTGGTACTAGCGTCCAAACCTTATTACGCTCAAACTGATTAAGCTCTTCTTGCATGGCTTCAATCCAACTTGGATCTCTTAGCACTTCATCCACTTTATTAGGTTCCATTTGAGATAGAAAGCTTGCGAACATAGCCTAATTGAATGTAGCGGCTCTAGTCCTAACAGGCACTCCAATATCTCCAATAATCTCCTCAAGTGGGTGATCACGCAGCCATAGCCTATCTGGTTGGAAAAGGTTAAGAGGTTGAACAGGCGCTTGACGATCAGACGCTTGACTAACCTCATGCGTAGGCGCTTTAAGTTCACAGTTCCTTATTTGCTCTTGGTGATCACTCTCTTCATGATCATCAACAATTCTTACCTTGTTATCCAAAATAACCTCACGAGTAATCTTAGGAGGAGGCATTGGGATCTTATCATCGTCGTCACTATCATCATCAATGGTAATCTTAGACGCTTGATGACATAGATCTTCAACTCCAACATCATTCGCATTGACCTTACTCGGTTCTTGGGTTATCATCATCAAAAACAACATGAATAGATTCCTCATCCTTTGATTTGATCTTATTTAAGATGCAAAAAATCTTTCCATTCTTAGTATGGCCAAGAAAGATTCCCTCATTCACTTTAGGATCAAATGTCTTTAGGCTTTTGGGATCCATTATTATGGATAAAACATTTAGAACCAAAGACGTGAAAGTATGAAACATTTGGCTTACGTCCCTTCCAAAGTTCATATGGAGTTTCCCATGCTGTTTGTTGATCATGCAACGGTTTTGAGTGTAACAAGCAGTGTTGATCGCTTTGGCCAAAAATCTAGGAGCAAGCTTAGACGCTGCTAACATCGTCTGAGCGGCTTCCTTGAGCATTCTGTTCCTACGCTCAACAACACCATTTTGTTGGGGAGTTCTGGGAGCTGAATACTCATAATGTATTCCATTCTCTGCATAAAACTTCTCAACAACTTTGATAATGCATTGTTGCTGAACTTGCAACTCTGCCTTGAGCGTCACATTATCACTCTTGAGTGATGAAATGATATCAAAGTGATTTTGATATAACTTGGCGGCATCTTGACAATTATTATAATATTCTTTGACTTTGTCAAGTTTTTCATCATATGAAAGAGGAAGAGATAATTCAGTGTTTACCTCAGGGGACGCTTCATCATCTCTGGCGATGAGACAAATAAGCGTTGAGTCATCCACCGGCTCATCATCATCACTACTTTCCTCTGAAGACTCCAAATCTTCAGGTGCGGACGCTGGTTCTGATTCCGCTAGCAAACCTTGTTGGCGAAGGTTGCTCCTGAATTGGTTTCTATCCACGTGATCCTGCCTTGAGGGCTTGGATACAATTGGATAAGGGCAATTTACCTGGTAGTGCCCTGGTTTCCTGCAATTATAACAAAGATTAGTTTTCATCTTTTGTTCATTTGTTAACCTTGCAGTGTGTGGTTTTTCGACCACGGGCGCTGAGAGATTTTGAGCAGACGCTTGGTACTGAACAGGCGCTTGGGGTGAAGGAACCGAATACTGGGGCACTTGAAATTGTTGATGTATTGGAGTAGGTGTTTGATATGAACTTTGTCCTTGATTGTTCGAACCTTTTCCTTTCTTTTCATATCTCAAGAACTTCCTGAATCTATTCAGCAAGGCTAACTCCTCTTCCTCACTGATGTCTGAAACCTTTCCCTTGTTACCCAATTTACCCTTGATTGATGCTATAAGCGCTCCATATTCAATTAACTTTTGCTTAACAGATTTATGCAATAATATGACAATAAGGAAGTTGACTGGGAATTCACTAAGATGAATCACGAAGCTTCACACAGACAACTTCTGCACAATAACAAATTGAAGAAAGCTTGATCTCGAGTTCCCTGATCACACAGATTTCAACTTGGCTAAGATCTACTTCTGACAATGCTTCTCTCACTCAAAAATAATGCTTTGTCTTCAACAACTTCGTCACACAGATGGAAGAGGTTGACTGGTTTTTTTATCACGGTTTTGTTTGATTTGAAAAGTTCAAACACTTTAGTAATATCTCTTTGAAAGGTTAGGTTCTTCTATGAGGAGGTAAGAGATATTGATTTGGCTGTAGAGATGTTTAAGCTCAACGAAATTTTGCCTATGGAGGATTTGAGCTTTAAAACGTTGGATGTAGATTTCAACAGATTAAAATGAATAAAATTCTCTCTATTTAGGTTTGAGCTGTGAGTGTTTATTTATAGACTTTTCTCGTGATATGTCCGTTGGACATAAGCAGGGGCGCGAGAAACACGAAGCATGTGACTTAGTCCTTTTTCTGACATCTCTGAAAATTCTGCTGTACAGATTGGGTAGCAGACCTACTTTGAGTAGACAACCAATGGGGAAGGCACATCGGTACAGCCAATAGTCCTTATCACATTTAATGTTCTTATCAAGTATTAAATTCATTTGAATTTATTTCCCATTGGAAATAAATGTTTGTTGATTGCATTTAATAATATATTGACTTCGGATTAACTTCAGGTGAAGACAAGCGCTTGCACATGAAAATCTTCCTGAATTGATTCATAAGCACTTGACAGAAGCTTAAGGAATCTAACATCTTCAAAGTCTTCAGGCGCTGATCTTCAATTTCACCTTGATAGACTCACCTAGAATTCTATCTTAGCTTAAGCGCTTGATACTAGTCTAAAAGCTATAAAGATAAATGCCTTCATAAAAATTACAACTTGATAACTTTTAAATGCTTATACATGTTTCTAACAAAATATTAACTTACACATCTTTGGGGTCTAACAAGAAATCTATCTTGTCATCATCAAAACATCTAACATGAAATTTCCTAACAATTTCCCCCTTTTTGTTGATGTCAAGACCTTAACTCTTATAACTCCTTTATAGATTAAGAGTTCAAAGAAAAGTCAAAAGGTTAGCGTTTGGAAAGTCAGTTAAGTTAGCTAAAGTTAGATTAGCTTCTACGAGGTATTTCAGCGATAAAACATTGATTCATTTATATGGAAAGTAAGCGTACATGTTTTATGCTGTAAGAGAATAATTCAAAGTGACAACAGAAAATATTTAAAACAAAATAAATAATCATCTTTTCTATCGCTTTCTGTTCGCTTCTTGAAAGATTTCAGTTGCCAAATCTAGGAGAAGTCTATCAACGTCTATCATAGTTGTATGCTAAACTTCATCGTAATCATGTCTTCGTTCTCTAGCGCTTATGTTCGGCTCCATTCACCTTTCCACCCAATCCCTCAGAGGGATTCCAAGTTCTCAGATCAAGTCATGATAAAAGTCTTGTCTTCGATCATTGGTGGATTTCCAGTTGATAGGTCTTCTAAGCAGTCCAGCGTATGGATGAAAACCAATACACTCTAAGAACTCAATGTCCGTGTCCGGAAGTAGGTGCTTGCCTTTATAATATCTAGGCTGGCGCTTTTTAGTAAGCATTTTCTTTATGCTCAGTATCTCTTCGAACATTGAGCGCTAGTGTTTGTTATCTATTTTAGAGATAGATGCTTTGGACTGCGACTGTGACTTTTCTTTCTCTTCTCCCTTCTTGACATCAGCATCAAGAGATTGAGGTTGTAATGAGCGATGCTCAGATACTTCTCTGTGTAAGAGTTTAACCTCATCAATCAGCAAAGTGACTTGAGCGGCAATAGTGGCTGCAGATCCATTTTCGGCAAGCGACCAATTGAAGTTGTTTGAAAGTTCGGTGAGAAGCGGCGCTATGCTATTCATGATTAGAATGGTAAATTTGTTGGGATTGCGCATGTCAGCGACGTGAAGTTTTTCAACTTGATAAAGTGTTGATTTGCCTTGATCTTCTATACGGGAGCAAGAACCTTAGATATGAGCAAGTGAATTCTTAACCGCTGTACGAAAATCATGAGCGTCTGGATTATCATCGTTTTCAGAGTCACTGGAGGAATGCGCCTAAGTGGGCAAAGGTTCTTTGGAAGCAACCGCTTTACCACGCGCTGGATCTCTATCAAGAGGTTCCTCCGAGGTAATATTTGGTTCCTTTTCTGGAAGAGCAGCAGTTGAAGCATGGACTTCTGCAGAATCCAGTTTAACTTCATTTGTCGAAGCGCTTGAGATGTCAACAGGAACGATAGCGAGAGCGCTTATAGGGGCTTCTTCCTCAAAAATTGTCTCCACATCTTCCACATAGGATGCTTCTTGGACAATAGGAATAAGAGTATCCTTGTACTCAAAAGCAGAATTTGCAAAGAGTGGCGTTGAAAAATAGAGCTGACGAATGTGCGAGAGCCACTGCGACGATAGAAACAAAGAGGATTCCGGAGGGATATTGGTAGGAATTATTCTCGTCGTTTGCATAACATCTAGCCAAGAGATATCTTCTGAGGTAGAGGGCTGGAGTAATTCTTGCAACAAAACAGAAAGTGGGCTTTCTCTGGAAGCTACCCACATAGGACCAATAGCGTCCATGGGATGGACTGGAGTTAACTTGGTGCTTGACCCTGGAATGAAGAATAGAGAGTTATTGGTTTTCTCCTTGCTAAAGAACAACAACCTATCTGCTGGCAAGTCTGGAAGATTAGAACTGTACTGCTTGTAGTAGTCCTCCAAGTATGGTAATACAGCTTGAGTAAGCGCTGGGTTGCAATGACCTTTGAGCAAGTCAATTACTCTCTGATAATGAGCGCTCAACTCCTGGTGATAGGAATCTAAAAAGATAAAGCCTGAAAAGGCATTGATAGAGGCTCCGGAAGCTGTGACAACGTGCTGAGTAAAAATATGGTCGAAGAGTTGCACAACATCTCTGAGTCTCATTCAACTAAAGAGAAATGCATAGCTCTGCGTCTATTTCCACGTTAGCGCTAGAAGATTCTTCACTGGAAGCACTGCTCAAATCTGGAACAAGAGTAGACTGACTGAGCTCAGCAAGCGCTTGACGAAGAGATGCTTCAAAGGTTGTCGAATATCTGGCAAGGATAGAAGAGGTTCGAGGCGCTAAATACGAGAATCAAGAAAGTAAAGAGCAAAGTGTTTGCGCCTGTCATGAATAGCTTGATTAAACAAAGATGGACTAGCGACCATTTCTTCAACAGTATGGCGCTTCAAGTCATATGCCTCAACCCATTCAGCCTCTTGAAGAAGCCATTTTGATCCGGCAACGATGATCGCTCTAAATCCGTGATCATGAATGTCCTTCAAGGTAAGGAAGCGATGAAGAGCTGGGATGTAATCTTCAAGCCACACTCGTTCAAAGTATAGATGAGTTTCTTGGGAAATCATTTGCTTTAAATCTGCATGCTTATCAGGAATTGCTTTTCCTTTAGCTTTCCACAAGCAGAGGGGCTTCGCTTGATCAAGATTGGAGTAATGGGCGACTGTCTCAGAATAGTGAGAGTAGCTGAGCTTGTTGAGCGTGTCCTCACTTGGACTTTGAGAAAAGGGAGAATATCTATCATAGAAGTTAAGTGTCTCATTCCTGGGTGGCCTAGCCTCTGGTTCACTGTGCAAATGATTTTCATAGTAAGTAGTATCAATCTCAGCGAGAGTCCTCTTCACGGACTCGGGAGCTTTCTAGGGCTTCGCAGGTTTAGAAGCGGAGATATCAGCAAGAATATCAACTAAAGTCCGTTTGGCGACTTCCGATTTTGTAGTATTGGTAGAAGACTTAGATTGAGAAGACTCGGACTTTGCAGTCTTCTTGGACTTTTTCTGAGAAGGCTCTGGATCCTTGGATGCAATTCGAATGAGCTCATCTTTCTGAGCGTCTGTCAACTCTTTATGAAAGAGAATCCGACTGAACCAAGCATCGTACTCAATGGCTTATTGAATACAATGTTCTACATGGACATATGCTTCTTCAAAGTCCTCATGCGGAGCAAATTTTTCATTAAGTACAGTAGGAGGGAGAGCAGAAAGATCTATGTCTCTATCTAGCACCACCTAATACCTAGTGGCTGATCCACCCACAGTGTATGAGAGATCACCTTCAGCGTTTGCAGCAACTTCTTGAGCGATGGTCACAACTGCTGAAAGATCCACATCAAATTCCACTGGCATGCTCTTAGAAACAGGTGCAGCAGCGTCTGCTTCAACGTCGACATCTGAAGGAACTGAAAAAAGAAACACACCTTAAGAATTAATTTTTCTACAGAGGGTAGAAAATTGAGAGAAGGCCTTGGTAGAAGAAATTTCTTACCCTGAGTGCTAGTCTCAGCAACGGGCTCAAGAGGATGAACTTGTGGTTCACTAGCCTCAGGTTCCTTTTGCAACTCAGCTTGAGCAGCTGATGGTTCTTGAGCATCTGATGCTCGAAAAGATTCAGCACTTGGCTCTACAGGAGCTCTTAATGGGGCGCTTGACTGTGAAATACCACGGGGATCAATTAGCTTTCTAGCGGCTGGAGTGCGAATCTTTTGGTGTGTTAAAGAGACAGATTTTTCACGAGCAGTGGTAACGTAAATTACCTTAGATTCAACGGGAATTGATCCAACTATTTTCTACCGCTTAAGAGCTTCTGTTTGCTCTTCTTCCTCAACAACTCTCCTGAAAAGAATAGGTGTGGGAGGAGGGGATGACGATTTCTTCCTTCTGGACTTCTTGGAAGGCGCTTGAGGATCAGCCTTGGACTTCTTGATGTTTAAACCCAATACAACATATGTCGGGCGCTCTTCAGTGGGAGATGCTAACTCAGGATAATCTTCATAGAGTTCAGTTGTAGCAATCCTGTGAAGTGCTTCGTCCTCGTTCTTCTTGTAGAGCGTTTCAACTTTGCGTCTAGTGCATTCTTCTTTGGGCAACACAGCGCCTCCAACAGCAGCAGGGTGAAGAAGGGATGAAATCATGTTCTTACCCAAAAACTTTTCTTTTGGAACGGCAGTCCCAGCGCGTGGAACATGACCGCTGCGATACAGGATATAACTTAAATTTAAGCCATAAGGTTTGGTGGGAGGCTTCTTCCCCAACATTGATGCAATGTGCTAAAAAATAAACCTAGGCCAGTTAATCTCGTAATTCTTAACAATAGTCACTATCATTTGAAACTGTAAATAGCTAATCTTGTCAAACGATCCTGCTCTGCGCTCAAGAACTTTAGCGCAGATGTCCACCATTATTTGATACTTCGTCTTCAATTCCTTTTTCTTGAAATTTTGAGAATAGGACGAATCATTGCATAATTTCACGTGTTACCAAACAACAGAGAAATCTTCGATGCTGACGTCAGAGGGCAAAATCCCTTTATTGGAAAGTTAAAAGAAATCGGCAATAAGTTCTGCCTTAAGGGTGAAAATTAAATCGAGAAACTCCGGGAATAGATATGTGATAGAACGACCATCATCAGAAAGTTGGGCATTCACATAGAATTCTTTGAGAGCCTTTAGATGAAGTTGATAATGACTGGTCATTAAAGTTTTTAGCTTTTGTTGCTCAAAGGAGAGGAAGATGCTACGAACGGAAAAGTGTTGTTGGGAGTAAAGATAATTCCAATCAACCAAAAATCCACGATTTACAAGCACTTCAGCCTGGGGATTTGATGGAGCAGCAATTTTTGAAGATTTCTTGGGGGCCATTTTTAGAGAGGTTTGAAGAAATTTGGAAGCTGTTAATCTTGAGAGAGAGACTTTTGCAGAAATCTTTTTAGAAGAAATGAGTGATAAAAGAAAAGACTTCTGCAATTTCTTGAATTTATAGATGAGAGAGAAGTAACTGCTGATTTACTATTTAGCCGTATTTTATGCAATATTAAATTTATACTGAAGATCCCAATAAAACGTGCGAAAAATTTGGATACTGCATTGGATAAATACAAAATTAATTTTGACGTTCGCAGTTACTTTTGCAGTTACCTTTTTGAATTTCAAAAGGTTTGAAATATTCAGTGGGGGGAATACGCGCCAAAAAACCACTATAGTGTAGGTAAACACGTTCTTTCACTGAACCGTCATTTTAAAAGTAATGATTATCCCTTGGTTAGATGTGATAGAAGTGTGTGAATAGAGTCCAAAATATACTTTTGAGTCTATCCACTACTTCAAGACGTGTGTAAAATTTATGCATGAATTTTATAGACTGATTTTATATTAAGTGTTGAATGGATTTTGTTCAACGCTTAACATATACCACTTGTAAGATTTATGTTGACGCTTGAGTCAAAGACTTTTTGTGGTTGAGCGTCCAACATGTTATGCATAAATAATCCTAAGCGTTGATGATAATGCATATGAAAGTTTTAATCATTGACACTTGCAAATATGTTCCAAGTACAGTTTTAAGGTTCCCCCTAAATTTGTTAACTTGTAACAACTTTTCAAAGATCTTTTGGACATAAATAAAGTAGATTCTCCCTAAATTATATGTCTAATGAAATATGATGCATGATGATTAAGCGTTAAACCGATCATACCTAGTTCACTTCTCAAAGTGAGAAAGCATTGTTCATTGAGCGCTTTAGTGAAGATATCTCTCAATTGTTTGTTAGTTCCAATAAAGTGCATGGAGATATCTTTCTTTTGAACATGGTCTCGGACAGTGGCGGATTTAGGATTGAAAGTCAGTGGGGGCACTGGTGATAGAACGAGAAATTTTACCGAGGGGGTGAAGATGAAAGATTTAAGGGGGGTGCGGTACGGTATATTTATGGGGAGAAATATAATAAGGAACTAGGTTCAATTACAACTTTTTACATAGTTTATACTCTTATATCTCTTTCGTTATAGCCAGGATTTTGAGTTTCAAGGGGAACGAACTCAAAATAAAGGAAGAAAACGTGATATTTTTCGAACTTTAAGAGTGGCGAAATTCAAATATAAAAAATTTTATAAGGTAAAAGAATGATTTTTCAAAATTTAGGGGGGGAGTGAGATGGAAATTGGAATTGACGAGGGCACTTAAAAAATTGAGGAGGGGCATTATGTAATTTATAAATTAAAATTTAAAAAAATGTACATATAAAAATATATATATATATATATATATTTGAGGAGGGGCACTGCCCCCCCCCCCCCTCCCCCCCTTGGTCCTTAATAGATCCGCCCCTGGTCTCGGAGAAAATGGTATCTAATGTCAATATGTTTGGTTCTGGAATGAAGAACAGTGTTTTGAGTCATGGTTAGAGCGCTTTGGTTATCACAATGAATAGGGGCTGGACCTAGGATTACACCATAATCTCTAAGTTGTTGCCACATCCATAACACTTGTGCACAACAACTTCCTGCAGCTACATACTCAGCTTCGGCTGTACAGGTAGCTATGAATTGTTGTTTCTTACTATGCCATGAAACTAACTATCACCTAGAAATTGACATGTACCACTAGTACTCTCACGATCTATTTTGCAACTTGCAAAATCTGCATCTGAGTAACCAATTAGTTCAAAAAGAGAGTCCCTTGGATACCATAAGCCCACATTTTGTGTGCCTTTTAGGTATTTAAGGATCCTCTTGGCAGCAATTAAGTGTGACTCTTTAGGATAAGCTTGAAAGCATGCACACATGCATACCGAAAACATAATATCAGGTCTACTGGCAGTAAGATAAAGAAGCGATCCGATGATACCTCTATAATTAGTGATATCAACCTTCTTCCCACTTTAATCTTTATCTAACTTAAGCGTTTGGCTCATTGTAATTTTTGAATATGATGTATTTTCCATACCAAATTTCTTAATCATATCATGTGTATATTTAGCTTGGTGAATAAATATGCCATTAGGGAGTTGTTTAACTTGTAATCCTAAGAAGAAAGTTGATTCACCCATCATGCTCATTTCAAATTGTTCTTGCGTCATTTTTGAAAATTTCTCACACAGATGTTTATTAGTAGAACCAAATATAATATCATCAATGTAAATTTGGACTAAGAGAATATCTTCGTCATTGGTAATTTTAAATAACATTGTATCAACACTGCCTTTTGAAAAACCTTTACCAATAAGAAATATAGAGAGAGTGTCATACCATGCTCGGGGTGCTTCCTTAAGCCCATAAAGTGCTTTGTCTAGCTTGTAGACCATACCCTTACCATGGTTGTTGATGAATCCTGGTGGTTGCTCTACATATACTTCTTCTTGGAGTTTACCATTCTGGAAGGCACTCTTCACGTCCATCTGATATAATATAAACTTATTGAACGCTCCATACGCTAGAAACATACGGATTGCTTTAAGACGGGCGACATAAGCATATGTCTCATCAAAATCAATACCCTCTTCTTGGCAATATCCTTGAACTACGAGTCTGGCCTTGTTTCTTGTTACAGTGCCATTCTCATCCATCTTGTTTCTATAAACCCATCTAGTCCCAATAACTCCTTGGTGAGTTGGTTTTGGTACTAGCGTCCAAATCTTATTACGCGCAAACTGATTAAGCTCTTCTTGCATGACTTCAATCCAATTTGGATCGCTTAGCTCTTCATCAACTTTCTTAGGTTCCATTTGAGATAGAAAGCTTGTGAACATAGCCGCATTGAATGTAGCGGCTCTAGTCCTAACGGGCACTCTAATAATTCCAATAATCTGCTCAGGTGGATGATCATGCAGCCATAGTTTATCTCATTGGAAAGGGTTAAGAGGTTGAACAGGCGCTTGACGTTCAGACGCGTGACTACCTTCTTTCGTAGGCACTTCAAGTTCATGACACGCTAAAAGCCAACGTGCTATGATAGCAAGTGCACTAGTCGTGTGTAGTAATAAGTGGACTAAAAGTCCGGATTGTCGAACCACGGAGACTTGAATTTTAGTTTATGATTTTAACGAAAAAAAGAACAAATATAATTAAAGTAAATTATAGGTAAAATGCATACAATAAGAACAAGATTACACAATTGATTTTACACAAAGTATAAAGGGAGACTAAGGCACATGCTAGGTTCAAATTGATCAATTATACTTATAAAGATTCTAGTTGAAGGATTACGCTTATATTGTTATGTTGAGAACTCCGAGGGTAGAGAATAACCGATGTCTCGCGTATAAACTCCTATGCTTAGATCGTGATTTCCCAAATATTCCTATCCGGAAATCTAACCACTAAACATGCATTAACGTACTAGAGTTCACTCGATTTGAATCGAACAACTTCACCCGGGAATCTTTACCTATGTCTAGGGCAATTCCTCATTAGTTACGGGTCATGATGTGAATTTCTTGCACCCTAAGTCAATTTTCTCCCGAAATATTAACCTAGGCATAAGATTCTAACATATAGTGATCAAGTATATGCAAGATAGGCAAAAACACAAATTCACATCACATAACAATATAAGAACAACCTCAACAATCATCTATTATAAGCATATATCACAATTTGGCCTTACATGGCCCTAGTCTTATGAATTTAGTTCATAATGGATAATATGAAAAACATAAATGAATTAATACACATGTTCATAGACATAATTGAAATGAAAAGCTATAAAAACTCCCTCAAAAGTGAATAATGATGGATCTTGAAGTTGAGCCTTCAATCCCCAAGCTTTTTTCCTTCCTCTAGTTTTCCCCTCCAAGAGTGATGAAGAATGGTGATGAATGGGGGAGAAATCAGATTAGGGGATGCCCCCCTCTCCTCTAAGAATCTGAAATTGATAGTGAATGATGAAGAGTATGGGTTCCCCCTCCATTTATAGCCAAAATTCCACTAAAGTATGCATTAAAAATTCCCATTAAAGTTCCCCAATGAGAATTCCACCTAAGGTGATGCTTAAAGTTTGGCTTTTAAGATTCCAACCAGCTAAAAAATGCTGAAATTTCGGCCATTAAGAATTCCACCAAGCATAACCATGTGAAAACTTCAACAAAACACATGCATGCTGCCATTTTCTTGCTTTCCAGCGCAGTCTTAGTATTTTCCTCATAAACTTCTCCAAAGATCTCCAAATTGGATGATTCAAGTCCCCATGTGAAGCTAACACATAGATATACAACTTTGCAGAAGGACATTTTGTCCAATTCGGTCTCTAAGTATACATAAATTACGTTTCAACATGGAGGTTGTTTCTGATTTGGCGCCCATAAAGTAAATCTACCAAGAAACACACTTATGACAACCCCTCAACACATGTGCTGAATTATGGCCAAAAGTGATTCTTACCCATCATATAAGGCTGGAATTTAGGCTGAAAAAGGAGTAACATTCGGACTATCCATGCCTAGGCATGACTAGGAGGGCGTTGGGGCGTATCTTCGCACATGTACTTCTCTGTTCGGCGCAGCAATCGTATTTCCTTCACAATTATCTCTATAGACCTCCGATTTGGATGTTTCAAGTTCCCATTTGAAGCTAAGACATACATCTAAAACGTTGGAGAAGGAAACTTTGTCTAAGTCGGTCTCAAAATGTACGGAATTATCGCTCGAATGTGGTAGGAGATGCATAAACCGCCTAGGTGTTGAAAAACATGCTTGAACTTGTTTTGTACATCGTTTTTCTTCCCTTTTCTTCATGTATTCTCATTTATTACCTGTATTCACTTAACACACCTATTAAATGCAAATGTGACATGATTTAAGCAATAAGTGAATCCAAATCATAAGAATTACGGTCTTAAAAACACGTAAAAACATCTCTTATCAGTTCACAGTTTCTTATTTGCTCTTGATGATCACTCTCTTCATGATCATCAACAATTCTTACATTGTTATCCAAAATAACCTCATGAGTAATCTTAGGAGGTGGCATTGAGATCTTATCATCGTTGTCACTATCATCAACAATGGTAATCTTAGACTCTTGATGACACAAATCCTCAACTCCAACATCATTCGCATTAACCTTACTCGGTTCTTGCTTAGCATCATCAAAAACAACATGAATAGATTCCTCAACCTTTGATTTGATCTTATTTAAGATGCAAAAATTCTTTCCATTCTTAGTATAGCCAAGAAAGATTCCATCATCCGCATTAGGATCAAATGTCTTTAGGCTTTTGGGATCCATTATTATGGATAAAACATTTAGAACCAAAAACGTGAAAGTATGAAACATTTGGCTTACGTCCCTTCCATAGTTCATATGGAGTTTTCCCATGCTATTTGTTGATCATGCAACGGTTTTAAGTGTAACAAGCAGTGTTGATCGCTTTGGCCAAAAATCTAGGAGCAAGCTTAGACTCTGCTAACATCGTCCGAGCGGTTTCCTTGAGCGTTCTGTTCCGGCGCTCAGCAACACCATTTTGTTGGGGAGTTCTGGGAGCTGAATACTCATGATGTATTCCATTCTTGCACAAAACTTCTCAACAACCTTGTCAATGCATTGTTGTTGAACTTGCAACTCTGCCTTGAGCGTCACATTATCACTCTTAAGTGATGAAATGATATCAAAGTGATTTTGATATAACTTGGCGGCATCTTGACAATCATTATAATATTCTTTGACTTTGTCAAGTAATTCATCATATGAAAGAGGAAGAGATAATTCAGTGTTTACCTCAGGGGGCGCTTCATCATCCCTGGCTATGAGACAAATAAGCGCTGAGTCATCCACTGGCTCATTATCATCACTACTTTCCTCTAAAGACTACAAATCTTCAGGTGCGGACACTGGTTCTAATTCCGCTAGCAAACCTTGTTGGCGAAGGTTGCTCCTGAATTTGTTTCTATCCACGTAATCCTGCCTTGAGGGCTTGGATACATTTGGATAAGGGAAATTTACCTGGTAGTGCCCTGGTTTCCTGCAATTATAAGAAAGATTAGTTTTCATCTTTTGTTCATTTGTTAACCTTACAGTGCGTGATTTTGAGACCACGGGCGCTGAGAGATTTTGAGCAGGCGCTTGGTACTGAACAGGCGCTTGGGGTGAAGGAACAGAATATTGAGGCACTTGAAACTGTTGATGTATTAGAGCAGGCGCTTGATATGAACTTTGTCCTTGATTGTTGGAACCTTTTCTTTTCTTTTCATATCTCAAGAACTTCCTGAATCTATTCAACAAGGCCAACTCCTCGTCCTCACTGATGTCTGAAACCTTTCCTTTGTTACCCGGTTTACCCTTGATTGATGCTATAGGCGCTCCAGATTCAATTACTGGACTACCAACAACATCACTGGCAGAATTCAGCTCAAACTCAAATGCTTTGAGCTCTGAAAAAGCGTCTTTAGGAGTTAGAAGACATAGTTGTTGTCTTCATAAAAAATCTACTAGGTAGACTTCTGAAAATCTTAACCACCATTTCTCTGTTTTGCAAATCCATTCCTAACGATGTAAGTTCTGTAACAAGAGCTCTGACTCTTATGTCCAATTGCTCTAGTGTCTCGTTAGGCAACATCTTAAATCCATTAAATTTTTCTTTGGCGATCGTAAGTTTATTTTCCTTGATTTGTGCGGAACCGCCACAGATTATGGCTAGCTTATCCCATATCTCCTTGGTAGTATTACAAGATTTGACTTTGTTGAATAAATTGTCATTATCACCAATAGCCGTGTATAGAGCGTTACGACCAACATTGTCCAAATTTGCTCTTCGGCGCTCATCAGTGGACCACTTTTGTTTAGGCTTCTCAACATAGCCATCTGGAGTTTCTTCCGTGGCTCCAGGCGCTCTGGTAATAACCTTCAAAATTTGTATCGGTCCATCTGAAATAATATCGCACATTTCGTCATCACATGAGCAAAGGTATGTAAAAGCTTTGACCTTCCATGAGTCATAGTTTGATTCAGTCAACTTACAAACTTTAGAAAATTCCATGAAAAATTTAAAAGCAACTAGTTCTTGAAAAAGAATCTAAACAAGTAGTTATGCTTGAAAATTTTAAAATTTCAACTTTAACCGCTCTGATACCACTTGTTGGTCCCAAGTGGCATACGAAAGGGTCTAGAAGGGGGGGGGTTGAATAGACCCTGAAGTCTTTTTTTACTTCAAAAATATTCGTATTAATTTTGTTGGACGCTTGAAATGTAGGCGTTTGAATGAGCGTCTTTCGAAGACTCCTTTTTCAAAGTTAACTGTGACGTTAAGATTTAAATATATACCAAGTAGGTTTAAGCGTTCAGTTCTTTGATCAGTGTTAGCACAACGGATTGATTTTAAAGTCCTCTCTTTGAAAGTTTTAGTGTCACAGAAAGTGTGTTTAGTTTCTTAGCGTTCAATTAACTTTTACTTAACAGATTTATGCAATAATTTGACAATAAGGAAGTTGACTGTAGTAAAGAACACAATATTTGTAAGGTTCGTTGGGTGTGTAATCCCAACTACGTCTTTCTTCTCTTTTTTCACTTGGAGGGAATTCACTAAGATGAATCACGAAGCTTCACACAGACAAGTTCTACACAATAGCAATTGATGAAAGCTGATCTCTAGTTCCCTGATCACAGATTTCAACTTGGCTAAGATCTATTTTCTGACATCTGCTTCTCTCACTCAGAAATAATGCTTGTCTTCAACGACTTCGTCACACAGATGGAAGAGGTTGACTGGTTTTTTTATCACGGTTTTGTTTGATTTGAAGAATTCAAACACTTTAGTAATATCTCTTTGAAAGGTTAGGTTCTTCTATGATGAGGTAAGAGATATTGATTTAGCTGTAGAGATGTTTAAGCTCAACGAAATTTTGCCTATGGAGGATTTGAGCTTTAAAACGTTGGATGTAGATTTCAACAGCGCAAACTGAATAAAATTCTCTCTATTTAGGTTTGAGCTGTGAGTGTTTATTTATAGACTTTACTCGCGATTTGTCCGTTGGACATAAGCAGGGGCGCGAGAAACACGAAGCATGTGACTTAGTCCTTTTTCTGACATCTCTGAAAATTCTGCTGTACAGAGTGGGTAGCGGACCTGCTTTGAGTAGACAGCCAATGGGGAAGGCACATCCGTACCGTCAATAGTCCTTATCATATTTAATATTCTTATCAAGCATTAAATGTATTTGAATTTATTTCCCGTTGGAAATAAATGTCCGTTGATTGCATTTAATAATATATTGACTTTGGATTAACTTCAGGTGAAGACAAGCGCTTACACACGGAAGTCTTCTTGAATTGATTCATAAGCGCTTGACAGAAGCTTAATGAATGTGACATCTTCAAAATCTTCAGACGCTAATCTTCGATTTCATCATGATAGACTCACCTAGAATTCTATCTTAGCTTAAGCGCTTGATACTAGTCTAAAAGCTCTAACGATAAATGCCTTAATAAAAATTACAACTCAATAACTTTTAAACGCTTATACATGTTTCTAACAAAATATTAACTTACACATCTTTGGGGTCTAACAAGAAATCTATCTTGTCATCATCAAAACATCTAACATGAAATTTCCTAACACTTTTTCAAGATATAATATGCAAATGTAAAGTAAAGCAATAAACATTAAATAACACAAGATATTGTAAGGTTCACTGGTTGATGTGATCCCAGTTACGTCCTTCTTCTCCTTTGCACTTGGAGGAATTCACTAGATTGATTATGGAAGAGTCACACAGAGACTTCTACAAAGTAGATGAAAGACAAGACGATCTTTGAGCTCCTTCATGACACAGATTTCAGCCCTAATGAAGATCTTCTTCAACAAGCTTCTCTCACACAGAAATGCTGCTTGTAGAATCAACAAACTTTTTCACTCAGATAAAAGATGTTGAGGGTTTTGTCACGGGTTTCTTTGATGTTGGAAAGTTCAAACAACTTTGGATATCTCAATTGGAATTTAGAGTTCTTCTCTGAAGAGGTTTGAGATATCTATGACTGTCTTTGGAATGTATATGAAAAGTTTGAAGGATTTTGGCTATGGAGTTTGTAAGCTTTTCTCTCATGTAATTTCAGCAAAGTTTTGACCTTTTACTTGTGCATGTACATCTTTAGGGTTTGCTGAAGGGTATTATTTATATGGGTTTCTTGGATTTGTCTGTGGACACATGTGGGCGCGTGTAACCACGCAGCGTGTTACACAGTCCCTTTCTGACATTCCTGAAATTCTGTGGTTCCGATTGGACAGGAGCAGGTTTTGAACTCTGAAATCTGACAGTCTAGTCAAAAGGTGGCTTGTCCAAAAGTCATAATGCCTTATCACATTTAATGCACTTATCAGGTATTTAATGCATTTGAATTTATTTTCTGTTGGAAATAAATGTCCGTTGATGATTACATCTAAGTCCTTCATGACTTGAGAATTTATTTCAGGTAAATTTGATCCGTGATCGCTTGAGTTATTTGAGCGCTTGATTCAACAACCTTGAAACAGTCCTTTAACGTTTGACAAATGCTAAGAACAAATCTTTATCTTCACTTGACTTCAGACGCTGATCTTCAACTTCATCTCTAATAGACTCACCTAGAATTCTTTTAGCGACTCGGTATCTAATTCTTAGTCTAAAATCTTCAAAGATAAAATTACAAGCTTAACAGAATAACAAACATTCAAACACTTATACAATAGTTCTATGAAAACATAAACTTACATTATTTTGGGGTCTAACATACAATCTTGTCTTGTCATCATCAAAACATCTAACATGAAATTTCCTAACACATTTAATGCTCTTATTAGCATTTAATGCATTTGAAATTAATGTCCGTTGGACATTAATTCTCTGAAAATATTTGCATTTAACTCCTTCTAGACTTAGGAATAAATTCAGGTAAAAAAAATTTTTCTTGATCTTGATAGACGCTCGTACTTCAAACTAAACTACTGACAAATCACCCAGATAGTATCAAGAACGCTCAGTCT